>OY744475.1:103687423-104215423 GCA_963556175.1 Tipula confusa
TATAAACTATTAATTAGAATTAAATTGTTTCATTCATTTTCTGTACAAATTTTATTTTATTAATTATATAAATAATTATAATATATATATGTATATATATATATATATATATATATATATATATATATATATATATATATATATATATATATATATATATATATATATATATATATTTATATATATATATATATATATATATATATATATATATATATAAATATATATATATATATATATATATATATATATATATATATATAATTTTTTTTAAATTGCTAATTAAAAATATATATTTTATTTTTATAAATTAATATACAATATTTTTTATTTACTATACAAGTATATATATAATATTATATATATATATATATATATATATGTATATATATATATATATATATATATATATATATATATATATATATATATATATATATGTATATATATATATATATATATATATATATATATAATATTATATATATATATATATATATATATATATATATATATATATATATATATATATATATATATAATATTATATATATATATATATATATATATATATATATATATATATATATATATATATATATATAATATTATATATATATATATATATATATATATATATATATATATATATATATATATATATATATATATATTTAAAATTATATATATATATATATATATATATATATATATATATATATATATATATATATTTAAAATATATATATATATATATATATATATATATATATATATATATATATATATATATATATATATAATATTATATATATATATATATATATATATATATATATATATATATATATATATATATATATATATATATATATATATATATATATATATATATATATATATATATATATTTTATATATATATATATATATATATATATATATATATATATATATATATATATATATATATATATATATAAAGTTGTATATATAATTTTTTCTGTTCTATTTATTTTATGAATTTACTTATATAAATTTATTAATTTTTTTTTTTGCTTTTAAATATTAAAATTAAATTAAATTTAATTTATAGTTAATAAAAAAAATTATATATTTCATTTTACTTAAGATGACGAATGACGATGTAAAAAATATCGATTAAAATTATATACTTTATTTTTATTTTATATATAGTTTCATTTATGTTTGTGTTAATTCAGTTCATTATTTTTATTTAATTAAATTATGTTTTCGTTTTATATTTAAGAAAAAACGGATATACACTATGCATTTAAATATATTATTTTGATGTCTTATTAAAATTTACAGTTATAAAATAATAATAATATAAATCCACCATAATTAATAGAAACAAAAAATAAAATAATATTAAAAACATTTTTAAATGCAAATAATATAATAAATAAAAATAATAATAAAAAGAGGCTTTTCCATAGGAAATTTAAATTTTTCTTTTATGTTTTATATAAATTGCTCGTCAGGTTTATTAATTTATATTGTTTAACGGTTAGAAAAAAAAACATATATGTATATATATATATATATATATATATATATATATATATATATATATATATATATATATATATATATATATATATATATATATATATATATATATATATATATATATATATATATATATATATATATATATATATATATATATATATGTATATTATATTATATTACCTACAATAAAATATAAAACTAATATATTTATATATTGCAAATTAATTTTATTACATTGTTTTTATGTTTTTGTTTTTTAAATTTATAATTCAATTTTTTAAGCACATTTTTAAGTCTCTTAGTTTATTTTAATTTATAAAAAAATAAAATAAAAATAAAAATTTCGTTCTAACTAACATGCGCAACTAAAATTTTAGCAACCAAAATAATTAATTTTATTAATATTTATCATAATAAAATAATAATAGTGAAAAATAATAAAATAATTAACATTACAACGAAATATTAAAAAATAAAAAATAAAAACTTAATAATTATAGTAGTATATATATTTAATAGAAACAATAAATTACTTTAATGTATAATTAAATTAATTTATGATTTTATTTTATGTTTTGTTTTTTTTTTTTTTTTCATTTGGGATAGTAAAAATAAAAACTTAAATAACAAAAAGAACAATAAATATATAAATTTTCCTTAATTTTTTTATTTTTATTTATATAATTTAAATTAAATATATAGATTAAACTATAATGGTTTTTTGAAATTTTTAAAGTGTATAAAAGTTTTGTTTTTATTGTCAATAATCAAAAAAAAAAACATACAGTAAGTTTCAGGCTTGTGAAAAAAATAATTAATCGTAAAAAAATTATAAAGAATAGTAGAAATTTTTTGTTACTATTTAAATATAGTAGTGGTAGTATATAACCGCCATAAATATGGTAACATTCAGCAATGGCCACATATGAATTATGTTTAAATAAAAATTATTTGTTCACTTATTATATATTACCAGGATATGACTAATTTTTAGATACGAGGAGATTGTGCGAATTTGATTTTAGAGCCCTACGCCGCGCGTTTAATTAATATATTTTTGGTTGGCAGTTTTTTTAATTTGACGTGAAGCCATTGTTAAAAAACGTTTTTTGATTCAATAATGGTTATTATAATAATTTTTTTTTTTAAATTTTGATTTTATAAATCCTTAATTTAATTATAATAAAATAACTAACAAAATAATTTAATTCAATAATTTGTTGTGGTGTTTTGTCTCTGGTAATTAATTAAAATAAAAACGATCTTAATCTGATTGCATTTTTATTTGATTTAAATTTATAATTTTATAAATCCTTTTTTTATTGTTGTGATATACAAAATTAAAAAAATAAATTTTGTAAATTTTTTATTTATATTATTATTTATTTTAATTTTTTGATTAAATTATATATACATATATATATATATATATATATATATATATATATATATATATATATATATATATATATATATATATATATATCCATATATATATATATATATATATCCATATATATTCAGACAAACAAAAATATATTTACAATAATTTTAATTTTTGTATTCCTGCTTGAACGTATTTGACAACGTTGTACACCGAACTGTGTAGAGTCATTGGACCATTTTCATGATCTAAAGCTATAAAAAAATCTAAAAATAAAAATAAAAAGAAAGTTATAGTAGATAAAATATTAAATTTATTGAATTTTAGTTAAACAGAACTTCTAAAACTCGATAATCTAGATTATTAGTATTCAATTAAGGCCCAATTTGACGTGGCGTCACAAGTAATTATCCCAAACACTCAAAAATCTTTTCTACAACTTATTTAACAATTAATCTGTTGATGTGATAATCGGAGGCAGTCACACGATTAAGACAGATTTTTTTAAGTACGTCCTTGTCAACATTTAAATAGGCGACGATACGATGCACCACCAACTTTAGTTTCGAGCCATTGACTATACGTAAATAATTGTATCATTTCTTCCGGAGTTGTCGCAAATTATCTCTGCAGAAAGTATGATTGTTTCTAGTATACACTAGACTGAAATGTAAAACTCTGTACTTACAAAAAAATGACAATACAAATGGTCGGTTTTTAATTTTTTAAATGATTGAGTTGAATTATGACTGTGTAAAGTGATCAAAAGTGTAATTGGACAATATCTCATAAGGAAATTTTATTGAAATTCTTTCGCAATGTTGATGTTGATAAATCAACACTGCTCGGTGTACTGAAACACGCAAAGAATATTTTGGGTTTCGATAGCATTGGCAATATAGTTAATAAGCCAGAACATGGCACAATTTTCGGAGTCACAGAACATACATCCGATTTTGGAGTGTTAATGGTAAATTTAATTCAATATTTATTTTTCAAGAAATATTAAATATTATTAGTAACAAGTGGTCACCAATTTAAAAAGCGGTGTTTAAAAAGTATCTTTAGAGACACGGTACGTGTTTTAACGGTACGCGTTAAAAAAAATATATTAATATTATTGTCCTTTTTGTTGCATATTTACTTTAATATTTTGGTAAATTTAATTGAAATATTAAAGTCGACAAAATTGATAGTTACAGAACTTAACCTTACTCGCTGCGGAAGGGGTACTCACATTTATATTTACTCAAATGAATCAAAACATTACTACTTGGGAAAAATTATTTATAATTATTTTAAAATAATATTTTTCAAAGGACGAAATAAAGAATTAATATTGTCTGATCACGAAGGTGAAGTCGAACCCATAGCTTTCATATAATAGTAACGTCTACAGCTCCGATATATTTAAATTGTAGGTTTTATACGCTGAGATTTAGAAAAAAAACTAAATTGGCGCAAACGTTGGGTTATCATAGGATCGAAGAGAATCGGGGCAACTGAAAATGGAAGCGCGAGAGACATGAATATATTTAATTACATGAACATGTTTAGTAAAAAAATTTGCGCGACCCTCATTTTATTTCTGTATGTTCACAATTAACAAAAAATGACAACCAGCTCATTTCTGGTTTGTATACGAAATACGAAACAATTTACTCTTTGAAAGGGGCTATATGGTTATTTTCTAATCTATATTCACAGGGCGCTGTCATCTCGCTTAATACATGTAAAGGTTTATAGTTTTTTATAACAATAGTTTGTAACTGTTGGGCTTCTCGTAGTTATATTTCTGCCTATTATTCCTTCCAGAGAGGACTGGGTGAGTGAAGCAGTTCTGAATCCCGATACAATTAACTTCTTTACGGTTGAATCGAGTATTGATGGTAGGGTCGGTTATGGGGAGTTCTGCAAGGGACTAAATTTAATGTGTCCTTTCAGGCGGAGCTCATCACAATCAACGAAGCCATAGACTGGATGCTGTATAATGTAATATGTGTAAGTGATTTTTACGGACAGTCAGGCTGCCCTTAAAGTTCTACAATAAGGCTTTATCACGTCGAAAGTAGTAACTATCTCTCATCTCTTATCGAGATGACTGAACAGTTCAACATTCAGCTTACATGGGTGCCAGGGCATTTTTATATAACGGGGAATTTTAAAGACGATGGATTCGCTCGACAGGGTACCTCCTGTCACATCTTACCATGATAAAGAAGTACCGCTTGTTTTTTGTAGTAACCTGCTCTTTAAAGAAGAAGCTTACAAACAATAGATGGCCAAATTGTGCCTCGTGTGTAATTACTCTTTGATAGCAGGACTGATTATTCACTTTGGAAAACAACCAAAAAAATTAAAAGACCAACAATGCAGAACCCTCCAATAAGAATAGAAGGGGGAAATGGGCTCGAAATAACGAAGATAAAGTTCAATGTTTTGCGGAGCACCTCGAAAAAATATTCCAACCATATGATGATCTCACTTTAGAATCTCAAATAATAACGGTAGAATCTGAAAAAGTGAAGAAATTCTATCGACTTCACCAAAAGAAGTTATGTATGAGATAAAATTCAATATGAATTCGAGAAAAGCTCCTGGTTATGATTCTACTACTACATACATTTTAAAAGAATTACCAAGGAAGGCTCTAGTTAAGCTTAGCAGCATTTAGAACCAAATTTGTGCCCAGTTTGTGGAAAATTGCAGAATGATACCATAACCTGGAAAACCACTATACGAAACTTCATCTTATTGACCAATTTCGTTGTTGCCAGTTATGTCTAAACTCTTTGAGAAACTACTGATTAAAAGGTTAAATCCGATAATCGAAAGGAATAACTTAATCCTAAATCATCAGTTCAGATTTCGTCGTCAACACTCAAGAAAAACAAGTACAAGAGTAATCAATGTAATTGAGACAGCTCTTGAAGATAAAAGTGTCTGTTCCACGATATTTTTAGACGTGGCGCAAGCTTTTGACAAGGTTTGGCATGAAGGACTTAATCATAAGTTAAGAAACCTCTTACCAATGCAATTCGCTAAAATACTGGAATCATACTTGAAAGATAGATTATTTGAATTAAATTTGCTGAAACTTATTCTGTATTAAAAGAAATAAAAGCAGGTGTACCACAGGGCAGTGTATTTTATATTTACTATACACGTATGATCTACCTGAATTAGAAAACAACACAATAGTGACTTTTGCTGATGATACTGCGATCCTAGCTGTTGGAAAAAGCAACGAAGAATCAACACAAAAACTACAATCAGCTATTTTTGAAGTATATAAAAGGACTAAAAGATGGCGAATTAAGCTAAATGAACCTAAATCAGTTCACATAAATTTTACCAACAAACGAGTTGAACATATACCTGTTTCAATAAATCGAGAAATAATACCGTATACGAACACAGCTAAGTATCTAGGCATGACCCTGGATGCTAAACTTAGATGGAAGGTCCACGTCAACAAGAAAAATGAAGAACTAAAACTAAAATATTGAAAAATGCATTGGCTGATAGGCAGACACTCTTCTCTATCATCATACAATAAGCTGCTATTTTTTAAGCAAATACTGAAACCAATATGGACTTATGGTATTGAACTTTGGGGTTGTACAAAACCCAGCAACGTTAATATCATTCAAAGGTTTCAGAACAGGGTACTAAGGAACATTGTCGATGCACCACGGTACGTCAGGAATAGTGATCTACATAGAGACCTTAAAGTGGACCCCGTTTCAATTGAAATTAAAAAAAATGCAAGGAAACACGAAGAAAGACTCCATAACATGTGAAT
Source organism: Tipula confusa (assembly GCA_963556175.1). Classification (NCBI taxonomy): domain Eukaryota; kingdom Metazoa; phylum Arthropoda; class Insecta; order Diptera; family Tipulidae; genus Tipula; species Tipula confusa. The sequence goes on from OY744475.1 coordinate 103,694,148, forward strand.
ATAGAGGCAATTCAGCTGATTACCAACACCAATATTAAACGAAGATTGAAAAGAACCAAACCCTTTGAACTGGTTAATTGTTAATGCAAACAGCGTTAATGCAAATTGCTCATTAGTCCAGGAGACTAGATTGTAATAAAATAAAATAAATAAATTCAATTTATTTAAAATAAAAAAAAATGTGTAATTACTCGGCAAATTTGGCTTACAACAAGTACACAGAGTAATCAGGTCTAACTTCGATCAACTGCTTATAAATTCTGATCAACTGCTTCGTTAGAAGCTGGTTCCAGTAAGTATTGAGTGCGTAGGTTTACCACTACAAAATTGTGGTGGTAAACCTACGGACCAATTGTACCTATGGCACGTCCTTTAGGACGGCCACCTTAACAATCTAACCTATTCTAACTGTTGGGCTTTATAGAGAAGAAGTTTGAGAATCTTTTGTATTATCAAATAAATATTTTTATAACATAATGTACACATTTAGGCAATATGATAATTTTATACATATATAGTAAGTTGGAAAGCCATGAAATACATTAGTGTTCCTGCCCCTATATTTTACAAAAATGAATCGTATCGAAGAAGTTTTTCTACAAACTAAAAATTGTGCAGAACATATGTTAACTGATTCTGTGAATCGTGTACATTTGAGAGATATCATTTAACGACCAGAAACAACTGTAATAGCAACAGGTTGTCACCATAATAACAAACATGTAAGTATGCAAGAGCTTTACTTTCACATACTACTAAAAATATGCGCTTTCTTTATCCGTGCAATTTTAAACGTTTAATTTTCTATAGGTATATGAAAACAACCGTTTACCTCTATTCTTAGTCTCATGGTCGGTAAAAACAACTAAGTTTACCGTATCTGCTTCATTCTCTTTACAGCAGTGTAAATTGTGTTTTATGTTTGTTTTGCAGCATGAATAGGCTTAGTAAGCGATAACAATGCTTTCAAATTGTGCTAATAATTTCGAAAATCGCAATTCATTTATTTTAATATTTTGAAGAAGAAAATAGAGTAAAGAAAATCCTCCATTACATCCAATAAAAACTGTTTTGTGTGTCTATAGGCTTTTGGAAAAATTGGACGAAAGTCTTCAAAAATACACAGGTAATATAAAAGTAACGACACTTAAATAAAATATGAACAGATTCGCTACCCTATATCCAGAGATTCACTGACGTTAAGTCATCCAAGACAACTACCTCCAAAAAAATCTATAAATTGCACCAACAAAGTGGGAGATCACATGATAGACCATCTCAATTGAAGATTTTACATGCTCTTGATATGGCCTGATCCACAAATGGCAGGTGTATAAAATAAATAATTATTTTATTTTATTTACGTATTTTATGTACATCACTCGTACAGTCCAAGTAGACATAATATTTCTTAGATGATAATATTAAGTTTGTCCCACAAAAAAGCAGGCTTTTATAACTAATAGAAGTGTTCAACAATTTTGTACAATGATTGGAGTTTAATGTCGGATTTGATCTGACCGTCAGAATCAACGATAATTGCATGGCAGGTAATCTAAACAACGAAAGTCCAAAAGATTTGTTTACATTAACAGACCAACTAAAACATATATTTCAATGTGAAAATAGAAAGAAGTCAGATAACATACCCCTAAAGTATTTACCGAATTGCATGATAAGAATGTTGTATAATTTTTAGTAGCCTATTATACAACAATTATTTCTCGGTAAAATGTCTAAAGATCCTACTTTGGTAATTATTGACCAATAAATCTAGTACCAGGCATTAGCAAAATATTTGAAATTTTATTTATTTTGTTTAGTGTTTATTCCATGCCATCTGTTCTGGGTCGAAGCCCTCCCAGCTCTTTCGTGGTTAACTTAACGTCCTACTTTACGCCATTTCTAGCCAAAATGAGGACGCGCGAAATCAGTTTCCCTTTAAATATCCATCTGCACATTGCATTGCTCCAGCCAACCTGTACTGGCATTGACAAAAGTTCGGCACCTTGGATTCTGCACTCCAACGAGGGATCACAGTTGTGTTCATCGCCATCACCGATCGTCGTAATCAAGTGATGAAAAATCTCTTTTGCAACCCTCCCCTTTGTGATTCGAAACCGGTACCTCCCGATCCAAGCATCGCAGCTTTAAACACTACGCCAATTGTTCGGTGAAATAATAATTTATGAACACATTTTATCACATACAATCAAAGAAAATGTACTACCTGATGTCCAATTTGAATTTAGACATAATCACTCAACCACTCATGCCATTAACAAACTTACTTCTGATATCATCAGAGAACTGAATAATGATGTAGTTACAGGAGCAGTCCTTATAAATATCCAGCGAACATTTGATTCAGTTTGGTCAGAAGGGCTACTTTTCAAATTGAAAGAAATGAACTTCAAAATAAATATTATATATTTACTAAAGGAAATGTTCAAAAATAAGAGTCATCTCACAGAAAATTTAAAATGCGATTTTGGATTATCAAATGGGCTGCAACAAGGAACAATTTTAGCGCCAATATTATTTACAGATATTCTTTAAGCATACAAATTACACAGCAAGAAATGTCAGGCTCTTGCTTATGCTGACGATATAATCATATATTCATCATCAAACAAATCATTTCCACTGAAACAAACCCTACAGATAATTCTAAGCAAAATAACAAAAATTTAGGAAATTTAGCAAATTGAAATGTACCATACAGCTCAAAATTTTAATTTTTGTAAATACATATACGAATCACGACTTCAGGTGGCAATACCGTTAACCTAAAATTCTATTTAATTTAAGTAAATTTAAATTAGTTTTTAACTTATTTCTATGCAATTATTGTTGTAAATTTAAAAAAATTTACCAAAACAATATACTAATTGTGATAAGCACATCCTGATACAGCTGGTAAAAGCAAATGAATGTTTGTACATTCGGAATGCTGAAAAAAAATATTTTACTAAAAATATTAAGTTAATTCGCTATCAATTGTTAATTAGACCGATAATATGCTAATATGGTGCTCCTATTTAGTATAACATATCATCAGCCTTGGTGGAAATAATTTGAAAATACGAAAGAAAGTATATAAGGGCATGTATATCAAAATACATACAAAATACAGTAGCAAACAATTGTTGCAGGTATGCATCGAATAAATCAACGGTATAACAAAGTAAGCGCAAAATTTCCATTTCACGCATATTTATTATTTTGTGGTGAGTATACTGGTTTGTTTATCGATAACAAACATTACAAAGCAATCAATCATAATGGATCGGTACACGAACAAGTAACGCACTATTATTTAAAATTTTCGTCAAAATCTCATTATTAAGTCAGTCATTACAATCGGGCGACTATTACCCTATTTGTTTGACCCATTTATGCATATCTTTAAATTTGTGTGCTATTGCCCAGTACAAATATGTTGAAAAAAATAAATTTTAATGTGTGAATATTTTATAGCAGTACATTTTTATACATATTTAACTCTGTTAACATTTTTATGGTAGTGTCAAGTGGTTTTGATTGTGATATCAGTCATCACATTTACGGAACTATTACGTATTAATTGAACCATTTTTGCAAATTTATAAATTTTTTAGGTACTAGAAAAAATTTAAATTTTTATGAAATAATTCGCAACTCGATCGATAAACTGCACCACATGAGCCATCTGTGTAATGTTTAATAAAGTGATTTGATAAAATCGGTTCGATAATGGATACAACTCCTTAAGTTTATAAACTTCAGTAGTCATCCGATAATATCATCGAAGTGAAACCAAGCACCACCGAAAAAAAACACCAATGCAGTATCCAGCGAAACGCACTTAAAAAACCCGCACTTGGTTTTTTGAGCAGTAAAAAATGGATACTTTTTTAAAAATTACACTTTCGTGCGAAATTTGGTTCGGTGGACTCATAAGTTCATTATTTTCTAATAAAGGCCAGCATCGCAGTCAAGAATAATGGTGGTTGGAATCAGAATAAATTAAACGGATGATCACGCTTTCATGTAGGGCCACATGTCACACATATGACACATCAATTACTCAACTTGCACATGATTTGCGAATGCAACCATGAAATAAACAATATAGGTGGTAATATTAAAATGAATAAAATTGTATAACGTGCCGTTTTTTATAGTCTTTTGGATAGATGCCAAAACTGCAATTTATATTTTTGACGATGAAAAGTTTACGGTGAATCTGATTCAAAATAATCCACATAGTAGCTAAATGGCTAAATTTATTCAAAGATGGTCGAGAATCAATCTCGAAAAAGAAAAATTTGATCACCAAGGAAAATATTTATGAAATTGATAAAATTAATTCCGTAATCTATATTTAACTTACATTTTTTGAAAATTTTTTACTGTTTTTAAAGTTTATAAAAAAAAGGGAGCATGGACTTTTTTTGTAGCAAAAATGGATATTCACAAAAAACAATCAAAATTTCCATAGTTATGTAAAATAGATCTGTTTATTTTTAACAATTAAATTGGAACGCATGGAACATCAACAATCCTTGAATGAGGAAACCTAACAGCAGCACAGAAGTTTCAGTACCTGAGGGGTTTACTAAAGGGAGAACCAGCATCACTGATTCGCCAACTCGCGGTAACTGATGCGAATTACCATGAAGCATTGCAGAAGCTGGTGAAAAGATATGACCGGAAGCGATTTACATTTAACGCTGTATATAAAATATATATCACAGCCAAATGCTGTCAATATCAGAAAACTAACTGATATATTTGATGAATCAATTAGAGGACTGAAGGCGTTAGGTGCAGACGCAGAGAAGAGTGATCCGTGGCTAATATATATTGGTCTGAACAAATTGGATAACGAGACAAGATCACTTTGGTCAGAAGAGGTAGTTGAAAGGGACTTTCCTACATTTGAAGAACTGCTAAAGTTTCTTGGCAAGCGTATTGATGCCATTGAAACATTAAAGAGCTATTCTAGGAGAAATACTTCAGCTCCCACGTTGGTTTCACTAACATGCACAGTAGCTGCCTCTCCGGCAAAAATAAGCAACTGCTCAATATGCAAACAAGAAGACCATCGTATATATTAATGCCAGAACATGTTATATTAATTTCAGGAACATGTCTGCAGCACAAAGATCAGAAGCAGTACAAATAAACAACAAATGTTTCAACTGCTTAAATGAGGGACACCAAGTTCAGGATTGCAGATCCAGAGCAAGATGTCGAGAGTGCCAGAGGAAGCATCACACATCACTGCATGGTTCATCAGACGAATGGAGATTGCAGAAAATCAATGAGCCAATGAATACCAAAGTCCATACGGTGGAGCTTCCCACAATCACAGATAAAGGTGAATCTAGCGAAGTTCTCGAAATCAGAAATCACATTACGATTCCTGCAACTTCTCATACCATACTAAATACAGCATTAGTCAAAGTCAAAGACTATGCTGGTAAATTTCATATCTATCGAGCATTACTAGATTCCGCATCCCAAGCATCATTCATATGGGAGGCATGCATCACGGAGTTAAATCTAACTCGCAAAAATGCAAGGGTTTTAGTGAAAGGTTTGGGAGAGGCTGGAATGAGGACGACGAAAGGTGCCACGGAGCTGGTAATTGCTGCAATTGACGGAACTAACGTTTTGACCACACAAGCATTTGTAATTCCAAAGGTATCGGTCACAGGTAACCATTATAATTTAAGCCCAAAGGATATTCAAATGCTTAATGGATTGGAGTTAGCCGACCCAACATTTAATAAGCGAGGTTCGATAGATCTGCTGCTGGGAGTAGATATCTTTTTTAAAGTGCTGGAATCTAAGAATTTGATTCTAGAAAGTGGACTGACAGCAATTAGCACTGCGTTTGGTTGGGTTGTGGTTGGCGTAAGTGCAACAATTAAGCCAATAATTAAAGAATTAGATAACTTTAATATATTGTTAGATATCGATAACTCTCTCCGCAGATTCTGGGAGATAGAGGAGTAACCAAAGGTCACCAGAAGAAGACCTGAAGAGCAAAGATGCGAGGAGTTATACCAAACAACCACAAAAAAAGCCGAGGAAAGCAAGTTCGTTGTCAAATTACCGACCAAGCAACCAGGAAGCATGCTTGAATCATCCTATAATGATGCATTAAATCGTTTAAAATCTTTAGAAAGGAAATTTGAACGCGACGATAAATTCGCAACGATGTATAAAACATTCATCGCTGAATATCTGAAACTTGGTCACATGGAAAAGGTGCATCCTAGCAGCAACTCTTGCAAATATTTCATTCCACACCACGGAATACTTAAGGAAAACAGCACAACGGCAAGCTGAGGGTCGTTTTCGATGCCTCTGCCACATCGTCTACGGGCATCTCACTCAACGATATCCTAATGGTTGGACCGACAGTTCAGCCGCCGTTAATTAACATTTTATTAAAATTTCGTCAACATAACTTTGTACTTTGTGGTGAAATCGAGAAAATTTACCGGCAAGTGTGGGTAGATGATGAAGATCAACGGTACCAAAATATATTATGGCGAAACAGCACCAATCAACCGCCGGATACATACAAACTTAAAACTGTTACGTACGGAACAGCTTCAGCAGCATATTTAGCAACACGCAGTTTGAAAGAAGTTGGAAACCAACTACTGCCACATCAGTTGAACGCAGCCCGAGTCATACTTGAAGATTTGTACGTAGATGATATGATAACAGGAGGCAGTTCTACAATTCAACTACAAAATATAATGAAACAAGTAACGAGTGCGTTAGAAACCCATGGCTTTAGAATGCGAAAATTTCTGACTAACGAAAATGAACTGCGAAATATTATTCAAACGCAAGCTAACGAGAAGAAGGAAGCCAAAACCATAGAAGAACATTCAAATACACCTGCGGTGGGATCCGTACGAAGACTCTTTTAAATTCACCGCAAATTTACCCGCAAGAAAGGTTCACAAGAAAAGAACAGTATTATCCGATGTCAGCCGTACATTTGATCCACTAGGTTGGTTATCCCCGATAATCATACGCGTTAAGATTTTGTTTCAAAGTCTCTGGGTGCAAAACTTAGGCTGGGATGATGAGCTACCTCAAGATGTTTTAGAAGAATTTTTTTTTTTTAGATTTGATAGAAGAAGTAAAAAAAGAAGAAAATACGCAAAATATAGCTATTCAATCTTTAGATTTAGATCACATTTTAAAAGGCGAAATTTGTTTTGATTTCGTTTTGGTGTGACATTTCCTAAACTACCATAAAGAATTCTCGATCCTCGAGTGGCATGCAATCGAACATAGAAACAATAACTTTAATCTTTTCTTTTGAAAGTACTCAAAGAGAGCTCTTAGAGGTGAGTTGAATTGGGTAATTTTGGTATCGTGAAAGCTGTTGTAGATTTAGTTCGCAGTTTTGATTTGGCGCTATTATAAAAAACCACAGTATGAGTTACTTGGTTTACACTACCAAGGGTAGTGAATGCACAAATGTGAAAACAACCAACTACTACGATCTGCTCTCTGATAATAATAGTAATGTTGAGTACCGATGTTCTAAAGGCAGAAAAACCTAAACGTCGTACAAATTGGAACCAATATAGAATGCTAATCAACCAAGATACTTCTCTAGATATTCCACTTAAAACACCAACTGATATTGATGAGGCTGCCGTAATGTTAAAAGAAGTTTTAGAGGGTAGCAAAAAATGATACACCCGCCGTCAATATTACAGAGAAATTTAATAAACTGCCCCGAGACATCCAGAACCTTGTTCTAGAAAAGCTAAGAATAAGGAGACAATGGTCATAATCACAATCTCCTTTATTAAAGTAGAAGCTTAATCGCACTATTAAGACTCTAAGAATTGCATTAAAGGAAGAACAAAACCAGAGTTTACAGAATTATTTAAGTGAACTCTCGGCACCCGGAAGAACAGATCACTCTTTGTGGAAGGCAACGAAATTTAAAAATTCCAGTTAATCTAAACTCACTGATTAGACTGCTGTTCCGATTAGAATAAAAAGGATTAGCTTTCGCAGGTTATCTAAAGGAAGTGTTTACACCTCATCAAGATGCTAATAAATTTGTGACACCCGAGCAAACGGATAATGATTCATCGTTTAAGCCTATTAAGTTTAAGTAGAAAAATGTAAATAACACAATCAAAGGTCAAATAAGCCTAAAAAGGAACCAGGATATGATCTTATTACGGGTAAAATGATAAGAGAATTACCTGATAAATGTTTAAAACTAATAACATTGATCTTCAACGCGTTCATGCGAACTGGTTATATACGGAAGAGCGTCCGGTTGTACCAGACCATCAATTTGGATTCCGAAGTTAACATGGAACCATAGAGCAAGTGCACAGGATTGTAAATATCATTAACTACTCCTTTGAGGAAAAAAATACTGTTCTGCTGACTTTCTGAATGTTGCACAAGCATTTGAAAGAGAGTGGCATAAGGGAATAATTTATAAACAAGGCGACCTTGGACTAATTTTGTACATAATTTACACAGCTGATCTACCTATTACAAAAAAAATGCTAATATCAACATTTGCTGAACATACGACCATCTTGATGTCACACAAAAACTCTCACACTGCCTCAAGAGAATTGCAAAATCATCTGTGCAAAATTGAGCAATGGCTAAAAAACTGGCAAATAAAACTTGCCCGTTGCCTCAGCGTAAATATCTCTCAGCAAACAAAGATTAAATACTTAGATTTACAGCCCGTACGAAAGGTTAACCTGGAAAAAACATATCGAAGCAAAGCGCAACCAAATAAAAATACCTTTCTCGAATATGTATTGGCTGATAGGAAGAATCAAAATTATCTTTACGCAGGAATTATTCCTTTGGATAGCAAAGTGTTGCTATCCAAAGGAATAATTATGCCCACATGGACCTATGGAATTCAGTTGTGGGGATCTATCAGAGCATCAAATACAAACGGAGTTCTCTATTTGATGCGCTGGTAGAATATACCATGGAACCGTAGCCCATGGTCTCTACTATTAAGTATTTAAAATGTTTAAGACTTAACAATTGTAATAATTTTAGTTTATAAGATTTGCATACTTCTTGTTAGTTTTTTTTTTTTTGAAAGATTTAAGAATAAAGCCATTGGCATCATTATTAAAAAAAAAGTTTTGATTTAACAATCATTGTTACCGTATTTACAGGTTCCATTTCACGGTATCAAATTACTAAAATGTATAGAGAGGAATGAAACATGGATTCATCGTTCGAACCGATAAATAAAACTGTTGCGTAGAGACAATTGCACCAGATTTTTTGGAACATGCACATCTTAAAGGCAAATTCAAAATTAGAATAAAACATTTACTTCTTACGATAATGTTCGTTATTCCGGTTTTTTTTAACATGATTTCCAACGGTTCATGTAAATCATTACTAAATATAAAACTGTAATAAATGTATTAAAATTGAAGGAGATTACGTTGAAATATAAATATTGAACAATAATAAAAATATGACTCCTTAAAAAATTGTTTTCCTCGTATGTAATGAATAAAGAATTTCCGATTCATTGCGATCATAAAACTAAACAGTTTTACTGAGAGTCATTCACTACATAAGGTCACAACATTAGGAATTTAATTAAGAATAAGCGAAAACACTTGAACAGCGACTAAGCGATTCGGACCGATCCTCCGAATGCTAATATTTTTGTAAGCCAGCCATTTGTATGCCGTGTAATCTATATATATATATATATATTTAATACTAAATTATCTACCTAATATCTTGAATTTGAAGTTTTATTTCGAGGGCAAAAATTATAGTTTTACACGTATTAATATTCTAGTCAGCAACGAATACTAATTGTATATTAAAATTATAATAAAATAATCTTGGAAGAATTTAAACAACGCGACACTAACACTTACATTTAATCAAGTATCACTTCTAAATTTACAAGTTTTAATTAATAAATTTTGTTTAGTTAAATATGAACTTCCTATTGTGATTTAAATATTCATTGCTGAATCTAGTTATGTACGTCTAATCCATCAATTATTTAAAATAATAATAATTACCTGTATGGTTCCCCTTTCCAACAAGACTATCCGCCTCGTCCCATAAATCATGACTGCAAGTTAAATAATTAAATAAGATTCCTTGCCGTTTGAGCGCATATTGAACCTAAATTGTTAAAAAAAAAAAAAAAAAATCAAACCGGTTAATTTTATTCGATACGTGAACATGTTTTTAAAATAATAATCACCATTACCTGATACGGCACCATATTCGAATTAGGCGGCCCTGAACTGTATCCCGAACTCTATAATATTTAAAATAGAACAATAATTAGGAAACCAATGATCGACCGAAAAAATTGTGATTTTTTTACACTAACTTGAGATCCAACCGAATTTGTCGGCGAAATCGGGGATGATGTATTACCGGTTGGAATTTCACTAGTCTTCTGCCAATATTCGTTTGTTGTTTTTTGTATTTCTTTCACATCCAGTTTCCTCATTTTATACAATTTGAGATAAAGCATTGATTGGCATCTTAAACTGTTGATAAATTGTAAAAAATTTATTTATAAAATTTATATATATTGTTAAAGAAAACAAATAAATATTTACCTTAATATTGCTACTTTACTGTGTATGTTTCCCTGTTGCGTGGTAAAAGATTGTTGTTGGCCACGAAATTTCGAGGAAATAAATCTAAAAACAATTATTGAGATTAGAAAAAAAAAATTCGTAAATTCGAAACAATTATAGTAACAACTTACTTTATTAGGCTAAGTGTGTCTTTATAAATAGTGAGTGCTGCTTTTTTTGTAATCACTTCCTTTTCCATTGCAACACCGGTAAGTAGAAAATAAAGTACGGCTTCTAAATAAAGCATTGCTTGTGCTAAATGGTCACTTTCTCGATCGGCTGCGTGTTTCAAGCGCTTTGCCTCGGTAAGAAAACGATCTTGATCCCTATAAGAAATAGGAAAAAAAAATTGTATTACTATATTTGCTTTTATTGTTGTTATTATTAAAACAAGATGATATTACTAATGATCGAGCTTACTCGAAACTATTGAAACAGACTGTATTAATTCGGAACTCTTATCGGTAATCGAAAGTTGACTAATTGTACGTGGTAGTTACTTTCACGGAAGCGACTAATCAACTTGTCAAATGTCAGCATTTGAATTCTCATGGCAACAAATTTTAGCCAACCCAAAGATATAGAAATTTCGCATTTAGCAAAATTTTGCTAGAGCTGGCATGTATCTGGCTGACCATACCCAACATAACTGTGTTGGTTTTGATAAATTTAAGGTTTGATCGGCTAACCATCATGATTTTTTGTGATTTTGAAAAAAAATTTGTTTTCACAGTTTTTGATCGTTAGTGTTGGACCTCATCCATGATTTTGAGAGAAAGCTGATGGTTTTTGAGACAAGAGCGCGATAAATGTTACCAAACGCGATGATAATAGCAAATACTGAGTTCTTTTCGATCACGAAATCAGACATTTTATGAAAATTCTTGATGTCGTTCATGAAATAAAACGAGAGAGAGTACACATTTTGCAAGCCGATCCTAAACGAATGAACAAGTTTATTTTCTAATTTTAAAGCAACCATTTGAATCTCGATTAGAATCGTTCAAAAAGTGTGTGTTAATCTAATAAAATGAGAATGATAGAACTGAATGGTAATGTCTGTATTTAACTGAAAAAATGAATTTTAAATTTTAGTTGTGTAGGTACCACATATTTGAGAGAAACGACGGGTCATTCATAGTCACTTTTAGTCGCAATAAAAATGCTAAAATTTAACTATGCCTAACAGAAATTTTATCATTCACCAACATTCTCAAAATATTTAATTCATGATCATGGTTTAGAAAAATGTAGGTAACATATTGTTGAACTCTATTGCCATTTATACAGGATCAAATTTATTTTAATATTGCATCGTACATACCTAATTTCATTACTTGATAAACAGTCTGATTCATCATTTTGATGTTCAAAATATGAAATATAAACTTTTTTATATTTAACAGTTGGTTGCGGCAATATTGGTTCTAACCGATCATGATTTGTTGGTTGAATATGTTGTTCGGTATCAACCTAGAAAAAATATTGGATGTTTGGGGAGAATAAATATCGGATTTCTATTCACGGGTACCATCCAATTTACCTGAACATTCTTTTTCCGTTTCTTTTCTTTATACGAATTACTACTGGAGCTTGAACTACGTTTTCGTTCAATTCCAGGTAGAAAATCACTATTATTATTAATAGCTGGTATGCTACTATTACTACACGATTTTGTTGTTGCTGTTATTAAATTTGGTACATTTAATTTATTATCGCTACTATCCATACTATTAAATTCAGCTTTTATAGATTCACGTTTTATTGTATTATTATTATTGTTATTATTATTATTGTTATTATTGCTACTATATTTACTATTATTATTGTTGTTGTTATTTGCAAAATTTTTATCATTCGTATCTGATAAGGTAGATAATTTGGGCGACGACGAATTATAACTACTACTGTATTCATTGTTACTAATTATAAATTCGGATTTGATTTTTTCATTTTTAATTGATGATGATTTACTATTCGCTGTATGCTGCTGTTGTGATGGTACTGCGGGTGGCGGTAGTGGTGGTGGTGGTTGAATTTGTTGTTGTTGCGTTAGGTCGTCATACGTTGATGCTACTGTTTTTGGTGAATATTCTCGGCCTCGTGATGTTTGTTCATTTTTATTAACTATATTACAGCCACTTAGTCTATTGCCATTATTATATATTCTACCATTTTCTTGTGTTGCTTGCTGTTGCACAATATCATCTTTATTACTATTTTGTTTATTACTACTACTACTATTATTACTATTGGTACGATTATTTATTGAGTCTATTAAAAGCCTAGAATTTATTAATGTATCACGATTATTATTTACACGACTGTCTGACTGTCCTTCATCATCATGATTACTAGTAATACCACTATTATTTATGCAAGGATTAGTTTTGTTGCTATTTCGATTACGATTATTCCATGTTTGAGGACTTTTCAGTAAACGATCATCTTCCTGATTTTGATGAAACTGATTGGAACCTCTTCGATGACTAATTTCGGATGGTGGAGGTGGTGGTATTCGTGACAGTCGATTTAATTCTATTCGACATATTAATTGACGCGATATTTGAGAATTTACTAAACTTGAACTACTTATACTCTTTTGTATTATTGTCTCGTGTCTAGTGGATGCTGGTGGTACTGTCACAACCGGTGAAACAATGCGATCAACAGGTACCATTACATCTTCTTTCACTAGTTGCAATTGCTGTTGTTGTTGTTGTATATCTTCCGAATGATCAACAATAACTACTTGACCTTTACCTTTGGCACCGCCATCACCTTTACTCGAAAATAATTTTCGTAACGTATCATTCTTATTTTTATCACTCTTCACTTTTTTATCCTTTATAATACCCTCGCTGTCATCACTACTACCGTCTGAGTCGTCATTACTCGATGACGTTGACCTTTTTACCGGTGATGAAATACGCGCGGCAGCTGGTGACAACGATGAGTAAACTCGATCTTCCCGACTAGCTGGACTCGATACTGAATTTGAATTATCATCAGTAATTTTAGATGTTATGGGAGATGCAGGAATAAAACGATCTGATCCCAGTTTTGATTTAGCACTATTTATAATAGTCTTTGTGGTTGTACCAGTATTACCATCGTCGTCATCATCTTCTGAGTCGGTTGTGGTCAACATTTGTCGACTTTTAACGTTAGAATTTTGTCGAGATGTTCTTCGCCGTGTACCAATCTTTTTCGTGTTATCTTTTTTATTTGGAGTGGTTTTTGTCACTGTACTTGCACTAACGATAGGTGGGTTTGCAGCCAACTGTATCGTATGCACTTTTCGCGGTCGTCCTCGTTTTTTCTCTTGGTCCCCTGATTTCGATCGACTACGCCTCGATTGCACATTTGTGCTTGAAAATTCATTGTCATCACTCGATTCACTGCCATTTGTCTTTTCAACTACTGCTGGTCGACGTTTAATTTTACGCGGTTTTTTGCTTTTCCCGCACACATCCAATAATTTATCGTCGGTGTCAGAAAAACTTGAAACTAATTTACCAATTTTTAATGCTGTTGCTTCAGCGAGTATACTTTCAATTTCATCCGATTCGAATGTGTCGGACGATTGAATTTTTTCTGGTGATAATATTGGTGAATTTATGATTGGCTCGTCTTTAATGATTTTATTTTCGATTGCTGAAAAATCGGGGTGATTATCGATCGGATTAATAAAAAAATTATCATCAATCGGTATTGTTTCGTGTTTTATAATCGAGTTAATCGGCGGTGGCGGTTCCGGCGCAATCGGCTGAATTATTTCATTTTGTATTGTAACCGGTTTTTGTTTTTTGGTAAACGACTCGAGATTCCATTGTTCGTTCGACGGACTATGCTCCTCGCGCGTTTCTATTTTGATTTCCATATTAGATTCTTCGCTCGACGATTCACTCGACATCGAATCACTACTCTCGCTCGATCCATCGATTTTAGGTGAAATTAATGGTTCAAGCATACCATTACTTTTATTCTTTTTTTCCTCACTGTCGCTATCCGAAACGTCTAAATCATCGGCAATGGCATCCAATTTTAGAGGCAACATCGGTGCTATTAGGTCTCGAGGTTTTAACGGTGTTTTAAACATGTTTATACTACCAATTTCGGCGTATTTATGCTGTGGTATATTATTTGGATTTAATTTGGGAATTTCATTTCGAGGTGTTGCGCCAATTCCGGTAACAGGTACTAATGAGGAACTCATAACTTTTAATATATTTTCTACACCGGGCGTATCTAACACTGTGGCTTCTTCTTCGGGTTGTAAAGGCATTCGTGATATTAATTTGGGCAGACGTATCCGACCATTTTGTGGCGTTACTGGTGACGTTGAATTTAATTGTTTACTACTATCGATAGATCGGCCATTTGGCATACCTAAAGGTTTAGGCGGTGGTGGTGGTTGTATACAATTTCCGCTATTATTCACCAACGAATGATTATCATGTTTCATATTTTGTGGATTTGGAAAATTAGCTCGACCATTATAAACGGCTTTATCGTTTTTATTTGGATATCCCATATTTGGTCGTGGCACAGAAGGTGGCTAAAATTAAAATATATTTAATAGATTTTACTCAATATATAGTTTTAAAAAAAAAACATTATTTTAACTTACTGGATGATGATTAAATGATGGAACCCGTGTAGGCGGTTGTGACATTGGCGGCGGTAATTGAACAGATAGTGGGGGCCCTGTCGCATTTGGCGCTCCCATTGGTGTTGCGATTGATATTTGTGATATTGGCCATTGTGGTGTTAACGCTGATGGTGTTATACCAAAAAATCTTTGCGGATCATGTAGAACTGATGTTTTTACAAATGAAAAATCACCTAATTTTGTCGCAATTCTACGATTATCCTCTGTTGGTATACACTAAAATGTAAAAATATAAAATTTAAGTATTTCGTATAAATAATAATATAACTATTATAATAACTAACCCTGACTGGGGCACTAAACAACGGAACGGAAGCTTCACCATCGGGATTTTGGGCTTGATAAGATAAAGCGGCGCGAGCTTGTTTATCTCGTTCCCTTTGTTCCATTCTATCGTAATCCTCCAGCCTATAAATTAAAAGAAAATATGATTGTTTAGTAAAAAATGGTTAAAAAATTATGTTTAGTAAAATAAACATTTACTATCATAATATTGTTGTTTATGAATCGTCTCATGTTTACAACAATGTCGGTCAACAATTTTATATTTCTAGTTTACTCAAATAAAATATGATTTGTTTGTTACCCAACATGATATGTGCTAGCAATAGTAATATTTTATAGTAATTCTTGGTTTGTATAAAACATTTTGATAAGTTTAAAGTGGTCAACGAAAATCTCATAAAACAACAAATTACAATACAAATTAATTAAAATTTGTTTTACGGCCAAAGTACATACATAAACACACTATATTATAGTTCAATAAACTTATGAAAATTAATTAATTGCGTAATGCAATAAACAAAAAATTAAAAGCAAAACACAATTTTTTTGTAAAATTCATTTCCTTAATAAACAATAATTGCATAATTAATGTAGAAATTCGTACATAAATATTATCGCACACAGTCGGCAAAAAATAAAAACCGACACGCACTTTTCCACTATATTTTTTATATAGGAAAATAAACTGGCATTGTTTATAGTGCAGACAAAATATTAAACGATAATGATGACTCAAAATGTTCTTATTTTGTGTAAAGGTAGTTATGTCCTTTTTTTAACGCTGACTAAGGCGATAAGATTTACACATCCAACCTTGAGAATACAACAAATAGATTTTCAATTACCTTTTTGATATTCTCATTTTCTTTTGTATGTGGTGTTGTTTACTCAGGGGTGTTGTATAATTTAATATAATAAAAAATTTTTTTTGGTTTATTTAAAGCTTTCGAAAATCCTAGAAAATTATTAGATATTAGTATAATATTTTCTCTTCGTATAATAATACACACACTTCGAATTAAAATACAACAACTTTGTACAATGTAGGAAACAAGACTATCCTAAATCTTTTTCATATAGGGATTGATATGATTGAAATTAATTATTTTTACTAACATGACCGTGTTTTTTTTTTATATTTGTGGTGAATAAAATTTCTAAGACAAATATCAAAACAAAAAATTGTATAACCCCATTTGAGGTCGTGACCCGGAATTTGAAGAAACATACTTTATACTCACGGTATTTTTGTTATTTATCGAAGGCTACATAAAGACATGTATATTTCTTAACCGTGTTAATGGGAGCAAAAATCTAACGATTAAAAAGGATGATTTTTCAATTAATCGTTAATGACTTTTACACTAAACACCATGTTATATACATATGTTGCGTATTGACATAAATAAAATTTGATTATGATATAGGTTTAACTGATAATGAGTTAGTTGTGTGTATATTTGTAATAATAAATCATTATGTCAATTCCTGGTTGGACGCAAGTATTTCCTCTTCTTGACCTGAGTCACGCTCAACTATTAACCAATTTATTTATGCTGTGGAAATGTTAATCCACATAAAATTAAAAAACACAATTATGTTGAGTCACAAATAAGAGAGCGAATATGACTAATCTCAAATATTATGATTTCTCAATAATTTTTACAAACAAAGAAATTCTTCTAGAGTTTGTTCGGTATTTTGAATGCGGCCTGAAAATACTTGGGTCATTTTTGGATCGAAGTTAGAAAGATCATTTATTACTTAGACTCTACATTAAGTTGAATTCTTGAAAGACAAGAAAGAATAGATTCAAATGAAGTGTCAAAATATTTTTTAGTAATTTGGCAAAATGTCAAGTTTTTTTTAATGTAGAAAAAAATGAATGGCAACCGATTCAAAAATATGTCTGAATTAAATAATTTTAAATGTTCTTTCGTTTCGTAAACTAACTAAATCATGATAAAACTGGACTAATATTTGATGATGATATTGCAATTGAATATGACGAAAGTGTCAAAAATCGAAGTTAACTACTTAAAAATATCATTAAGATTTCGAAGAATCTGATGGAGTTTTAAGATATTTTCTTGAAATTTGGTAAAATATCATAACTCTCAAATGGATAAAATTATGGTCCAAATCTGCTTTAATTTTTTTGTATCAAATGATTCAAAATTTTCTAAATTAAAGGAATTTTATTTTTATACCAACAAGTAAATTTAAGTTTTAAGACACTCGAATGGATTTAACATCGAGGAGTAAGGCTAAAGAAACTGGATGAGAATTTAGGATATTATCATCTAAATTTGAAATTAATCTTGACAGAACCGATTAAAGATTAAATTTCATAACCGACGAATATTCCCAATATGAAAAAAAGCGAATTTTCAAAATTATAGAGGACTCATCCTACGAGGAATTCACACTTGCCATGCAGAAACTAAAAAGAAACCGTTCACCAAGAGTTGATTGCATTAATTTGGAGCTCTTGATATTTGAAGGGGATACTTTGTGGAACTATCTTTTCGAACTTATTAGGAAGCTCTCCTTTGCGAACCATACAAATAACGGTCTTACATAATTTTGGGGAGAATCACTCCTCTGGCGGAGGAAATCGTTGATGATTAAAATGACAGTGACACAATGGTGTGTCAAAGTAGAGCTATCAGGAATTTTTGCAGTTAGCTCTGGTGTACGACAAGAATATGTTCTGTACCCGATACTATGTTAGAATTTACCTTTCGTAAAAGTGAAACACTTCAGAGCAACATCTTATACTTCAAGCAGGTTCTGACGTATGCAGATGATATCTGTTATATTGGACTTAATGGCAACGGTGCAAAGAATTACTAGATCCACTTGTGTAATTTGCAGCTTCCGTTGTTCCATACGAGATTCGCCATCTAAAGAACAGTTGAATTTTGACGATTCATGTCGAATTATGCGAAAGTTAAAATTTCACAGTACCAAAATACGCCGCGCATCGAATTTTTCAAAAAGGAATAAGTTTTACTATAAACCCGATATAAGCGACACATTTCTATCTTTTACTAGTTACTACAGCGAATATTGAATAGCATGTCTTTGGTTCAAATTAATGATAACATTAATTTACTCGCATGTACTTGGTGCGAAGATCAAAACCGGAGTCATAGGTGAAATTCTATTTTTCACGATTTCGTTGTGTGCATTGGGCATTAAATTATTAATTTTAAACGTTGACGAGTTATTAGCAAATTGTTTCGTTTAATTTGGAAAAGTTTTTCAATTAATAAATCTATTGTAATATGTTTCATTTAATCTGAAAGCCCCATAAATTAGGAAGTTAGAAAACAAACATGAAGTGAATGTTTGAAATAAATTCTCTACAATTATCGATACAAGAAATCTATCGATACAAGATTTGATAATAAAATCCGCAAGTAATGTCAAAACTAAACTAAGTTCGATTCAAGACGAGCATTCATTCTGATTTAAAAAAGCCTTAAAGGAGCTACACTTTTTTCTTTAGAAAATGAGATAAGATCAAGATAAGATCTTATATCTAGTATGAAAATATCCGAATTTTGAATGGAGCCTCCTGCCATTGGTCAAAAAAATAATAGTCACACAACCCAAATCAGAAGCACCAAACGGAATGAAATTTTACCAAATGTAAATCAAAGATTTTTTCTGCTTACATTTAGATTGATAAATATCGTCAATCAACAAGCTGACAAATGTAAGGATACATTTTTTTGCTACATCCTAAATAAATAACATTTTTGCAGATATGTGATTTTAATCGAGCGTGATGTATTGCATTGCAATTTATGTGAATCTACTAATTTTATAATTTTTATTATTACTACCATGCGCCAGTTAAAACTAAATAAATCAAGTTTATATATTTAGTAAATCAAGGCCATTACAAATGTATTTATAAAAGGGCAATATAATAGTTTCCTCATAAATACGATACGTTTAAATGTCACGATATGATTTAAAGTCGATCAGAAGATTTACTCATTAATAAATGTTAGATTAGATTTATCCGCTACTGAATAAAGTTTATAAATCACGACATAATGTCAAGTAAAAAAAAACGCATGAAGTAAATTAAATTTATGAATCCACCTACTACTCCTGTTTATAAATAAATCAAACTTATATTTTTATTAGTGATTATTATAAATGCAAACCCCAACACATCCTTTCATCACGAGCAAATAAATTAACACATAAAAACTATATTATAGTATACTCGTATAAAGAAATACACATATGTAATCAATTATTTGTTGTTTTTTTAAATATTTGCAATTTACACAGACTCGAATTTTCTATCGCGATTTTATTTAATGTAAACATATAGTTGTCACACTTAAATCTTATTATTGGTGCTATAATATTATGTTGTTGTTTTTTGAAGAGTAGCGAAACTTTCGCGTGCCATGATTAAAAATAAAAATCGCACAAGACAAATGATTTATTTACTAATTTAATAAAATATCCACAATATATATATATATATATATATATATATATATATATATATATATATATATATATATATATATATATATATATATATATATATATATATCTTTCACCTTCTACAAGTTTTAAGACAACAATGTATGTATCAAAAACATCTAAAAATAATTATATTCTATCCAAACCAGATATTATTATATCTTTAGAAGAAAAAATAAAACTTAACTACTGCAAAAATGTTGTTACCGATTAAAATATGTACAGTATTGTATATATTTACATGTTACACACGCACACACTCTTATTTATTATTTTTTCAATTTTTGTTAATTTTTTATTTCAAAATAAAATTTCATATTTTTTTCTAAATTGATATGCAAAACAAAAATTGACTGAATTAAAATTAGATATATTTATATAAAAATAATAACACACAACAAAACACATACGATTGATTCCAAACGCGGTTATTTCATAAAATATGCATATACGTCACATGTATGACAATTAAATGTATGACGGCATCCCAGCGAAGAAAATTATTTAATACAAAATAAAATAATATCCCTGTATGTATTGTATTTGTTTGCTTTTTTATACAGTGATGTTTAAAGATATACGGACACTATTTTAGACTAATTTAATTTTATTATCTAAATTATTTTCATTTAGCAATATTTTAAAAACAAAACATAAAACTTTAATCATTAATTTAATATTTATTATGTGTTGCTGAAATTATAAACGTCAAAGGCGCTTCTTTACTAGCGGAAAAGATAAAAACCATGTAAATGACGCTTTGATATATAAATGTGTGTAGTGTAAAAGAATTATATTTGCAGCCAAAATCTGTCGGATAAAGAGGTTACTGCTCAATTTACGCAGCCACTTTAAGTAGGTTGCAAAAACTGCAAATGTCATTTTTTGTGTAAATTGGGATACACCAAGGAGGTGAGTCATTTACAATTTGTAGATACAATTTTATGATAAATATTTAATTTGCATAGGGAAAGAGAAGAGAAAACAACCAAGTGATTTGTGGTAATCAGTTTAGTTATGGAGAGAAAATTTACAAAGGCAATTTCTACCTAAATGTTACCGATTAAATACACTTAATTTGTCTCTTCTGATACTGCACATCAGAAGAGACAAATGCAGATATCTTAAAATTGTTAGCGCACATTATGTAACCATCGAAAAATCGTTTTTCCATTTGTAACGCAAAAAAACCTAGATCTGCAGCACATGCATGCGTATAATAAAAAATTTAATGTTTGTTTTGGACATACCTAATATTTACTACACTATTGAAAAATTAAAACCTTTTGCTTGCTTCAAAATAAAAATAATTAAATAAAATTATATTTACAGGATTACTATCACTAAACATAACATTTATCACGGACTTATCGCCTACCAACTATCACTACCGGAAAAAAAGTGTTTACCACATTTACAACCGCTAAACTTTAAATATTTAATGTCACAATAAATAAAATATTATAAGTTAAAAAAATAACACTTCCGCATATATTTAGAAACCACTGTAAATACATCTTTATATTTTTTTTTTATATTTATACATATGTAAATGAATTTATTTAAAATAAATAAAACTTGCTTATCACTTACAAATACAGTTAATATTTGACAGCTAGTAATAAATATAAAATTGAAATTCCCTACATCCTCGGTCTGAGCGACAACACATTATCATCAATATGCCATCTTTTAGCAATTAAAGATTTTACTAAGGTATGTATGTAATTTATGTAATAGTTTCAAAAAATATACACATAAACCATGTATAATAAATACGTCAATCGAGCGTCTAAGTGTAATAAATAACAAACACAACTACACACACACAACGTAAACAAATTTCGTGAAAAACCTCAGACTATCGGTCGTGTGCTGCATGATACGTTCAATTATAACGTACAAGTAGACATAATATTTATATTATTGATCAAGGTAATACTACCGAGAGAGGTAACAGGTTGTAGTAATTGAATTTTGAAGGTTTACCAAGTCGAAAAGATCAAAAATTGTGTTCTAAAATTTAATACTAAATTTCAATGGTAAATTTACTTTAACTTAAATATTATAAAATGAAACTACTGTAGAGATCAATTGTGTCTTGGTGTATGACCCCTACGTTACAAGACGTTGTATAATAATTTGTTTTAGTTGTTGCCCAATTAGAATGAAATTCACCTAAATAGTCATCGATAATTTTCTTCAATAAGAAGAGATTATTTCCAAACTTTGTAAGTCAAAGTAGAAAAGCTGTTTCTTGAGCATATCGATTATTTAATTCGTTTTGGATATTATCGTCTGGAGTACTGAAACAGCAATCTAAAATACATAATAACCCTTCAGAATGTATGGTAACGTACAAAATAGAACGTGCAAAATAAAAAAAAAAAAGACTCGTTTATGGCCGTTTATCAAAACAGATGCGTAGCTCTGTTAAAAATGCTAATGTATGTATTATCGCACTATAGCTTTTCATTGCAGTTATACTTCGAACTTTCACCATTGATGCTATTTTCGTTCGGTGGCTTAACAGCTGCACTTGTCAGGAACAGTTAATTTACGGTTATGGTTATAATAACGTTAGTAATTATCTATAAATAATAATGACAAGTCGCTTAATTGTAATATTTTATCTTTTTTAAATACTATTTTGAAATTTGACTTATTTTCTTTGCATCATTTTTCTTTTGCTTTCGTGTGGGTCTTTTTTGAGGAAAATTTCAATTGGATTAACTTAAACTTATTAAAAACCATATATTTCTTCTAATAAAAATTAAACTAGTCGAATAATAATCAAATATCATTTAAATGCCTTTAAAAATAAATTTAATTCTGAAACATATTCCAATTACAGTTGAAAATAATTTAATAAATTTTTATAAAAAATCGTGCCAAAACAATTTTTTAATCAATCCACTTTTAAATATGCTTAAATTTGAGTATTTAATGTTTACTGGTTAATTTGGGTCACGAAATATTAAATGTTGTGATTTTTGAGTAGGAGTTATTTAAAAAAGTGCTAACATTTTCTTGAATTATATATTTCATTTACAAATGTATTTTGATTGATCAACAATCGATCATAATTGTTTGCCTATAAAACCTGTGTACAGATGATCATCTCTTTGCGACTAGTTATACAGTCCATAGCTACGTTGGGCAAGAACTACTTGAGCCACTTGTACGGATCTCGCTTCCGTTGGTTAGAAAAACCAATGATCCTAAAAAATATGTGCACACACAGGATAGAGTAGTAAATTCAGTATGGCACTATATTTTGTTAACTTTTACACCATGAGCAATCAGAGTGAGAGAAAAAATGTGTAACTAAATTGTCGAAGATAAAATAGTAGCTCAGTTTTCCTAGCTTTAATCAATACTAGCAAAAAAGAATTAAATTTAATTCTAATGATGTTTGCCTCAAAAGACTTTTCAAATTTTGAAACTTATGCAACTTTCTCTGAGGCGATAATTGAAAAGTTAATTTACGAGGTAAAATAAAAATAATTTACGATGCAATCTGTATTTTTGCTGCAAATCGAAGAAAAAATTCATTTCTCCAATTTTAAATATGTGTGTGTGTGTAATTTTTTACGTATAAACTAAAACTAAACAAACCACTGTTTTTAAAAATTGGTAGCAAAATAACTGTACTATTTCTTGTATGAGAGCGCGTCCGAATTCTTTCTAAATTGACAATTCTAAAACAGTTTTGATATTTTTCCGCAAGAGGCAGCACTTTTACGCAAAAGTAACAGAATATTCTTCTTTAAAATTGTGTTATTAATAAAAATGTAGTTTCAATTAAGTGTTTTTGTTTTATTTACTTTTATAGCATTATTAATTTATAGCGGTAATAATTATTTGTAAAATAAAATTCTAAAATATTAACTTTTCTTGTTCGACAGTTCGAAATAGAATAGAAGCCCAGGGCCGGCGCTAGACTATTTTTAATCTAAAGTAATTTCCAGAGATGGCGCCCCAAACCAAAATCCGTTCCTAAATTACATCGGAGGTAGGGTTTGCAATGCGTTTTTTACTAAGGCTACCCACTGAGACATAATCCACATAACTAAGTTAAAACATACAATAATTCTTCTATAAAATTAAATAAGTGATAATACCTCATAATTCAAGACTACGTAAATCTAAAAATTAAAATATAGTTAAAAAACAAATTCAAATTTAGCACAATATTAGTTCTACGCGCCTATAATTTAGCAAAATTATCGATCAAGGTATTGCAGACCTTATTTTCAAGAAGTTCACTGTATATTGATAATGTTGCTAATACAACTAATTTTTCTTTTGACATAGAAGTTCTGAATTTGTTTTTAATGATTTTTAATTTCAAAAAGCTCTTTTTTCCGGAAGGTTTCGTTCCAGGTAACATCTTTAAAATTTGAAGATTCTAAATTTTATATATAAATATGATATTTAAAGTGGAAATTGGTGGCAATTTTGAAAAATTATTTTAATCCACTTATGCCAGATTATAAATAAGTTAAGTATTTCTCTGACTTTAAACTATTATTGCGTAAATTGTTGGAAGAACCGACGAAAGTTAATACAAATATTTAAATATATCTTTGTGTTCTAAAATTTATTCAAATCACTGTAAGTGATTTGACTCTAATAGCGCAATGTTCTTAGCACAGTAAACCAATCTTTGAAAACCTTAATCCCCTCTTAAATTATTAAAAAATTTAGTCAATTGTAGTTTGTTAACAAATGCAGTTCCGCAAATTAAAGTGTTTTTGTAAATATTTGGCAGGGTCTTGCAAATAAACTCGATATTCCATATTGTATTGCCTTAAACTTCGGTGTTTCTTTTTGAGCGACAGTTCAATAAGCTTTTACCGGTCCCATACTTATTTAATCTATACTTATTTCAACAATTATTAGCGTCTCAGATATTTTATTGTTTTTTTTTTAATATAATTTCATTAAGTAACTTAACGAAACTTTTTCCGTTTAACAACCCAACGAAATATTTTTCTACTAACGAGTATTTACCGAAATATTAAATATTTTAAAGTTAAATTAAAATTGTTAATCTAAACAATTTTAAACTTCAAGTAATTTAGTTCAAGGCGTGGCCAATTATTTGATAGATTTTCACCTCAAACTTTTGTTACTCGGGAGGCCTAATTCAAGATGATCCCATATAGTGACGAATTTTTTTTTCGACATTTTGGCCGTGTTTTTTTTTGATATCGGAGAAATCGGAGAGATCAGAGAGATTATTTATCGGATATATCTGATAATTTTTTTCTTCGATTTTTATCTATCAGATCGAAAAAAATATTTTTTGTGTTATTTTCTAGTACCAAAAATAATAAATTATTATATGAATTTCAGCATTAAACTCCCTAAATTAAAGTTTTATTTGTCACCTGATAGCTCAACATTAATCGGAGGCGCCATTTTAGAATTTACTAAAAAATATAAAATAATCTGTACATTTTTTCAGAGTAAAAAGATCGTATCCGATAATTATCGGAGCGTAAAAAAAAACGACACAGAGAGATAATTTTTTTCTCGGATATTAAAAAAAAACGCATATCTGAAAATTTGACAGTAAATTTATCTCTCCGATTTCTCCGATACCAAAAAAAAACACACCCTTTGACAGAAGTTAAATCAAAGGTTATTTATATCATTAGTAATTTTTTTAAACCAATTTGTTTCCGTTTAGTTAACTTGACGATACTCTTTTAACGAACCAACGAATAATTTTTCAATTTTGATTATAAAATTATTCAAAAACTAATGAGTCAACCAGCGAGTCAGTAATACAACTTTGCAAATCATTACGAAAATGAACGAAACTTTTTTGTTACAGAAAATTTTACAAATCAGTAGTACAAGCTGTCAATTAGTTAATTGTGTTTTTGAAATATTTTTATTTAAACACATTTTTGAGATTTTGAATTCCCATAACTATCTAATTATCGAAAGTTTTTATTGTAAATTAAATATAAATGTGGCATCATGATATTAATATTAAGTACATAATGTAAATATTAAATTCAAAAGGATAATTGTGTACAATAAATGATTACTATATCCACGAACAATGATAATATGGTTATTATTTAACGTTTCCTTCAATTTTCTAACATTTTTGTGACAGCTAAATTTTAACGAAACTGAACGAAAAGCTGTTGAGTTGTCGCCGACCAGTAACAATGAAATCCTATCTATCGAACTGTTACTTAAAGTTCTTACTGACTCGCTGGTTGGCGCATAACCAATAAAAAGTAATTAAATAGTCCTCAAAAAACTTAACGACTATTTAACGAAACTTATTATAAATGCATCTTACAAGTTTTTGAAAATAAATTGTCGAATTTTACTTTTCAAGCATATTTTGTTATAGAGATATGTAAAATCACCGTTTAGAAGCCAAACGTTATTGGTAAAGTTTCCACCACTTAAAATATAATAACTGTTAAAAGTACAAAAAACATGGCATGAAAAGAACAAAATACAAACTAAAAATGATAAGTTTTAACACGCGTTAAGAATAAGTTTGAATAATTATAATTTTAACGTGTTTATGGAGCTAGTGATGGTTTTAAATGTCAAATGGAAATATCTTTGTAACTTAACACTTTTAATTAATCATTGAAAAACATAACGAAACAACTTTTATATTTAATTTTGGCGTGATTAAATGATTCAAGAAACTTAACGAACAATTTAAAACTTTTAAACTGAAATGGTTTATTTATTTCATAAATCTCATCATAATTTTCGAATGGTCGGGATATTGTAAAATTAATTAACAATTATAAATATATAAAAGCTATCTGTAGTAGAGAATACAATTTTAGCAAGGTCGTTCAAACTTTTCTAAACTATTCGGTAACCATGAAAATATCGTATGTTTTTCTTTTTAATTCAATGGACTGCTAGCAATTTGGTTAATAAAGTTAACCATAAGCTCTTACAGCGAGCTTAAGTTTCCATAGTTTAAGTTTGAATTGTAATATGTTTTATATTTGCGCCATTTAGACATGAACGAAAATCGAACTTAACGAAACTAAACGAAAATTATCAATATCCATTAAACACTTCATTCAAAAATTTTTGGAATTTTAGTAATTTTAATCTGTTTTTTTTTATACATTCCCGTTAAGTTAACTTAACGAAACTTTTCAAGTTTAATCAAACGAAATATTTTTCGCTTGTGAGTTAAAGCACGTGTACTTTCTCTTATTAAAATTAACTGAAGAGCCTGTGAGAACTATTCAAATAATATATAAGTTTAGACGATTTAGAACGAATTCGGACGTGCTCTTAGCTAAAGAGGGGTTACTTTTTGATTAAAAAATTTGGTCGACAGATTGATTTTTATTTTGACCAATCGACCAACATGATTAGATCGAAAGCCGATTGTAATAATTTATTTATCTAAATGATATTTGAAGCAGTACGAATTTACAGAGAATGATTAGAGTAAAAAAACATGAAATATTCCACTGTATATAGAATAATTTTGGATCAGTAAAAAATCTCTAACCGAATTTTAGACAGGAATGGGAATATAGCTCAAAGCTGGTGCGTGTTAAATAATTTCAATAAATTCAATTATTGCCGAATTGCAAATAAAATGACTGCATTCGTTAGATGGCGATGAAAATATGTTCGTATTTCCAAATATCTAGTTTTGCAGCACTAGATAGAAGGAAGTATATCAGGGTTAACATCTTTTTGAAACATATAAAAACCACTTTGTAAATGTTTAACGAATTTTTGATCAACACTTTTATAATCAAAATGTTGTTTATACATTTAATGTCTTTTTACTTGCCAAATTTTTGATTTGTGTAACTTTTTGCTGAGGTCATTATAATTTCGTTTAATTATATAACCATTATTGCCACTATTTTTTTAATTGAACCTGAGCATACAAAGGCCCTGTTCGGAAGTTTGCATGGTGCTGTACAATTCGCTGTCAAAATTATAAACTTTCGTTTTATTATTAAAACCATTGCAAACTTATACATTACCCTGTATTTTATATTAAACCGGTTTAACCTCACCCTGACGCAGTTACTCTGTTTACACCCGGTGTTTATTTTTGTGTCGCAATGTGTCAGGGAATTTACACTTATTGAAAAATTGTTGCGAGAAGTACAAATCATAAACTTTAAACATTTAACTTCAAAATACTAAATCAAATAATTGAAGGTATAAAATGGTCTCATGAGATCGGGTTAGATCAGTAACAAAGTTCAATTTAAACTATCTCACTAATAAAATTTGAAACTAACGAATTGGAACCAATGTGAGAATATTAGGGCTTGAAACGTCAATACCAACATGTTAAGTATCACAACAACACTAGGGACAGTAATATAAAAGTATGACTAATTGATAAAATTAATTCTAAGTCACCAGAAATAACCACAGTAGTAGCGTTTTCCGCTAGTTCCATAGATATTACTACGAACGAATTAAAGAAATTTAATATAAAAAATAAATTACTTGCAAAAAATGTGTAGTGATGAGCGTACGGTACAAATAGAATTAGGCCCTTAAAGAAAACAAATCATGTATGCATAAAAAACTAGTGAACGGATGAAAACTGCACAGATTCAATTGAAACACTTGCACATTTTATGTGGCTCGTAGGACGTCTAAATGTGGACCAAAATCACATGCAATTTATGATTTTTTTTTTACAAATCGACCATTATTCATAATAAGTTTGACATAGTTTTGACTTTACATTTGACAAAAAATTTTCAGGTTGCCACCGCACAATAAATATTTTTTTGAGCTTTAAAAAAACCAACGGATGAAACACCCTTTATTTTATTATTATGAACTTTTGTCTGCGAGATTTTCTGGAAGTTTTTATTTAGTGAAATTGCATAATTTGGTGTAATTAGCAAATAAGTACAAATCAAAAAATTCGTGTTACAATTCACACTTGAATTGTTGCCTTGAATACATGTATGATAAAAACATTTGCAAGGCTTAAACTACCATGCGCAATCCTTGATATTTAAATAAAAAAAAAGAACATAACCTGATAAAATATTTAGGTTCATTTATACATACGTGAAAAAAATAAATACTACAACCTTTGACAAAAAATTCGAAACGTTTTACTGCAAGAACTTACACACATTGCGTAATACTTCCTTCATTAGTAAACTGTATAAGTTTGCGACTAAATCATATTTTTATTGATAATGTTTTTTTAACTCACAGCAACATAATTTTATATCATTACAAAGCACACAGCAAAATATAATTTCGAAAAAACTTAATTTAAGATGAATATCAAAAAGAAATCGTATCTAAACATTATTAAATAAAAAAATAAAAAAATTTATGCAAAAAACAATTATGAAAGGTTCGGAAATATAATTATTTGATGTCAAAAATATTTTAAGTACTGATATAAAGCCGATTTTTTTTTTTTCGTTTTGTCAATGTAATTGTTTTATTTTGGTTTAAGTTTTGATAAGAGAGGTAATCATATTGTGGTGCCCCCTATGTAGCACGCACCATTTGTATACTATATAGACTACTCTATATTAAATGCCATTTCTAGTTTTGTTTATTTGTAAATAAATAAAATTCTAGATAGTAACATTTTATTGTATACTAAATATATTAGTATACATGTACGTGTACATAGTAGTATGAAAACATAAAACATATTTTAAATTTGTTCTACATATGACATTTTGCCAAGCCAACATTTATCAAATTGTTGATTAATTTTATGATGATAAAACCTACCTCTATTAATAAATGCAATTTCGAGACAGTAAATCAATGTGTAATATACAAGGTGAGATAAACTTTATATATATTTTTTATTTCAATAGTTTCGATCAAACATCACAACGACACTATGACGCGATGACAAAAAATTAATTTTTTTTATCAGTAAAAAAAACCAAGTCTTCTAATACCCATGTAATTTCGATAAGAAGAATTTAATCTATATATTATCAATTAACCGATTGAAAATAAAACAACAATAGTATCGTTTTTACTTAAGATTGATTTTCATAATAAATATCAATGTGTACTAGAAAATCAATTTCATCATATATTTTTTTTAAATAACTTACAAATTTACAGTGACTAGCAAAATTATTTTTCTTGTATCAGTAAAGATAAAATATGAGAGGTGAATATATTTTAGAAAGAATATGTACCATAACAATTCTAAAACATCCAAACAGAAATTCAATAAAGACTTCAATTGACCTATCGATCGTTTGTTTATGTTTACATTTGCAAACTGACAATTAATTATGGATTGGTGTTAAAGTATAATGGAAATAAATTTTTATACTTATCATTTTTTGCCAAATTTTTTTTTTCGTTAAAGAACATAAAAAAGTAAAGAGATCCATCCACTGTCAAACAATTTGCCCAAACTTATGTTGTACAACACTTCGTTGCGTAAGCCGTTTGCCGTACCCAAACACTAGTTTGCGCAACACTTATGCTGTCTGCACCTTTTGATTATACGAATTATTTAAGATTGGACTCTGCGACTTTCGGAAAATGTCACCTTCCATAATTCAGGCAAATTTCGCTATAAGCTAATAAACTTTCACCAACATTTTTTTATTATCAACCAATTTGCCCTATTTTTGGTTCTGTAATGCGCAACGAACGCATAAAAACTGAATTATGTTGTTTAATCTTAAACATCGACATACACGTGTCAAACAGATAAACAACGACGTTGCTCAAATAATTTCAAAAATTCGTTGCGCAAATTGTTTGATCGTATATAGGCACTTTAAATGTGCCCTTAAGACACATTAAAATTGTTGGTTGGTTGGTGCCAGAGAAAATGACAAAAAAGTTTTTTGTCCGTAAGAAATCTTTAAGAAACATTACGAAACTGAACGAATGTTATTCCCTATGGCAAATTTAACAATTTTTCATGGTTTGAAGTTGCGTTTAAAATGATTTGACATTTCCTTCAGTTTGTTCCGTAATTTTTGCTCAGTTAACTTTGTTAAATTCATTTAAACGAAACATTTTCGTTTTTTAAAGAGTTCACTGGTCAGTAACATGCGGACTCGATCTATTGTATTCTTATTTAAAGTTGTTACTGACTCAGTGGTTGGCCCATTAGTTAGTTATTCAAATTGATATTTGACATTCTATGGAAAGCGTTGGAATGCAAATGCCTGCAATCTGAGCTCAAAACGGCAACTATTTGATAAAAACTATTAACTATGCAAGTTAGTTAAAATCAGAACAAAAAAACTAATTCTCAAACGAAAAAGTATTTCAGTTAGACCTTGACCAAATTAACGCTTTTCGAAATTTCAACATTGAGCAAACGGTTCAAAATATTGATCGAAACAGTTTTAAGGTAGATTAGTGATGGACGTTAAATAGTCTGATCGACCGAATAGCATAGAATACACATCAATTCATGCTCTATTAGATTAGTCTGCATATATAATAAACTTGTAAATCAATCCCGGGATTGAACTTTTGGAATGGCCGCCCTTTACATTTCCCACCTTAACCCCACTAAACATTTGTGTGTTAAAATAGAGAGAAATTGGGAACCACTATGTAGCTCGTAGGTACAAAGTCTAAAATTTGTGCCTATTATCCGTTCCAGTAGGGCAAAATCACAGCTCTACTGAAAAGGGATAATCGGGGAAATCCTTCACATCACAGTAAAGCACATCACAGTAATTTATACAAACTAATTTCTCAAATCTTAGCTGATCTCAGTCCTACAAGTCCCAATCTAATGTTGTGCCCAATTACTTATACAATTCTCCTTACTTTGGCATTCCATATGCCACATGTGTGTCAATGTTTATAAATTATTATTTTTTGTATTATGAAATTCTTTTGCGATTATGACTTGCAATTTCGTATTGGGGGCACAGTTCACTAATCTTAATTTAATTTTAACTGTAGCTCGGTTTTCGTTTTGTTGATTATTTTCAAAATTCGATGAACAATTAGGAGCGTTAGAAGATGTCGCGTCACCGAGTTTAAAAAATAATTATTTAGTTTACGTTTGTCACGTTGCTGCGCTCTATAGCTTAAAAATAATCTTTAGATTGCCTAACTTTTATCTGCGAAATTTATTAAAGCTTGATTTCAAAAATGAGGGAATTCGTAATGGTCCTAAATAAAATGATATTAAATGAAAAAAATATTTCCTATGCTACTCAGTTTCTTGCAAGATTATAAGTTTTAAACTGTGCGCAGTTTCCTTTATACTTTCCCTTTAAAGGTAAAAATGTGTAAGATATTAGCGACTTAGTCATTGGCTATTATTTAACTTTGCAAACATATAATCATTATACCTCTTATCAAAAATTGAAACCCGGTATTTTCAGTTTCAAGCATTGCAACTCGTACTAACAAATCGGTGAGATCGTCTGAACTCTCTAAAATTAAACGAAAACGCTTTCGTGTGATTTATTTGATTTATGCTTGACATATATGTAAAAATTAAAATTTTTAGCATGTAGCGGTTTCGGACTTTAAAAACTAAATAAATTATTTTCACGGTGGTCACAAATAATATTCTAGATAGACTTGATATTTTATTATTGCTTAGACTGATAAGATTAGACTATTTGCTTGATAATTTAAATTAAAACGTAATAACATCAATGAAAAATGTATTAAACGACCTTCTTTTATTTTTTTTAGACTAGAAGGAAAAATTTCTAAAAAATAAACTAAGATTATAAATATATGCCAGAGAATCGAATCACAGATATAGGTAGACATTTTCTCCTTTTTTTTTATAAATGTCCATAGCACTTAGGATAAATGTATATCCTTAATATGTATGTTCCAACAACAAACACACGGCACTACTGCAAAAGGTAAAGGAAGGATTAGGAGGGAATAAGGTAAGAGAGGAATAAAAGGAATAAAGGTTATCGTCTTCTAGCTTTTGATATTAAGTTTGAATTTCTCTAAATTGTATACCAAGGAGAACGTCTGGTCGTTCAGTTCATTTGACATTCGCGCACTTCTAACAAAAAATGAGTTTTTAAGTTTTTAAATTAATGGGCCCTCGAGAATTTGATTTCTAGATTGTATCGGTGCACAGGGCTTCTCAAATTACGCACAGGCCTTGATAAACCAGGCGTGTTTTGTAAAACACACATAAGGCTCCCACATGGGAAAGGGAATCATTATTAGATAATAATGAGAAGCTCGGTTTTGAACCCGACCGAGTGCAGTCATTTAAGCACAATTTTGGGGAATACCATCCGGACCGACTTGTTTGCATTAATGTTTGCAAGGACTTTAACGACAACTCTAGATCTGAGTCTAATGCGGCGATTTGGCTAGCATGATAATCAGGGGTGTTACGTTAGAATGAGCTTAAATAGAATTTGCAGCAAATTTTTGGGCGAAGTGATTAGCTTTTTCAATAATGCATTAGAAATACCAAAAACTTACCAACGGTTCCCGTTGGCTAATATCATGTTTTCCTTTAAACAATAATCAATAATTTGCCCGTTTTTGATGTTTTAATTAAGCAATTGGATAGATATCGAAGTCATTTAATGTTTGTTTAAATCATTCGCAATGCTTCTATCAGTAGAATAAGTTTTACCTGTCGAATCTAGCACTTCATATATAATATGATTATTTTTAGCTCTATCTCCTACAATATCATTAATGGTTTTCCATTGAGCTTTAATATCTCTTCCGCAACTTTCAAATTTCTTTTGGTAGAATAATCTAACGGTTTTTTGCATTTGCTTACTTTCTTTTTTAAGCTACTATACATTTTGTTAAGTTTTAGTTTTAAGTTCAATGTATGTAGTTTTAATGCTTGGTTAAGCCTATTTTTCAAATTAATTTACCTATGCGAAGCTGAAGTGATCTAATCCTAAAATGATTTCTCACTAAATTTGAATACTGTGATTATACAATAAAGGATTTAAGCCAGGGAATACAAGTTTCGTATGCTATCTATATTAACGTTATAAATCAAATAAAAAAATAAAGCTATGCTTTACTAGATAAAAGATTAAAAAAAAACATTTTAGTAAATTTTTATTTGGACTGAATTATCAGTTAAACAATCTGCAGTAAAATAAATTTCAATAGTTGCTGAATGATCAGTAACATCAAATTTAATCAATAATAAATTGCTATAATAAATTGAGAATCGATTTTATTTCGCATAAATATGTGATCCAAACAAGATGATTCTCTAGTAGGACAATTTATTAATGATGTTATCCCAAAAGATGGCAGCACCACAGTTAAATAATCTGCCGTGAAAGAATCATCTTTGAGAATATTAATATTGATTTGTAGAACCCATTAATATAAGATTTAGTATAAACAAGGTCCAAATAATTATTTAATTCATAATTATAGATAGTATAGGCATAATATATACTATATAAAAACAAAGAAGCGAAATTTTTTCATTTTGAAGAACAAAATAAATTCTAATACCATCAGCCGATCTAAAGTTACCGATAAATATCTCAGTTATTAATATAATCATAGGGATTCGATTAAACTATCAAGCATACACACAAATTTATTTAAAAATTTTGTGCTCGTACTTACAATTCCCAGTACATCGATCTACATCGAAAATTCGATTGGGAGGCGAGTTATATAAATTGTTAAGATCTTGACTTAGAAAATTATAATCATTCATCAGCACAAAAAGAAATTAATTAAAACTATTATTACGCTTTTATGCTGTGTGCCTCAGAAGACTTTTCAAACTAAACTTTGCGATATATTGTTGGTTCAAGCAATATGTCAACAGATGCCGCCGGTACAAAAGTCTGTGCCTTAAATTCGGCTTAACTTTTGTAAAATAAAATTTTAAGAATTTCGAAAAGATTTTAATTATTATTCCAGTGCTAATGCGCTAATAAAAGCACTAAATGAAACGTTTGCGCTTGGTAAAAAGAAAAAACAAATAAAATTGCATCGAACAGAGTACGACCCAGAACTTTTTCTATTTTGCTTTATTTGATTTTTTTTATACTAAAGTCAAAAGAAATTTACAAAATCATTAACTCACGTCACACAATAAAATAAAGTCATTGAAAAGTAACCCCATAGATTAACTTTCAACTTTCGCCTATGAAACAGTAGCGGAAACTTCGAATTTTGAAAAGTTTAGTTCGAAAAGTCTTCTGAGGCACACAGCATTAGTTTTAACAAAGCATTTGATACAACACGAGGCAAAATTAGTCGTCATAAGTTTGACTACCATTTATTTGATCATGGACTGAACGTTTGGCATAGTTTAATTTTAAGTTTATACTTCAAAATGAAATAATTATATATATATATATATATATATATATATATATATATATATATATATATATATATATATATATATAAATATATATATATATATATATATATATATATATATATATATATATATATATATATATATATATATATATATATATATATCTTTCTAGCCATTCCGCAAATATAATAACTTTAATAAATATGTAATTCAAAAATTTCCTTTACTGTTTTGTACTTATAATATTTATTTTAAATTTTGCTTGATTTTATTCTACTTTCAAATTCTTTCAAAGCTTAAAGTTTCCTATTCATATAAATTGAATCAAGATGAATTTAAACAATTTGTAAAGCACGGCTGAAATTGGGTTTAAATTGAAAATAACCCCCGGGTCTTTATTATACAATTTTTCTGAAATTGGATTTCATTTTTTTTTTTATGACAGTATGTACATATGTATTTGTTTTTCCATTGTGATTTTCAAACAGCAATTAAGACAAATTGTCAATACAAAAAAGTACATATTGTATTCAAGAGGCGATATTACGAATTACGATTATACAGTGTCAAAGTGGATTTTATGTCGTATATTTATTAAAATAGTTCAAAGAAACAAAACTATTCGTGTTGGTAAAAGTTAAAAAGAATTTTATAACTCAAACCGGAAATCCGAATAATTTTTATAATCACTGTAACTACGAATTAACTTCTAATTCGAATACAACAAATACTATAAAAACAAATTTTACGTTTGTTTTGATTGTAGTTAGAAGTAAAAACAATATACATACGCGTACAATGTACATACATAAAATGTGATAAGACAAATTGAATGTTGATTATAATGTTTTAAAATATATAAGAAATGAGCAGCATTAAATAATTTGTATTCTATAAAATGCGATTTACAATTTTAACGTATAATTTGATATGTAAACATACTAAAAAAATTTACTTCACCTGCTGTAACAATAAATGTGTGAATTCCATGTTAAGTATATATTTCATACGGTTCTAATAAATTATTTGTTGGTTAAATCGCGAAACCACTGCGGAAATGTGTCTCGAATACACATAAATTTTCGCATATATCACACTATAAACCGTATAAATAACACTATAAACATGCATACACATATGTATACAATAAAAACAATCGCGAAAAACGTAATTCACTTAATATTTGTTGTTGGTAGAATTATATATTTATTGTAAACAAATATATTATATATTTTACATGTACAATGAGACTAGGGTTATTATACTCCCCGAATACAAATTTTGACATGCATTCTATTAGTTATATAAAATTTATATATAAAAGTATATAAGGGAGATTGAATATAAACTCCTTTATTGTATGAACTATTGTATATATTAGAAAATAACCTAATCAACATATATGTAACGCACCAATTATATAAATTTAAGATTTACAGCGTTTATATCATGTTGCGTTCTGTAAAAACAATAAAATAATTTCTAAAACACTTTAAACAAAATGTATTTAAATTAGTACGATTTATTTTTAACGATATTATAACTGTCAGGAAACCTTTTAAGGTGATAATCTAATGTCATATGAAAATACACTTATGTGCAATAGAGATAACGTATAATATATTGATGTAAGATACTATCTTATTTTGTTTGGCGCCTGATTTTCTAAAATGATATAAGCTCCTCACAATATTATTGTTTATTTCAAAACAATATAATTTCCATTTCTAAAATGTTGATTAGTTCGTATCATTCATTAATAGATGACACTAATGTTAATACCAAATGCTGTGTCCTACTATTCATGATTTTAAATTGTTGACTTTTTACTCGTTCAATTAATTGAGATTAGATACAACTAAAGGAAAAGAATTACTGATTGCCATTAAAGATAATGGATGTGAATCCATTTCAACAGGAAAACCAACATATTGGCCAACTGATCCAGGAAAAATATCTGACCTGATCGTTTTTTTTTATAACCAAAAATATTTCGAATGATTTTATAAAAATCGAAGAAAGCCAAGATATGAGCTCAGATCATCCTCAAATAGTCCTAATTCTAAGCGAGTATATCATTCAAAAAGGGAATAATCCAGTATTAACCAACAAATATACGAACTGGGAAAATTTCAAAGTATACTTTGAACAAAGAATACCTTTGAAAGTTCCGTTAAAAACTATGGATCAACTGGACATAGAAGTAGAAAAGTTCATTTCGGATATTCAACAAACAGCATGGCAAAGTACTCCAGAAATCAAATCAAGGATAAACGGAAACAGCTATCCAATAGAGATTAGAAATCTCGTTAGGGATAAACGCAAGTCCAGAAAAATGTGGCACCAAACTAGAGCTCCACAAGTCAAAAAACACTAAACAATCTTACTCAGCAATTAACAAGAGAAATTCAGAAGTTAAAAAATGAGTCAGTTAATTTCTACTTAAGTAAGTTGACGAATGACAGTAATACGGATTATTCGCTCTGTAAAGCAACTAAAACTCTGAAAAGGCCAATAATGCCAAACCATCCTATCAGGAAAATGGATGGAACATGGGCAAGGAAAAACAAAGAAAAAGCGGAAAGATCTGTTTATGACATTTCAACAATGGATGAAAACATAATACAAATTCTCGAAGAGTTAACACCTACATCTACTGAAGTAGCAAACGAAATTAAAAACAATTTAAACTTAAAGAAAGCACCAGGGTTTGACCTAATTACCGGAGAAATAATAAAGCAATTACCGAGAAAAGCTACGTTAAAGTTAACTAAAATTTTAAATGCTGCATTTAAGTTAAAGTATGTGCCAACACGTTGGAAAGTGGCTGAGGTTATCATGATTCCCAAACCAGGAAAATCGCCACATCTAAGTTACTATTAAAACGACTCAAACTAATAATTGGAAAAATAAACTAATTCCGAATCACCAATTTAGTTTTCGCAGTAAGCACTCAACTATTGATCAAGTGCTTAGAATAACCAGTATCATTGAAAAGACTTTAGAAGAGAAAAAATTCTGTTCCGCAGTATTCCTTGATGTAGCGCAGGCCTTTGACAAGGTTTGGCACGAAGGTTTAATCTACAAACTCAAATTAATCCTACCTAAACATTACAGCATAATACTGTAATCATATATAACAGAGATATTTCAGGCTTAAGCAAAATGAATATTCTGAGCTTAAGGAAATAAGAGCAGGAGCTCCACAAGGAAGTGCACTTGGGCCACTTCTGTATTTATTATACACCCGAGATGTTCCAATCCCACAAAACAACATGATAGCCACTGTCGCCGATGGCACAGCGATCATGGTAGTAGGTGATAACAACTCAGATACCACAGAGAAATTACAAACCGCCATAGAGCAAGTACATAACTGGACAAAAAAATAAAATTAATGAAACTAAATCTGCACATGTCGAACAAGAGATTAGTACATAAACCAGTAGATTTAAATAATCAAGAAATACCACATGCAAACACTGGCAAATATCTTGGTATGACATTAGACGCTAAGCTTCGATGGAAAGCTCATGTAAAAAAGAAAAGAGACGAGTTGGGATAAAAATAAAATAAAATGTATTGGTTACTGGGAAGAAACTCTCATCTATCAATTCCTAATAAGCTTTTGCTTTATAAGCAAATATTGAAGCCTGTTTGGACTTATGGTGTACAACTGTGGGGATGTACCAAGCGGAGCAACAAGGATATTATCCAACGATTCCAAAACAAAGTGCTTGACAAACATCATCAACGCACCATGGTTTGTCAGAAATAGTGACATCCACAAAGATCTGGGCATAGAACCCATCAAAACGGAAATTATGAAATTTGGTAGAAGTCATGAACAACGATTACTTCATTATGTTAATATAGAGACCATCCAGTTACTGGAGAATACGGATTTAGTTAGAAGGCTCAAAAGAGTAAAGCCTTTTGAGTTAGTGTAAAATCAGTTAAAATAAATTTTTTTCTAGCGCCTACAACAAAAGCGCGATCAAATAATAAATATTAAAACTAAGGAGTGCATCGATGGATGAACCCTTCTTAAATTTCAGTAAAATGTAGTAATTTAAGTTAGAATAAAATTGCTTATTAGTCTTAGACTAGATTGTAATTAAAAAAGAAATAATGATTATTAAAAAAAAAAAAAAAAACTTAATTGATAACTAAATATTGGTATTAATGTTTTTTGTGGTGTCCGCATGAATTTTAGCTTATTTGGTTCCATAATCTACCGATGTTCATTTCCAATTTTTTATCTTTGTATTTTTATGAATATCTCTTATACTATTCAATACATACTATGGCAATAATCCATCGATCCTTTCTACAGCCATCTAATGTCCTTCAATTATCGATTTTGCTAATCGTGAACCTGTAAGGCATTACTGTAATTCCAAATGCGGATTGCTCACTGACTTTATCGGGGAGACTTGCATCTTTCCGTAAACATCCGGTGTATACACCACTTCATCAGTTGCTTTTTGAAAATATGCTACCACATCATACGCCAAATCGAGAATATAAATAGTTGACTCTTTTTACTTTTGGTAGCATAATATTGGTGAGTTACATCTCTGGAAATTAAACTGTATTTGCGCGACAAATTGCCTGTACGAATATTTTAAAGCGGATAACCAACTAATCTAGCTTTTAGGGAATTAAATGATTATCAAAAATCTGAATAGTTTGCTTTTGGAAGGGTTTCTTGTTTCTTCGAATGTGTCTGGGTCAAATTTGGATGTATTAAACTGATATCCAGAAGCATCTGCCCTAGGATCCCACTGCAAACCCCATACTTTTTAAATGAACTGATCCTCGATAGATTTCTCAGAATTGGACATCTAACGTTTCATTTCAAAACTAGCCTGTGAATGGATCTATTTCACTCGTCCTGCGACTTCAATGGCGATTTCCTCCTTTCTTTCGGCTCGATGATGTTTCAATTATCGTCCACAGAATGTTGATCGACTAAGGCTTCTGCTGCTCGCGTTTTTTTTATAGCATTTGGCAATCTGATTTGTAATAAATTGCTCTAATGATGGCAAACATGCAGCTCCAAAGAACATAACATTTTTCTGATAAGCGTCTGGTTCACGATTTTGGTTGTTATTGCCACACAGGAATCGTTTGTCTGATCATTCTCATCAAGACCTGGAGAAACATGAAGGTATTGTCCCTGTAATCGTAACTTTCACCAAATCCGTGTTTTGATCGCCAATTTCATATTTTCTGACATGTGTTGTTACCAATCGCCAATTAAAATTTTCGATGCTTATCCTTGATAATTTTTTACTGTCAAATTATTCAGGTGTATGTACAATTTATTTTTTAATTCGTTTTTAATCGAGAAATATTGATTACACCGGTAAGTTAACATCACCGTTCTGAAATCATTCAACCTGTATTTTGTACTACCATCTCAACTTGCGATTTCGACCAAATTGGAAAAATTGGACCAAATTGGAAATGTCTTTTATCCTGGTGGTATTTCCTGTCTTCTTAAGCCATAATACCTGTTGCGAACCACTAAATTGCACAGCGCATTTGCCAAATTTCGTCCAAAATACAAAGTTACCGGTACTTCATGGAATAATACGGTCGGCCTAACATCGTTATGCGTACCAAGTTGAAAGCATAAATAAAGAACAATTTAGCAAAGTCACCAACTTTTTTATACAAAAATTTTAGCATAAAGTACACAGCATAGGTGTATAAGATAATGCAGCACTGTTAAGATTATACTTAAAAAATAGGCTCTTTCATAACTTGTGTTTTGCAAAACTATTTAGTATTTTAAATTATACAACTAGAAGTCTTTAACATATAGTATAGTAAGGTCGTTTTGTCGCTAGATGTCACTATCAAGATTGATAAGAAAGTGGATTTTGGGAGAAAATCAGAAAGTCACAACGTCATAAGCACCAAGAATTAAAATACTGTAATGGTGTTACCTTTTTCGAACATAATTGTTTCTATGTTATCTTGCTGTTATGTATGTTACAGAAAAAAGGATTAACATGTTATTTTGATAGTTACACTCTTTTCCTCCCCATATAAAATTATTTAAAATTTTGTTCTGTGCCTCAAAAGGCATATCTCTATAGAAGAGTCCGGTAAGTTGTACTTGAAAATAAAATAATTAAATACAGGATCGGTATTCAACATCTAGTTTGATATACTAAAGGGAAAACTAACTTTTTGTAGTTTTGCTGGTTAAACCAATCAGAATAAAATAACTGTGCTATAAGTCATTAGCGATTACCAAGTTTTTATGATAAAAAACCAATTTAAGTAAATCGAGCCAACAATTTTGAAATCGAGGCACTTGCGAATATGAGAGATCGAACTAGAAATTTACACAGAACATGTCTGAAAAAAATTCCTGCTGTTTTTTTTTTGCTACCAAAAACGATTTTGCAATAAAGTTGCAAATACGGCATAAAGCAAGAAAATGTTTATCTATTATGCCGAGATTAAGCTTTAAACCTCAAAAAATAGAGTTTACTTAACACGCCGAGATCCTGGGTTCGATTTCCGCCGATGACCACAAACCGTGACATTTTCTATACTATTATCATAGGTCTTTAACAACACGAATTTTGTTAACTACGTATAAATTAAATTAGGAATTAAAATTACGGTTGGTACAATCATAACGTTGTCTCGGGATTAATTAAACCGCCAATAATGTGTAAAAGAAAAAAGTGAAAGGTTAAAGACAAGAAAATCTTTCCAAAAACAAATATTTATTGCGAAAATTAAGTTGTATGGTTACCATAGTAACCAAAAGTTTTTTTTTAAATAATACCCATAAGAGAATTCAACAGCGAAAGCAACTAAAAAAAATATTTTAGCCTAATTGAACAGCGGCCAATTACATTTGAATGCAAGGATAGCTAAAGATGATAGTCTACGATTTTAATAATTATAATTCTCCTAAAGTTTTTTATACTTAAAAAGTTACTATATATAAGTATAGAATATTCATTTCTAAAATTAGAATTAGACCTACTAGCATCAAATATCAAAAAAAAATTAAAATTTCTAA
The DNA here is from genome assembly GCA_963556175.1 of Tipula confusa. Lineage (NCBI taxonomy): Eukaryota > Metazoa > Arthropoda > Insecta > Diptera > Tipulidae > Tipula > Tipula confusa. The sequence goes on from OY744475.1 coordinate 103,736,630, forward strand.
GAAAACACAAGTTTCAAAACAATATTGAAGACCTTTAAATATTTCGCAAAGAATATTAAATTATTAAGACAGTGGAATAACGGAGGGTGTTTTCTGAGTTGAGGACGAAATTGAACTGTGGGAAACCTTTAACAAAACCAGTTGGGCAAAACAACAAAGTTGGGCAATATACAAATTAAATAATTTCATTTCTACGGTTTAATATTTACTCCGTAATAGTAAATAAAAGTTAACATGAGAATATGGAAATGGTATACTAAAATGTGATAATACTAAGGAAGCCACATGAGTGTTTCTTAGTATTTTAGTAGCCCAAATTAAAATGTTTCTCTAGTTTAGTATATAAATAAATGAAGCAATATTATGATTTATTTGACTATTGTCAAATTAGTGGCATCAATATTTTTTTCTGTTTAACTTTTTTTTTTTTATTATATTTCACGCAGTCTTTTTGTAGAGAGCTCATATAAGATTACACTTATTAATAGTTTTATTAAAAACTTTTTTTTTATCATTAAATTATACTTTTGTAAATTTATTATTTTTAATCTTTATTGAAATGAGATTCTCCTTATAGTGAAAATATGTTTTGTATTTTTATCATAAATATATTTCGGAACATAAAGTTTAATCATCAGTATTCTGAGAATTAGGTTATATTTTCACGCTTTTTGCACTCGAAACGCGTTCAGATATAGGTCTCCAAACTACATCGAATTGTATCGATTATCGTTGAATGGATATCGCCGTTTTGTATTTTCAGCAGAATCTTTAAGCTTACATCCAGTTGTAATTTGTACCATTTAGATTGGGAGCAAATCTTGCCCTGCGTGCAAAATGATGGACGATCTTGGTAACTTTTACAAGCTATTTTATATCAAAAATTCTTAAATATTTTTTAAAGTGTTTAACTTCCCCTTAGAAGTCATTATTAAGCTGTAATTTATTTTATACGACAAAATAGTACTCCAGAAAAGTACTACTTCCAAAACAGGCGCCTTTTGTGGTATTTCGAATCATGAATCACGAATCAAGAATCATGGTCACTAGGGCATCTAATTCTGAAATACGGAATTCCGATTCATTTATTAATTTCAATTATTCCGGAATCAAAAAACGCTAACTCCGGAATTAATGAATTTCTATTTTTTAAAGTCAATTCCTCAATTTCATGATGTGTGCTTTGGAAGACTTTTCGAACTAAACTTTTCAAAATTCAAGGGAGCGGACTACTCTTGTATATATTACATATATGAAAAAAATATTGATATTTATTATTAATATTATTAACTAAACTCATGTTGGTTTATTATACAATATATAATAAAAATTTAGGTCTACGACAATCATCCCTACAACAGGCTCCAGTGAAACTCGAGAACTCTTTATCACTTGGTTCACTAAGATTATTGATAATCTGAGTTAATTTTTAAATAATACTTCTTCAACCGGCTTCAAATCAAAGGATATATTATAATAAACATATTTATTTATGCTCATATTGCATTACACAACATGCTGTTGTATACAACATTGCCCGCCATCGTTCTTTCATTATGTCAAATGCACACTTTCCACAACATTTCGGGCCTTGGTATATGATATGTACTTGGTTAAATTTGTTCTCTAATGTAGTTAAATTACCTTTTGTTTGTAACAAACGTTATAATGGCTAAAGGGTCCTAAAACACTTGTAATCGCTTGTAGTTTTTAAACAAACTATTCGTGTACAACAAGTTGGCCATATCGTTTTTTGTTATTATGTACTTAAATTTTTTTTTTTAAATTCTTAAAATGTTATTTTACTAAGTTTAGTGGAATGTAAGGCACGGATAAAGACATTTGTACTAGTGACATTTGTTGGCATTGCTTCAACTAATAATATATCGAAAAGCTTAGTTTAAAAAGTCTTTTGAGGCACACAGCATAAGTGTGTACGGGTATTTTGAATTTATGCTGTGTGCCTTAATCGACTTTTCAAAGTAATTTTTTCAAATTGTTCAAGCTTCCACTATTGACTTATAGGTGGTAGCTGAAAAATTTTATTTCAATTTTTTCTTCTACTAATAAACAGATGTCCCTTTCTCGCTCACTATGATTACACAAAAATAAATGTTTAGTCCTGAAAATGTTTTATGACTTTTCAATTTATATATCCCTGTTCCTTAAAAAATACACCTGTCAAATATTTTAAACTTAATATGTGTCGATTTTTTCTTAATTTTTTATCCGTTGGATGGAAACTCATATTATAAATATTTCGCAAATTGGTGATGGTGAGATATTTACATAAATTAAATTAGAAAGGTATGTATTACGACAGGATTACTATTTAATTTTCAAAAAAATTCTATTGTCATTTTTATTTTGTTCTTTTTTAAATTATAACTTTAAACGATGTTTGAAAAATTGAACATTTATATAAATGTATCAAAACGAAAAGATGATAAACAGCCAATTTGGTATTTTTGATTACTTGCAAATACAAACAGTGCTCGTTAATTTTAAAAATTTTTGGTAGCGCAGTGTTCTCCTGCGAAAACAGGAAATATTGTTCAACTATTGAACAATATTTCGGAAAAAAGATTAAACTCTACCTGCTGTAATATTTCGAATGGTAGCATAATTTGGGCTTCCATTTAATGTATTTTGTTCGTGCTATGATTTAAAGAAATTTTTGCAATTGCGAGGATTTTCAAGCTTTCCGAAATCTGCGACAACAATTTAAAAAATTGTAATGAAACACCGCGAGGAAATAGCTATTTCAGAAATTGGTGTACTGGAATCAAAAAACTTTAAAATGAGTTTTACATTAAATAAATCAACGCTTTAAGTTATATTCGTTTTGAAGCCGATGTATGTCTAGCTCTATTGAATTAAACGATAGAATCATTTAACATCAAAATTTATGGTATTTTAGGCATAGTAACAGATGGAGCCACTATAATGATAAAAGTTGGAAGTAATTTGCCGTGCAACCAAATATTATGGTATACACATGACATTCAAATCGTAATTTTTAATCTTCTATACAAAACGAAAATTGTGTCGGAGTTTGTAGATTTAAATTATAATAATAATCAAAACCAAATTGATGGATACATAATAATAGATGAAACTGGTGAAGGTATGTTCGAACTTGATAATGAAGACTCGAAAGTAGGATGAAATGACGATATTAACGTTCTGACGATTTCCGTATCAGTAGTATTACATAAAAAGTGCGAATAATTGTAACAATGTTTTGACAATCTCCAAAGCAAAACGAATTACGACGATAAAGAATTACAACTTTTAATAGACTGAACTACACATTGGAGTTCTCTTGTTTCACGATCGAAAGGATTATGAAAATTAAAACGTATGCAAAAGCCCTCGTTTGACCTCAAAATATCTACAGAAAAGATTCTTTCTGAAATGTAGAATGGGCACATTTTTATTAATTTTAAAATACTTAAACTCTGTTAAATAAGCAGTCGAAGCTTTTTTTAGGGAAGATCCGAATTTATTATCATCGGATGCAATTATTTCGTTTTTGTTTGAGAACATATCTTACGATGATTTTGGGATTAAATTAAAAGATGAATTGACGTATTACGAAGATAAACGGAAACGTGGAGCGTCATACCAGAACGACTTCAAACAAAAAAATTCAGAAACTCTATCGTCATTATAATTCCAATATCACATGTAACTTTGATGAAAGTAGCTTAATCGCTGATGGCGAAGCCGACGACGATATACCAGATTTGACTCTTCTTGGATCGGAATACTCATTGATAGCTTTGAAACTGCAGCAAAAAATAAATAAATTTGCTCAGTTCCTCAAAAATGAAAATAGTTAAATTAAACATACGATCGTTTTCATCTGGCACTTCGAAATTAGCTTAAATTTTAGGACGATGTAGGTTCCCGGGGCCCGCTGCTTAACAATGTTTATGAAAATATTATACACATATCATCAACCAGCGTCGAAACAGAAAGAGTATTTTCTGCGGAAAAACATATCGCCACTAAAATTCGATTAGCCAAAAAATCAGAAGAGATTTAATTTTTCAACGAATAATTATAATATTTATTGTTTTAATAAATGAACAAATTGTTACATTTTGTACTAAAATAATTTTCCGGAATTCCGCAATCATCAAAAGGATCTAAATTCGAAAATTTTTACCTAAAATTTAATGCCCTAATGGCACTAATAATTTGGGAATGTGTTCCTCCAAACTTAGATGAATTCAATGCATTTCCACAGAAATCCTATATACTATTGAAATTTTTGTAACAGATAAGACCTGCAATTGGAATATGAGAGGATACCATAGTATTTCTCAAGAACGAATAAATTGGTAATTAATTTATTTATATTTCGCCAACAATGTTGAAATTGGAACTTTACTAGAACGTATGATCAAAGTAAAAATGTAAAAGGGATTTTTTCGAAAATATCTTTTAAAAAGAAAATCAACGGAGAAGTATTCAAACCCATGAACAATGTATTAGATTATACAGAATTGCCGTACGAAAGAAGGAATGGTAATGAGGTCCATATGAGGGGTAGCCATGATCATAACAAATACATGGAGGTTGTATCAAATGGCAGACGAGGTATTTGATAGATGCGGCGGCATCATCATTTTTATTTATCGTTTACAAATGTTTATTTTTATTAATAATATTTTCAAGTTTGAATGACATTTATGTGCTGGAACTTCATTAAATTTTGTATATTGTTAATGGTAATACACCTTCCAATTGTAGTCATTTTCATTCAATATAACTATTCAGTGTTTTTTTTTACCTGCTTTCGTGCTCATAGCGTTGTTGGAACTAATTAGGCGTTGATAGAATTTTTTCTGGTTTATAATTATAAACCACGTATTAAATAAGGAATAGAAATACTTAAGTAATCTTAAAAAAAAGGTACATTTACTACCAGATTTTAACATAAAACTTTGATATGAATTCAAAAGTTGTCGGAAAAGGCTTTAATAATTAATTATTTCCCGATTTGTTAAAATTTAAGCAATCGCAAAGTTGGTAATGTCAACACACATATGTTGCCAAAAAAAAAAAAAAAATATATATATATATATACATATATATTCATACATATATATACATATACATAATATTATGGAAGGGTTTGTGTTGACTTAATAATCCAATTCTAAAAAACATACACCACTTTCACCTTTGACTTTTTATAACTTTCTTAAAAGTTTTCCAATTTTTTATGTAAATATAGCTATACGAACTTCATAGTTTTTTATATTAAAACTACAATTACATTAAAATTCGCATCCAATTTGCTTTTGTTATTACATAAATACATTTAATTGGAACGATATAAAATTGCGGATTATTTGGTATATGAATTCTTCTTCTTGACATCTAACGATTTTATAATTTTTATTATACATATGTACATGTAATGTAGTATATAAAGCGGTGAAGGTGTTGATAACATTTATGTTGTATATATATAGTATTATATACATATTGAAAAGGAAAACAAAAAAAAATCCCTTAAATTGTATTGATTTTTCACTAGAGTTTTTCTGCTGATTTATCACATTTTTTTTTGCCAAAAAGAAAGATGTAACTTTCCATTTAAATAAAATAAAAAAAAAATATAAGTTTGAACTTTTTTTTTAGTACATAATGAAAATGACTTTTAGAAACGAGTACATATTACAGTCAGTTATTGATTGATTTATGCATATAAAAACTTGTATTTTATATCATCTATATATCTATATACATATAAAACATGTTGATTTTATTAATTATGTAATACATATGCATAATAAATATTTAAAAAAAAAATATGACAGGTATAGGGACATAGATTAGCTGTATATATATATATATATATATATATATATATATATATATATATATATATATATATATATATATATATATATATATATATATATATATATATATATATATATATATATATATATATATATATATATATATATATATATATATATATATATATATATATCGTTAAAGTAAATTCACGTGACAAAAAACGTTTAGCAACGTAACTTTATGAAAAACTAATCAACCATGAACACAAATTGTTTTGCTACTGAATTTTTCATTTTGTGGAAATATAAATCAATTTGTTCGTTATGAATGATATAAATACGTTGGCATATTACGAGTATATATATAAAAAAAATCAAGTGCCGCGGTATGCAAATTCACGAAAAAAAACATATATATATTTTTATTTTATTTTAGAAGAAATTGCACATTTTTGTCAAGGTTTCGCGATATACTATAGAAGAAAAAAAAAATTGCATGCATACCACCACGATACCGGTTTCATGGTTAAACTAACACATTTTGGTATGTATATCAATTTGAGATGTGTTTTTGTATTAAAATAATCAACACGTTCAAATCGTCAATTAAATTCGTCACAGTTCTAAAATAAAATTAAAAATGTTGATGGTGTCTAATCGAATTCTTGTAATGATTAACATTTGTTGTTTTTTTTTTCGCTTTTTAACTCGATGATAAATGAAAAAATAACAATCTTCAGGCTCTTCTTTACACATTTTCTATAGTACATAATAACATATATGTACGTTGTACATAATATATGTACAAATCTATATACACATATTCAGTATTTTAATTTCCCTTTGTTGTGTTGGGAATTGAATTGTACCATTATTTACTATATACAATTCAGGACAAGGTTATTCATTTTCTAATATGATTTTGTTTAGTTAGTTTTGACCTCTAAACTGGGAGATTCTCTTAAAGTTTTAACTTCAGAAGTGAGATCATTTATCCGATGACGTTTTAAAGTTTAATTTAAATCAATGATAAATGCAAATTGTATTCACGGTACGTACATCGGAAAAAATTACTTTGTGTTAAATTAAAATCTTTGGCTTAACAGCCAAACTGTCTTTAACAGTTAAGTTGGAATACTCTTGATGTTTATAGAAAAATTTTTTTGAAAACGAGCTACAAAGATTTCAAACATAGAACCGTGCACTTTTACCACAAAATCCACTTATAGTGCTGAGTTAAGAAATGGCTTGATTTTGAAACTTGACTTCCTACATTAAAATTGATATCCTTATTTTTAATACTTATTATCCAATACTTTTGACATTTCGTGAAAACAATTTTTCAAAAAGAAAGAAATCCAAGTTTAATAAATAAACAGGCTGGTTGGAAATACTTTAGATAGTGCTTAAAGAAAAATTAAACGAATAGCAAACACAAAAAGAAATTCAACAATTTGTAAATGACATACAGTAATCAACCTGGAAAAGATTCCAAAAATGTAATATAAAATAAAAGAGTCAATCAGTAACTGTCATGTAAAGTTCAAAGTTTGTAAAATTCTTTTAACTTCACCAATATAAAATTCAATATGAATCCATAAAAAGCTCTTGGTTCTTATCACAGAAGAAATTTAAAAAAAACTATTGAGGAAAGCTCTAGTAATGCTCGCCAACATTAAATGTAGAATCAAATCCCAGTTTGTGGAAAATTACAGAAATAAATATGCTACTTAAACCTAGAAAATCACAAAACTTCGTTTATAGTCCAATTTTGCCGTTGCAGTTATGTCTCTTATATCTTCTTTTACCAATCCAACTCACTAAAATACTAGAGTCATATTAGAATTAAATTAGAGGAAATAAAAGGTGACCGCATAGCAGTGTCACGTGGTACACTATTAGGGCCGGTTTTATATTTACTATACTCTAATGATGAAGGTGTATTGGAAAACAAAACTGTGTCGACTTTTGTTAAATACACTGCGATTTAAACTGTTGGAGAATCAACCTTGAAGTGGAATAAAAGCGCGTTCCGATGTATTGAACTCCCGATCTGCAGCAATTTAGGTCATTCAAATGATAAAAACTCCTCCCACTTTATTCATATTCGGGTTTAGAAATATTCACCTTTATGTAAAAGACAAATTAGTAACACAAAAGAAAAGGAAATCGGGAGTTCGATACATAGGAAATAATTTCTAATGTCATTTGCGCGCCTTAAAAAATTACAGATTAAACTAAATGAACTAAAACAGTTTACAAACATTTAGCACAATTTACCATCAAACGTATTGAACATATACCAGTTTCGATAAAATAAGATATAATATTGTGAGAACTCAGCTAGGGTTTCTCAATCGATTTTTATACCGTCGTTAAAAAAACACTTGAAAACCGGTAAAATATTCATAATCAAATTTCATGAAAACTGCGCTGAAATAAAACGTATACTGAAATAATTATAGCGATACATCAAACCATCGACGTTAATTCGCCTATCAATTTTCAGAAGAAGCATGATCATATTATTTATTTTTCTCATTTGTCCAATTGCAAAAACCTCCTAGGCACTAGGTAGGAAAGATGCCTCTATGTCTACCGCCATATCAGAGTTTTCATTTGAGAAATTAGAGAGCTTGGAGATTCGGAATTCAGTTCCAAGTCGGATGTTTTAGCTTCAAAATTGAATTCTCGTCGAAATATAAATATGAAACTTCGATTGAAATATTCTTCTTAAACTGATATTATCGCATAAGGCGCCATTGTGTTTAAACGACTATTTCACAATCACATTAATTTGGGTCTCATCTATTGGAGATTCTCTATCTAAACATATATACCTTTATATATAACTGAGTTATGTTATTATCGCTGTAAACAGTCTAAACCAACCAAATTGAATTACGGCTATTTAAAGTTACGGTAACAGATCCAAAAATTTAAACAATTTACTTAATGCACTGAAAACTATTAAACCTACGTTAGATAGCGAGCGCGTATTTTTAATCGATGGCAGTTTTTTGTGCTAAAATTAGATCACGGCTAAAAAACTTTTTTTTAAATGCAATTCTTGTAAGTTATTATCAAATACATGATATACCTAAAAATATTTAACTAAATATATTTTTAATGTTTTATTAAACTATTTTAGTTGTTTTACATTTTATATATTTAAAATTGTAATATTCTTTTAAAGAACCGGTAAATAATGGTTTGTTCATTATTTGACTTAGTGAAAACCGGTTTTTCAAAAATCGGTTAAACGAAAAACCGTAAACATGACCCCACTGGATACTATACTTAGATGGAAAGTTAACAAAAAAAAAAGTGGAGATCTAAAACTCAAATATATAAAAATGTTTGTATTGGCTGATAGAATTTTTTTCAATCAACATACAGTCCTTGCAAAAATTAATTGTGCATTGCTAAAATTTAACAAATCACTCGAGTAAATTTAAAGTTTTAATCCCAAGTTTAACTCAAACAGAAAAACGATTTAATTATTATTCAAAATGACATTTAATTTTAATTAATAAAAAATAAAATAAATATTTATTATTTCATTGAAAAAAAGGCAAAAGAAGATCACAAAATTATTTTGCATCGTTATCCTCTCACAAAATTGTTTGAGCATAGCAAGAAAAAATTCTCTCGTAACGGAAACCCTAATTTTTTTTCCATGGGTGCAGTCCATGCAAAAACCTTGCATGTGGTCTTTAGTTATTATTTTCTATCGATATGATCGGAAAATGGTTGATTAAAGTAAGGAATAAATTGTCTTTGGAGGTTAAACCACGATTTTACAAAGCAATTCTGCGGAAATGCCTATAAAAGAGCTAACAACGATGTACAACTGCCATCGGAATTCGATTGCTTATTAAATTAAAAAATGAGAGACAAAATGGCACAGATGACTGTACGAAGGTTACTATACGAGTTATAAAATAACCGGTTCATAAGCCAAACAAATAAGAGAAAGTGACTTAAATTTGCACAGACTTACCAGCCAAATCCTATGAAATTCTGGGGATCGATGAGTCATGTTTTTTTAGCTTTGATCGAACCTGCGATAAAAAATATGTCACTTCCGTGTAATACACAACTTTATTTTGTCAACTCGTTATAGTGGTAGTAATAAAACACTGGTATGGGATTAATAAGCTACAATTGCGTTGGTAATCGTATAACCCTACCTTAACAGATAACTGCAAGGACACTCATAAGTTTCGGGTTGTGAATTGATCGGACACCATTTTATATTGTAGCAAGGCAACGCTCCAATTTACAAAAGAAATTCATCACGAAGTTTCTAAGAAATTTGAATCAACAAACACTTGATTGGACACGTCAAAGTTCAGTTAAAAATATTTGAGTTCAAATTACAGTATAAATGCTAGAAACTCTCAATAACTTAATACCAGAGGGGTTTCAGGAAGTGATTGCAAAGAACGGTGATAAACTCATATTGACTTAATTGGAAATACATCATTATTTCTTCACATTTAGTTAATTTGAATGATTATTTTACTATGCATAAATAATTTTGGGAGAATAAGGCTGGTGACACACCAAATCAGACGAAACATTTTTTTCTTGTCTTAAAACGACTTGCACCAAAATTACCAACGTTTATATGGCGTTATGCACAATGAATACAACAAAACAGTTTTTAGTTTCGTTTTACTGAGTGTGCATAACGACATATAGTAGGCAACTTTGGCGCAAGTCGTTTTCAGACAAGTAAAAACGTTTTTGTTTGATTTGGAGTGTCACAGCTAGCCTAACGATGCACAAATAAATATAATGTTTAAATGTAATTTAAGGTCAAAACTTTAAATATACTCGAGTGGTTTGATAATTTTTTGCGATACACAATTTTGGCAAGGACTGTACAACAAACTGCTACCTACTTTATAAGAAAATGTTGAAACCATTTTGAACTTATAGAATTGCACTTTGGTGTTGTATCAAATATTAAGATAAAACAATAGTTTTAGAACAGTGTAGCACGAAACGAAACATCGTCAACCTACATAATTAGAGTGAATCACGTTTCAACACGCAAAGAAACATGAAGTAAGAGTCCAGCAACATGTGAATATTACGACTCAAAAGAACCAAACCTTTAGAACTGGTTTATTTGTTATGAATAAATAATGACTTGCTAATTTAAATCCACAATAACGTGATGGTGTGAAAGTCAACTCACTTAAAACTGTGAAACGACATAGGAAAGAAGTCATAGAGGAACTCAGATAAGCTGCTTGCGTATATAGGATCCTTGAATGTGAAACCTATGTTGATTGGTCTTTCTGAAATCTGGGTTTTGGTGATGAAATCGACGACTATAGCTTGGACGTTAATAACATATTTGCGGGGTGCAATGATAATTACAGAGCTGGTGGAGGAGCAATTTATGCGAATAACGATTTGCACTGTAAAGTGAATTTCTCACTTTTACGTTTTTGCTAGAAACTAAACAAGTAAGTGCATTATGTATATACAGACTGCTCTCTTCTAATGTGCCTAATTTTATTGCAGAGTTTACTTCGTTTTTGTCTGATTTGACTTTTAAATCTTATAATTATAGGCGACTTTAATATAGCTTTTTTACTTAAGAACTCAGAAGTCGATAATCTTGATGTGCTGACCAGTAATAGTTTAGCTATTCTTGTTTCCGAACCAACACGAATTATTAAGTCTTCGGAAACATGCATTAATAGCGTACTTTGTAAATTGGATCAGAGGTAGTTTCGTAATGTTCCATGCAAAGTTTTAAACTTGGGCATATCTGTTGAATTGAAATTAAATTTTAACTATAAAAAGTGGATTAGGTAATTTTCTAGAAAAAAATAATTTTCTGTCTCCACTTCAATTCGGATTTAGGAAGAATAAGAACACAGAACAAGCAATTTTATCAGTTCCTGAACATATTAGTGCGAGCATTGATCGAGGCTTTACGTCGTTTATCGATATGACTAAAACTTTTGATAGAGTAGATCGTGCTACCCTCTTAAAGTTGCTTTATGGCTGTGGCTTTCGAAAGACAATCCAGATGTGGATTTGCTCTTACATTACTGGTCGTACCCAAGTAGTGCATTGTTAATCAATTAAGTGAGGAACCCTTCCATTTCGGCTGGGGTTCCTCAATGGTCGGTGTTAGGACCTCCCTTATTCCTGGTTTACGTTAGTGGTATTTTCAAACTTCCGTTTGCTAGATCACTTACTGCATTTGCCGATGACCGCGTTTGTCTACAATAAGTTCAGTAAACAAGATAATATTTCTCGTATAGAAAGAACATAATCTAGATTATCTGGCAGTTTGGTTCAAAACTCACAACTTACTTTTAAGTGAAAAAACTAAAATAATACATTTTAGAGAAAGTTTGAGTTTGCCTGAAGGAATTTTTTTTCATGATTTTGTCTGTGATAGTTCGGGTCTGCACCTCGTTTGGCTGCTTTGTTGTGTAAGTATTGTAAACGAAATCAAATATTTAGGACGCAAATCTTAATTGGAACACTCACATAGAAAGCCTGAAGTCCAAACTATTATTGGTATCTAAGAAGATTTAAGTTTTAAATCTTTAAGTCTCTTTTATCCGTTTCACCTTTTAAGGCTAGTTTATTTTGCTCTGAGAATTTTACTCTTCTTTATGGGCTTTAATGTTGGGAAGGAGCCTGCACAAATTCCTTATTTGTTCGATAGAAACAAACACAACATATCCTCAGGCTTATGACGTTTCAAAGTCAACTATCGCCATCTTGGACCATCTTCCAGAGACAAGACATATTGCTACTTCAACATGTTCGAACTCAAAGTCCTAAATATATTTTATATAATTAGCGGAAATAATTTTATCAACTACTATAGTCTTCGATTAAACTCTCAATTCAGAAAAATCATCCCGAACTGGAAAATCATATTTAACAATTTACCGGTTGTAATAAGAAAGTCTGGCAGCTTCTACCTTTTCACCAAAGCCCTAAAACAATATCTGTATAAACTAAAGACGTAGAGCTTTCATTTTCACGGCAAGTGTAATTACCTTACTATTTATTTTAAATATGTATTTTATTTATTGTCATGTTGGTTTTTATTTTATTTAAAAAAAAAATGTAGCTTATATGTGCGCAAGCACCAACACCTTAACAAGAAATATTGATATGGCAAATTGCTCTAAAAATTAGCTCTTTAAAATAATTTTTAATTTATAATTCTTTTATTTTATAATGATAACTTTTATTTTATAGAAAACTACATTTCCTTGTTTAAATTCACCAATTTACTAAGCAAAAACCACAAAAATAAGTTAAACTATATATAGTAATAAGAAATTATGAGAGACTGCCGGTAGAAATATAATTAGCTATAACAGTGTGGTTATAAAACCATGCCGAAACACTAATTTTTTTTTTTTTTTTTTATCTGCTGCGAGATGTGTTCTGACCCTAAAACTAGTGTATTTAATAAAACAAAAATAAAACCTGCACTAAACTTTTTTTTAAGGTTCTCCATACTGCGACCACTTTTACCTGTTTCTAGGCAGCGATTTATTTTATACATTAAATAAATTATTTTAGAGTATAGTGCTAGTGTTCACACTATTTTATGTGTTAATCATTTTTTTATTAGAAATCTGCTGGATCAAAATATGTATTAAGGATGACTCATTTTCAACTTTGATAGTCGTCAATTAAGCATGAATAAAATTTTTTTTAAAATATGGCAAAAATCTATTTTTAGTTTTTAAGGTTTGTAATTAAAGAAAATTTAAACCTTAAGCCGTCATTTGCGAATTACAATTCAACAAAAACATGAGTTAGTGTAGTTCATATAAATAACATGGAATGACATTTAACAAACACATGTTGAAAAGGGTATTTGGACTTGAGAAAACAAAACAGTCAATGGGACTCTTTTATCACTTTAATATAACGACGTGGCATAGTTCGTTCATGAAAGTGGGTGTTTCAAGAAAGTACCCAATTATTTGTACAAAGCTGGACGATTGTAAGGTAAAATATTTAATTCACATTATTTAATGATCAACAATCTTGCTGTCAATTAGTAAGTGGAAGAGTTTTGATTTTCAAACAATCGAAGTTCGGACTAAATTTAAATCGATACTTTGGACAATTTGATTTTTCGAAAGCCTCGTTTATACAAAGATGTAATAGGTCTTAATAATATGTTTTTTTAATGAAAATAATCTTTAGCGAAAAGACACAAATTATCTTATGCTTAGATATTATTTTAGCATAGAAATATAATATTTTCAACGATGGTTAAGCAATTTAAAAAATCTGCGTGGACTACAGACTACTGGTGAAAAAATGTCAATAGACTAAGAAATGTGAATTTTTCGTAGGATATATTCCGATTTTATTAAATCGTTAAGATTAAATAAAATCTGAATATGAACGTATAAGTTCGAATCTATAATGCTGAGTATATATTTTTAGAAAAACTTAACTCCGAACTGCTCTAGTCATCGGAAATGATTCATTTGGCTAAGCTGTCAAGAAACTTAAAAAACGGGTGACTACGTCTGCCTGTCTATATAAATCTTGTTGAATTACTTATACTTAAATTTCGTGAATAACTTTGTAAACCCGCAAACCGCAATTTATAATTTTTTATTTGTGTGCAATTCCAGTTATTCATAATTAATTAGAAATATAGATCACAGAAACGTCATAATATCGTTAACGCCTTTCCAAAAAATTTAAGGGGGTTTCTTAAGCTGTAGTTATTAGAATAAAGAAAGCTAAGAAGAATTTTTAGTTTTCAAGTTGAAAATAATCTCAACAAACCGAGAAATCTAAAGAGATATTTTAAGAAAATTATCTTTAATAGAGATAATTTTAAAGAACGGTTTATTGGTTTAGTTAATGAGTGGGGTAAAATTATGGACCCTGTAGAGTATAAAAACATTTTCAATCATTTTTTTGTAACAATTGCTGAATAAATTACGAAAAAATTAGATCATTTGGGAATGCCAAAACTAGATGATTTAGTATATTCAATTGAACATCCGGTGCATTTTAAAAATGTAACAGATCAGGAAATACTCTATCATAATCGTCCTGCAGCAGTGGGAGTAAATGGAGTTTCTACAAAAGTGATCTATGCTAAAAGCATGTACATTTGAGCAAATAATCGATTTCCTGATAATATAAAAATAGCAAAGGTTGCACGTACCTATTTATAAAAAAGAAAATCAATTGCAAGCTAAAAATTGTAGACCTATTTCGAAACAATTTTCGAAAAAATGATTTTAATTTTCATATTTCTTGAATCTCAATACTATAATCTCGAGGAATCAATATGGCTTTTGCGCTGATTTTCTGAGCAAACAATGTGACTTTCGCAGAGTATGCGGATGTTGATTTTTAGATATTTCGAGAGCCTTCGATTCCGGGAACCAGGACATATTTTACTCAAATTAAAAATATTAAATCTAACTGACTGTCAATTAAATTTGTTTGAAAGTTATGTTAAAAATCGCAAACAATATGTCTTTGTCAATGATGTCCCTAGTCTAAAAATAAATATTAATAAAGGTTTACCTTAAATTTCAATTTTAGGACCGACGCTTTTCAATTTTTTTATAAACGATTTGTTTCAGTTAAATTTGAAAGACAAACTTCAATTATACGCAGATGATGATGTTATAATGTATTCAAATTTAAATCTTGATGATTATAGGCATGTAACATGATCTTGATTTACCCAAAACGTGGTTTCATCAGAACCATTTAGTAGTAAATGTTGAGAAAACAGTATACATGATATTTAAACGAGGAATTCATGACGATCAACGGCTGTGGTTTAATTCACTCCATTTAAAAAATCACTTCTTCCGGTTTGTTAGACATAATACTACTTGATCGATGGCGATGATAATGCATATTTCAAAAATCATCGAATTCTGTTTAACAACATTTTACTTCATTGTTTCATAACAAATATCATAATAAATTCTGAACTCAACAAGCTAATAGAAACATATATTTCTCGAATTTGCTATGTTTAACCTTTTCTCGATATAATTTTCTCACCATTTGGAATCAATCACAATTCAATAGTTTTCAGTGTTAAATAAAATTTTTCATTGCATAAACTTCTTAATTTTACGATATTTTGAAATAATTTATTTTGTCGAACTTTCTAAACTTTGGTTGAATTTTAGCGCATTGATTATATCGTTAGTAGTAATCATTTTAACAATATCTCTGATTTCTTTAAGTACTCATTCAATCAATCAGTTTATATATGAGGTTTCTTACTAACTTTTTCTTTTTCTATTTTTTTTATTTTTTCATTTTCTATTCTACTTTTTTCTATTAGAACTAAAAATCCGTTGTTCGAGTTGGTTCTCCAGTACTATTTAAGAATTTAATCAGTTTCGTACGATTCCTATTTACAATCCAATACTTTTGTAAATCGTTATGTATCATATTTAGGAATAAATTCCATGTGTTGTTGAATATTGCATTATTTTACTAGCTAACACTTTTTCTTTACGTTTCAGGCAATAAGATTGTAGCCGAAGTGATCATGATTTTAAAGCCAAACTAACAAAAAAAATCTACTTTTAAAGAGAATGAACTCTATAATAGTGGATAATAATCTTACTCCTAATTAAGAGAAAACTACTCGACCGTAGAGCAAGTCCACAGAATCAGATATTATAAAACGTAATCTAGAGACGAAAAAGATATATTCAAGTATATCCTTGGATGTAGGATTGCAGTACAAGTTACACCGCGACCTTCCCAAAGACAGTCATTTTCATGTAAAATGCGAAGAGGAGTACTCGAACCTAAAGAAAATTACAGCAGCAGTGCTGCAAGAAAGCGTTCTGGGTCCTATATTGTACCGAGACATACCACTAACGAAAGAAACAACCAAAGCTACATGTGCTGATGACATCAACTTTGGCAGTTGGTAGCAATATAGCGCAAGCTACAAAAAAACTACAAACATCGATTAATACAGTGGATATTGGATCAAAAAAACGAAATCTGTACATGTGAATTTTATTAATAAAACAAATTATGTCAGAATGCGAATAGTAATCAACTCGAAACAATTTCTTTACGCAATTACATTAAAAAATCTATGACGCTAGAAGCCAAATCAAAGTGAAAAGAACACGTTGCAAAGAAAAAGAACAAATAGAACCTCAAATACAGAAAAATGTATTGATTCAAAGGTATGAACCGGAATACAGCTTTCGGAGATGTACCCTTAGTTGACGAACGTTAAGATAATTCAGACGATCCAAAATAAATTACTTCGAAATATTGAAAATGCCCTGCACCTTTATATATATACATATTTATTTACCATACCTAGTATGGTACCAAATTTTCAGTAAAATCACTAATTACTAATTTCTAATTAATTAATTATATTTTTCATTTTTAATTTTAAATTAAAACAAAACACTTTGAGTTTTGTTTTGACTAATGTCAAATGACTACACACACATTGATAATGACAAATCAGAAACAACTGATCTATTACTAAATAATATAGAATACAAACTAGGATTGCAGTATTGTAATGGATAATTGGAGATGGATTCGATGAACTTTTATATTTTAATATCAGCGGCTTGAAATCGAAAGTGAATGAGTTGATGAATTTTCTTTTATTATTTAATTATGTGATGGAAATAATTGTTTTTGTTGAACCTTGCGGATGCTACCTACCGAGCTGTGTCTAATAAATTTTCCAAATTATAATGAATTCCATTCTTGTAGGGGTGGTGGAATATGTGTTTAATGTTCGGTTGTCTTTGAGAGACTAATGTAACGATTTTCTAGAGCTTTGGTGGTTGGAGACATAAATCTAAATATTATAGATGTATCGGACTGTAAAGTGGGAAAATATTTGGATATGATATCTTCAAATTCAAATCGACACTGATTGACCATGTTTTGACTGATCAAATTTTTATGTATTGAAATATTATAGATGTATAACATAAAAGTTTTTAATTATGAATTAGCTGCCAAGAGCTCCATCTGGGCAAATTTAGATGTTTATGAAAATTTGGAAGATGTCGCCAACGGTCTTGAAGGAATAGTAAACAAATATTGAGAGAAAAATTTGGGTAAGTTGAGAGAAAAATTTGTTAAACTTAAGTTGAAATATCTAGATTGTGCTCATTTAAGAGAAAAAATAGTGCAGTTAAAAGTTCAGTTTCACTCAAAATTTTACTAGCAAAGCGAGATTTTTCATAACAAACTTGATTAATTAATCAATGGGCGAAGGCAATTTTGCAGAAAAAATGGAAATAGCAAAAGTCATATCAATATATAAAGGTGACGATGCACTGAAACTAACCAATTATAGGCCAATTTCTATACTTTCTGCATTATCTAAAGTATACGAAAAGATAGTTTAATTTTTGAATATTAACAATATTTTGGCACAAGCTGCTTGCTTAGCGTTAATCAATGTTACTGTGGGAAACGTGGACAAGAAAACAATTGTAGCTTTTCTGTTTCTGGATCTAAGAAAAGTCTTTGATTCGATTGACCATGATATATTGCTCGCCAAACTTCAATTACCCCTGCAGTTAGATCTGACGCAAGTTGTTAATGAGACTGTAAGTGAACCGATCGATGTCTGATATATAGTGTCCCACATGAATTAACACTGTGCCCTGTCCTTTTTAATATTTAAATTAATGACATTTGTCATCTAAACTTCAGAGGTAAAATTCAACTTTATGTTGATGACGCGGTATGACTGGCATTCGATTTACGATATCTGTAAGATTGGCATTGCTATATCAAATATAGCAATGCCAATCTTACAGAACTTTTTCATAATATGCAGACGGAACAGGGTCAATCTTTGGCTAAATGAAAACCGACTTCGGTTAAAAGCTATGAAAACCAGTTTTATGATAATCACAAATAAAAAGTCAATTTTGACTAATTTTATGTTGTTATTATTTTTAACAAGATCATGATTTTTAAAATACTCAACTTATTTACTTAACGATATATTTTGTAATTCTACGGAATTGTTCAATAATTCCGAGTAAGATCATAAAAAACAATCGTATTTAATTACGGAATTATAGTTTAAATTCCTACTTATACAATTAGGTCGTTATTATGTCACATTGGTGTCGTTGTAATATAGAACACCCAAATTTCAATCTTTAGTAGTAAGAGATATAGAAAAATATTTTGATTAATAGCCAAATTATCTGAATACATATTTGTTCAATTAATCCAATTAGTAAAACTTATAGAAGATAGGGCGGTTTTATAATTAACTACATATATATATATATATATATTGGCCAAATGAAATTTGGTTAATCTACAAATTGCAATTGTCTTTATTTTTTAATCGAGTTTTAATTAATTTTTTTTCTATTTATAGATGGACATAACTCGGTTTAGTTCTACATATACACACATAGTTACTATGAATGATTAATTATTCAAACTAAAAAAAACTTAATATTCAATGTTCGTGACAAAGCTTTTGTAATATCATTTTGAAAACTAGCTAATACTAACATCTTTCTAAACAAAAAATATAAAAAAACATTTTTATGTAAAATTGTAGGGTATATTACCATTACTATATCGTCAATTTATGCGATCACAATATTTAGTTGTAAAATTTCAAAACGTACACACGACATGATATTAAATCACACAACCACAATAATATCTTAAATATCATCTTTCATTCAACCACCAAATTTTAAATTAATTAATTAATTCAAATCCCCAAAATTTAATAATGATACACAAACAAACAAAAAAAAACACAACATATTGTAATTAAATTTTGTATAAAATAAAATATATGTATAACACAACACAAGACAATTTTAAATTTCGTAATATGATTTTTGTTTTGTTTTTTTCTTAATAAAAAAAATTAGTTTTATTAATCTTAAAATGTATATTTCTTACTTTGATGACATATAAAGATCACATTTATAGCAAAAAGCAAAATAAAACGTAAAAGCGTCAGAGTTTTTTATTCATTTTTTTTTTATTTATAAAGAAGCAAAAATAAATTAAATGATAAGAATTATGTTAGAAATATGTAATAATATGTGAAATTCAATTAATTAATCCACTACATAGATTGTATTTTAGAATTTTTCTCCAACACTTAACTAAAACAAATGTGTATATTATTTGAAAACAGTGTTACTTAAACAGATGTTCGCGAGCAGTAAATTATAAAAAATTACAAGGGTTTCCTCTCGAATCGTTATCTCGAGAATTGATCATAATTTTACGGTCCCAATATCTCGAACAATTTTATTTTTGTAAAATTTGGTCGAGCTTCTCGAGAAATAACTTATCCAAATTTTTAAAAATTATTATTCATTAAGTGGTCCACTTTGTGTGAAACTAACTTTAAAAAAAAATGTCATCGAAAGCTATCGAAATCACTGGTACCTAAATATTCTTAAATACTACTCAAATGTATAAACCGAAAATCTATATTTGATGCACATGGAAGGTCTTTTCCTGCAGACAAAACGATTGAAATGGAAACAAATAAAATTAACGCGAGATATTTTTTAAAGAAACCTGGTTTTCTCGAAATTAACAATAGTATACGATTGAGGTTCTCTGATCTCAAGAGTTAAATTTTAAAAACAAAATAGTCCTCATGGAAAATTATAAAAGTATAGGTTTTCTAAGTGACATTTATTAATAGACTTTGTTGGTGAAGAGTTAATTATTGGTAGGTAGTAATTTCAATCCCGGGATCCCGACTCATTTTTGAATCTCATAATTCCGGATTTTTTTTTTTTTAATTTATAAAAAAATAATGTATAAAAATAATTATATTAATCTCTTAAATTCATTAATTGACTGACCATCCGTAGTAAGTCTCACTTTCGATGAACAGGAACAGAGGGAAGCGGATTTATAATGCTTGGGGTCCTGCGCGCAGTTGCAAAAAGGTGCCCTTTTCACATATTATGTATATCAAATATTATTATGCAGAAAAATTTTCCAAATTAAAAGTTCTAACAAACCAATTTATACTTATGCCGTGTGCCTTAATCGACTAAACTAACTAAACTAAATTATAACGAGTTAGTTCATACTATATCTAGATAGATGGAACCACCAAAAAGTCACTTACTGTGCCTCAACTTGAAACTAAACTTAACCAAAAAGTATTATAGTTAATTTATAGATTAAAAATATTATAGTTATTTTATACTTTTTATAAAAAAAAGTCACCATAACATCGAAAATATACTTTTACGCTACCATCTATGAGGCAATAGCGAAAGTTTGAACACGTGTTATAAATTAATCATAATAGCTATGCTTTCTGAACTTGTTTTTCATGAAATTATCAATAAATTCGTTATAATTCAGGTCCTGTAATGATGAAATTTCAATGATTTTAAAGTGCTGAACTTTTTCCATCGCTAAAATTAGAGATAAATATGTCAAAAATATTGTCAATAGTTTCAAAATTTAGAAAGATTAAGAAAGTTGATGTGTGTAGTAAAAAATCCAAAATGTTTAAATTCATTCTCTTTATGAGGCTGCATCGATGTCTTCCGCGTATTAATATCACTTATTTTTCTATAGACGTACGTGTCTAAATCGTTTTGAAACATAACCTCAAAAATGTTTAATATGGAATTGCTTGTTTTGTACTCTGCAACTGGACAACTAACACATCTATGATATATCATTTACAGATGTAACATTAACAATTGGCTCCTCCCTTGAGTCTTTTGAATCTTGTATTTCCCTAGTTTATCGTTGAGATGAACTACTTTCAGCAAAAGTTAAAATTGCGTCGGTTAATGTAGGAGCTTCCGCTTCTATCATTTTTAACTATAACTATATAACATTTAGATGAATCTAATAATTTAACAGTTACTAATAAATCATAATCTTTGGCCTGGAGAGACTAACATCATTTATTCACTGCTGAAGGCGATTCCACAAAATCATGAGAACTGGGTAACTGCGATTTTGCTTCGGTTTTTGATACAGGTTTTTTGTTTTCCAAAATCGCAAATTTCATTAAGGGGATTTCTTACTTGGGATTTCTTAGCTTTCATTTAATGCTAAAACGGCATCAGCTTTTGAAGACTATTTTATGTCACTAACACTTTTCCATAATTGTTGGTGTGAGATTTTAAGATTTACCTTAAGATTTTAAAATGTGTTGACGAGGAAAAAAAGTGTACAATTGTTCAACAAAATCAAAAAATTTCGTTGAGTAAGGACAAAACTCAGCTGCATAGTTACCAACTAAGCTTAACGAATGTCTTGTGCAGCGCACATAAAGTGCGCTTTAAGTAGACGATTCGCGTTTAAATTTTGCTTGCACAACATATTTCCTGACATGTTTGCGGAGTTATCGTAACTTTGACATCTACAATTTTTAATAGATATCCCCAATGTTTCCATAATATTTAAAACACTCCCGCAAGATATATTCTGATCTATGTGACATCAGAGGATAGGAATAAAACAAAGACACACTTTATGAATTTACCTCAATATTATAGTCAGCTGATCGATATGGTTGAATCTACTATTATTGAATAATATTGAGCATTTTTTATGTCATTGATCAAACTTTTACACAGCTTGTCTGCCAGGCGCACAAGTAACTCGAGATACTTGATGCAAATTACAAAATTGCCTTTTCGAGTAGATGAGTTAGATTCATCAATGCTACGAAACGCCAGACATGAATCTACACGATTCATCAAGACAATATCTTAGCTCGTGAGCTAATAAATGCACTACATATTTGTATAAAAGAAAGAAGAACTACAACATCTATGAAGTCTCCATTATTAGTTATTATAGAAATTTTTTTGAATATTTTAAATTTTCACATTGCTTTATCCATATACAAATTCAGATATTTCAAAAATAAATTTGACTTGGATGGTAGTAATTCAAACGCATGTAGAATTTCCAGTTAGAAATTCCAACGTTATCCAAATTACTCATATATACAAAAACAATTTCAATAAGTTGCATAAAATTGACGATAATGTGTAAATTTTAAAATGTGAATTCGACGATAACCAAGAGAAATAGCTACACTCGATTTATTTTGTTTACACTAAAAAGTTTTGCAGGTCATGGCTTTTTCGAGCAAATAAATTCGATACAAATTTTGGAGAGTAGTGTATTTTCAGATGCGATTGTACAATTGTACAATTAAAGAAGTTTTCAGACCAACTTTACTTCTAAGCACTTTTTTCAAAATATTTGAGAAATTGATCACACCATACTTTTAACTTTTAAATTATGTAACCATTGGTGTTTGAGGAAACATTTTCGAATGGATTACTAGCTACTTGCGAAACGGTCGTCAAGTGGTGGAAATTAACTAAACATTTTCTTGCCTAGGAAATCTTCAGCTTTCGCCGATGATCTAGGCATATTACATCATATGGCACATACACACAATATGTTTAAAGGATAATATATTTTTTTAAAAACCAATCAAGCCAAATAAGCGTTGAACACTGATCTGGATTATTCTAGGCTTACCTAACTTTTTGTTTAGTCAATAATAAAAACAGCAAATTATCGACTATTTAAATCGATTTTTTAAATACTTGTTTACGAAACTTTAAAATTACCAGGAGCAATTACAAAAAATGTGTGCTGATCCATGAGAGAAAAGAATGAGAGAATATTTTAAATTTATATTTTTATAGTTGATTCGTTAGATACGAACATTAGATAACTACAAATTAAACGGAACAAAAAATAAAGAAAGTCTAGCAAAACTCTCTAGCTTTTTGTGTATTTTCTATTTTAATTTTCCAAAAATAATAACCCAGATAATTTCGTAAAAAAATTGTGTTAACTAATTATATTATTCCGGTTAATATAATATGTTACAAATTCTTGGCGTACTCCATTCGGTCGGTCAAATTTATAAGCACAATTTGGATTGTGCGCGGATCTATTTCGGATCTATTTTTTTAAACAAAATTGTCCCATTTAGGGATCGGAAAATCCACAAGGATATGTGGAGAAGCAATGCATCCATTGCGTGTTACTGTTTGGTGCCACTTGTGGCGTGGCGGCATTATTGGACCGTTTTTTCGAAGATGAGGTCGGTGAGATTGTTACCGTCAACGGAATTAACTACCGTTACATGTTACTATATTTTTGCGGCCATTTCTTGAAGATATTGGTTTGGACGACTTTTGGTTTCCGCAAGTTGATGCACTCAATACAAAATGTACTCAGAAATTGGACCGACCGAATCGAGTACGCCAAGACCAGCCGCGGCTCTCATTTGGATGAAATCATTTTTCATAAATAACCAGGAGTGTAAATTCAAACAAAAAAAAATCTTTCATAAATTTGGAAATATATTAAGTCGTTTTGGTTTTATTAAATTATTAAATCTGAACTTCTTACTGGGACACCCTTTATAAAAGTCTTGCTTGTAGAAATCAAATGATCAGTATTTATGTACCTACATTTTATTAAATAATTTTTTTTTGAATGTACAATAGTTAACTCGATTATATTTCGCGTGCCGTTTTTAAGCTTCCATTTAGCGCAGTTTATAGGTATCTACATAAAAACCGACGATGATTTGTTATAGTGCGGCCAGGCAAGTCATTTTTATAATTCTAAACATATTTTTATATTTAATTGTGAGACTATTACATCAACGGTACACAAAGTCGTAAAATATATATTTTAAACTAGATTACGATAAGGTGATTGTATCAATTTCCATCTGTGATCCAATTATCGACAGTTTTACGAAAAGTGAGAAATAATAAGAATATACGAAGTAAGTATCTGAGACAACTGTATTAAGAAAAAAAGATATTTCCTCTACAATACACTTAGATAAGCATTTAGAACTGGATCGTTAATTTACCGTTATTTTGATTCATCGTATTGCGTTCTATGATTTTACTAATATGGAATTGGTCGTGAATCGTTGACAAATTAGTACAAGTATTTTAATTTTCTTCGTAAGTGATTTAAATCAATTTTAAGCATATATTTATATAATGGTAATTTTTAATACATTTCTAAATTCATTGTTTTGCAAAAAATCAAAAAATGATTTGTGAATTTTGGGAAGTTCTAATAAAAATCGTTGCAATTTATTCAAAACCTATATAGATAGTTAAATACAAGTTTTAATTTGAATAAATTTAAATTATTAGTGTTTGCCAATAATAAATTCTTTGTTTTAGGTTAAATTTAGTTATGGAGAGTAATCGAAAGCCAGCAGTTATTTCTTGAAGCAAGTGAAGCAGTAGCCGCCTGACTTCACTGCCAGTAAAAAACTGGAATTCCAAGATACAGAAATCAAGAAAAATTGTAAGTCAAAACCCAGTTCCTCCAAAAACTGGACCACCAAGCATCTTAAGCCAAGGGGAACAGCTTAGTTAATGGTTTGTCATCATGGAGATAATTTTGTTTTCTGTATCGAAACTCCAATTGATTGATAGTGTGGTGTTATTAATAAAGGAAAAAAGGTTCAAAAATCATTCAAATATGGATTACCTGGCAAAAATTGGTATATGAATGGTTCCTTAAAAGGCATCTAATTATTACAGATTGAGAATCAAAAATTCACGGCAAGTAGGTCGTCGATCAATGAACTACAAATACGGGGTCAGTTATTTGTTCACGTTATTTGTTGAAAAGAAAACATTTCAACAGATGAAACGGTATTTTAACGGTAAGTCGGAAAGCGGATGGATTACTGGCTTAAATTTTTTGGTAAATATTTTTTTCCGTTTCTTGTAAAGGGGTGATTTTGCGCATTTGCTTTAAACTTGTGCCTATAAGGCTATACTCTTACTAGCCATTTCTTGGCAATATTTGTTATTTGATTCTAAATATGCCAATAATACGAACTAACATTGCCGAAAACTAGAACACATTAGTAATAAGGGCGCAGACTTATTGTCACAAAATCTTAAATTTCTAATAAAAGCTTATAATGCCGTTAACATTAATATTTTCGTATATTACTTAAACTATTAACTTTAATTATGAGGAAAATTAATTCAAAACATATTGGAACTGGAGAAGTTATCTTAAAAGAATGAGGTATTGTTTCTTATACAGCCGTTAATTGGTACATTTCCCTTAATTGAATATATCGCTCAAAAGATTCAACACCTCGCTTGATGATCATCTTATGATTTATATTTGAACTAACTTAATATTTTATTTATTATGCTTTAACATCGTTTGGGAACACTCTCCAAACTGAGTGTTCCAAAAAATCAGAAGAATTGACGAATTTTATTTCCAAAAATCCTTATGTAGTCGCAAACAATGCATCCTGAACGTTTTGGATCACCGTTATAAGCCCATATTTTGCATTTAAATTAAAGCAAGCGATATAAAGAAATACAATTTTTAAGGTAAAAACTAACGAATTGAACTTGGATGAACTGTTCCAGTAGTTATTCTTAAATTAGTTTACAATTTTAACCGAAATACGAGTAGTAATGAAATGGCAAATTAAACAAAGTTTAAGTGGGCGTACGTTACATCTAGCGACAAAAAATCGAGATGATACTGACATCTGACGGTGTAATTGACAACAAAGGTTTTCTAAAATCACAACAAAAACGAGAACTATAACAGTGCTCCTTTTTACAGCATAACTGATTGTTTCATATTGGCTTTGGTATTGTTTTTTTAAAGTAAATTCATTTGTCTTTATTGGGTTGTGGGAATTGTCTCCTAAGTTTAAACTCTTGTAAATTCTTTGTGAACGATTATTTTATTTAATTTTGATGTTAAATAATTATTTTTGAATTTAATTTATTTAAATTTTAGATGTTTGAGTATATCAATGTGATTTTCCTTTATTTGCACTTTGCAGTGAGATGTTTTATCGGTTTAACGATTATTTCCTTTAATTTTAGTGTTAAATAAGTTTTTTTTGGATATTATTTATATTTATTTTAGAATTTTTTTTATTGGGACTTGGTGCACTTTTCTTTTTCCTTATTTTATTTTTTTTTAACTAATAAAACTACGTTTTTTAGTTGAGTTGAGCTTTCAGGTGAAAACTAAATTTAATTTATTACAGCTTACAATATACGAGTAGAGATGTTGGTAATATTCAATTTTAATATGTTTGATTTATAGGAGATTTTTTTAAAAATAAAAACTTACATTGTAGTTTAGTTGAAGTAATCATTATTTTAATCAGATCTGTATTGTATTTTGTATAGGTATGTACCATATTTTTCAGATAATTTTAAGAAGTGTTAATTAAGAGATTTAATAAATGATTTCGGATTAGATTAGAATTTTATTTTTTTCAGAACAGTATTACCCTGAAGTTAAAATGAAAAATTTGAATGAAAAGGAGAACCCCGATATTTATGCATATATCATGGAATATGTGCATGTTCGGGCGACTGCATACGTAAAGATGTATTTAAATAATACCTTTTCTTTCTTTGCCTATTGTTTACGTAAAACTGCAGTAGGAATATATCCGGCGTGATCTGTGAGACAGCTTGGTCCTATAGTCCCATCAATTAATCAATCAAACTTAACCAACGAAAATTCTTTGTATGACTTATAAAAACTAAATTACCGAAGGAGTAAGATATAAAAAAAAACCATTCAGTGTGGTTTAGGATTTTAAGTAGAAGGGAGTTGATTCCTAAGTTCCTAACAATACACGCTACTCAAATCAGTATTTAGTAATTAATTTTTACAAGAGTAAAACTGTATTTGTTCATGAGTGTAACCGTACTATATTCAAGTTTATTTCTAAATTAGAATAGTACTACTCGTAGCTCGTATACGATGATCGTCATTGAATGCTAGTGAATATGATTATTATTGTTATTGGTTATTTATTTATTTTTCTTTTTTGTTTAATACGCCGCAAGTTATTTACATTTAAGATTATGATGATATAAGAAGTTTGGTTGGATATATACATATAAGAAAAATGTTGTTATAAGTAATTTGTGAGTTAATAGAGATACAACTTTAGATACAAACGAAAAGTTCGTTTTTTAACTGTGTGGATGTGTTCATAAGCGCAAGCTAGACATGTAATTACGTTGTGTTAATGATCCACTTTATAAATATAAAAACCGCGAGTGTATCTCCTAATTTTTATTTGAATTTGTGCGTCACAATAAAACTCCCTTCCCTATATTAGAATAAGCGGTTTCGTAGGATAGAAAAACAAATAAAAAAAAATAAAAAAATTTAGGGACAGAAAAAAAACTTCGATATCAACGTAAATAAGATAAAATCTCTATTTTTATCATCTGGAATTGATTGGATTGTTATTTTATGTCATTCTTCTTTGTACATATGTATGTAGATGTTTAATAATGTGTACATTCCAAAAAAACAACATATATTTTTAGCATCATAGGTAATATTTCAACACTTGTTGCATTTCATATTAAGATCGACACTCTATTAAATAAATTTTCATAACATTATTTAGTTAATTTAATAGATTAGTCTCATGTAATCAATTTAATTGATTAGAAAATTATTAGGATGTGGTTTGTTTTTTTTTATAATATGGTTAATAAATTTTATGTATTGTTATCGAAATTTAATTTTCACACATGAAAAGAATAAAAATGAATGACATACAAATATAAATAAGTTGCTAAGCACCAACGAAGGAAAAAAGGTGCGTTATATTTAGATAAGGTGTTTACACCAGCATAGATCCAGCCATCCTATATTGGCGTAGAAGATGGTTTGCCTTTCTCAATATTCGGTTAGATAAGATGTTGTGGCAATCCATGTGATTAGTAATAATAAAAAATCTATAACCATATGATCGTATAATAGTGGCGTCACACATAAAACATAAAAATTTTTTTATATGTTTGGATCAAACGGACACAAAATTTTTTTTTATTTTGTGTGTGATAACAACAACCGTGTGTATGTCTGTATACCCATATTTATAAAAGTTAGCGCATTTTCTTACACATATTTAATTTTAGGTCATTGGGTTAAGTTAATATTGAATTGGTTATTTTAATTTTAAATCGAATAATTAGATAAAGCAATATGTCTCAATAGACGACCATATCGTCAGTTTATACCGACATATTTTATTGATTAATCATCAACATAAATTTTGATACAATGTACTATGTGAGGAAGAAAATCAAGCAAAAGACAGGTGAAACGCCACTGTAAACGATCGATTTACTTGTTGTTACTGTTAGGTGAATTACTTAATCGTTTATTAGTCATTCGTTATAGTTCAACTGGTAAATAAGTTTAAACCTCGCTACACAATATATTAACATGTTAACTATTTTAGTAAACTGCGCGGCAACCTACATTTACTTGTACTAATTTCAGATAGTTGTAGTGAAACTAGGTTCAAATACTATTGAAGTTTTGAAAAAGATATGTCGATGAGATTGGCCAAATTTGGCAATGAAAGGAAAAGGTTTGTCTAAAAGAAAGTTCTAGAAAAATAAGCTAAATATAAAATAAGCTTACGTAACTAACAATTTTTTTAAAACGATGATATTTTATTTCAAGAAAAGAATTTAATTGTGCTTTCGGCGCCTGGCAAATTCCTGTACCAATCGGTACTTCTATCGGTACATACCAAGGATTGTCTGCACTTGGAAGTTGTGGCACTATGTATATTTTATCAAAATATAAATAAATTTCTTTAAATATAAACTAAGTTCGTTATTGGAAGATCTTTAAAATATTTTCTATAATTTAAAAATATTCTGGTTTCGTATCGTGAGTTAGGTTCGCAATGCTAAAATTATATTGGTTCTTATATTGGCTCTAATTAATAAAAATCATAATAATTTAAATTATACAAGGTAAAAAAGAAGTCGCGAACATAGCGATCTCTGGAACTATGAAATTTGCAGATCTAGATAATTAACAGCAAACATGTAGTCGCGAGTCTTCGATTTGGTTGGTGATGGCATAAAGTAGAGCGTTTTAAGATAACCGCGAAAAAGTGATGATTTTTTTTTTGTTGATTTCGTTTAGTTGAATTTTTCTTTAACTCTAATTTTTGTAGCGGCAGAAGAATTTTCAGATAATTTTCTATGTAGTTTCTACTTAATTCAAATTTCCTTAACTTGAATTTTTCTTTTAACGTTTTTTTTCGTGTTTGTAATTTTTAGTTAATTTTTTGTTTGGAGTGTTATAGTAATGTTATGTTATTTCATTTCTCCGGTTCCTATATTTGAATTTATATTGAAAAAATAAAAATAAAAATAGCATAACGTAACATAAAAGTTTAGAAATCGGAATAGGCCCCATGTATTAAAATACACTTTGCATTTGGATTATATAGGATTTATTCTGATGTCTTAACTTTTATGTTATGTTATGTTTTTTTTTCTATATAAATTCAAATAGCAAGCGGAGATATAAAATAACATAACATGGATTTTATCAGTCCAGAATACGACTTATTGTTATAGTTTCCTTCACTAAGTAAGCTTCCTTTACTAGTTTCCTTTATTAAGGAATTACTCTTTCCACTAAATATCACATCAAAGCTGCAAGCAATCATTGACATGAACGTAATAAGAAATTACCAAACCCACTAAAGGACAATAATATTGAGTAAGGTGCTTGATATAATGGAGTAAACCAAATGTAATACGTTTACTTAATGTTATTAGGTTGGCCTCATTGGTTAATGCAATGAACCAGCTTTATGAAAACCATTTTTGTGGATGTTATCCACAAAAATGGTTTTCATAAAGCTGGTTTTATCGAAAGTGAAGAATGCGATGTGAAAGATTTAGTCTTTGGCCGATTAAAATATAGACTGTTACTACAAATTTTAATGACTAAGCGATTGTGTAAAAATTAACAAAACCTCCTATCGAAAATACATCTCTAACGAAGATGAAGTTGCAGAAATACTTAATTAAAAACAAACTCGTCCACAAATTCGAAAATTACTAGAAGTGATGAGTACTGTTGATGAAATGCATGAAATACACCTGATTCGATACACCACTGCAATCAGAAGATAAGAAATATATCGAAAATAGACCAGCATTAACCGATTAAAATATCTAATTTTATTAAATTTTGACGAAAAGATGTTTTATGTACATGAAACGATGTTGATTTCTATAGAACTTATTCCCAAATCTGAATTTAAGTAAATTTGGCATGTTTTGGTTGGAATTTTTTATTTCTGGGACTTTTTGTAACTCGAACAAATTATTGTGGCGGCTAGTGATACAACTTATAGAAGTTTGATCGAAATCTTTGTTTTAAAACAACAGTCAACAGTTATTGAAACTAAACGAGCAGCCGCAATTTAAACGGATGAACGATGGTTTTGTTGTAAATGCAACAAAATAACTAGAAAAACATTTTAAGGAATCGAGCAATTGGCGCAGTGGGTAAAGCTGCGGTGTTTGGGACGGGAAGCACCAGGTTCGAATTCCAACGGGGAGGATTGCAAAAGGGATTTTTCATCACCTGGTTACGATCAGTGATGTCTAAGAACACAAGTATGACCTCCTGGAGTGGAGAATCCATGGGCCGAACCATCGTCCATGTCAGTACAGGCTGACTGGAGCAATGCAATGTGCAGATGGATTTAAAATCGGACCTGTATTCGTGCGTCCTCGATTTGGCTGGTGACGGTGTAAGGCAGGTAGCGGGACGTTAAAAATTAACCGCGAAATTTGGGAGAGCTTTGATCCCAGAAAAAATTACAGGGTTAAAAAAACAAAAAAAAAATTTGTTGAAGAATCGAATCATTTGACTTCAAAATTACAAGTACTCTTATCTGTACTTATCATTAGCAGAATACGAGGGTGGTTCTAGGAAGCGTCCGCCCAACGTATATGTGAGAGTACGATCCTTATAATGCTTAAGTTTGATGTTTGACGACACTACCAACCATCAGTAGTGAACGAAATCAATGAATTTGTAAACAGAAAAAATTGATCATCGTTATGTGATACAACACTTTCATTGAAAGGCGTTAGTTCAACCAATATCAAAGCGGTGCAGGATTCTACTCTAGGCGAGTCTGCTCCTTCGTTTAAAACAGTAAAAAATTGGACGGCAGATTTTAAACGATGCCGTACGAGCTGCCTAAACAAACATCGTAGTGGTCGACCAAATGAGATGGTGAAGAAAACCCACAAAACAGTATTGAATGACCATGAAATTAAAGTACTTGAGCTATAGCAGACATGTGACATTTTAAAAATACTGTAAATCGCATATTGATTGATAATTTGAACATGAAAAAACTATGCACAAGATGGGTGCTGCGATTACTTACCATGGAACCAAAACAACGACGTGAGGATGTTTTAATCGAGTTATTGGCGAAGTTTTACAGCAATAAAGCCGAGTTTTTGCGTCGATTTATAACCATTGATGCAACATGGTAAAAACAATGGAGTTTACAACAGTAAAAACAATGAACCAAAAGGAGAGAATCGGCTCGGAATTTTGCTTAAACATGACAATGCACCAAATGAGTTACGGTCCGAACTGATTTCTCATGCACCCTATTCGCCGGATTTAGCCCTCTCAGCAACGAGTTGGAGTTAGGGGTTAATGGCTATTTTAAGGAACTCGACGATTTTCATTAACATGCTATCGAAGATATTGAACATTGATGAAAAAATTGTATTGCGCCAAAAGGAGACTCTATATAGAGAATTATAGATATTTTTTCCAAATTGTTTATGTTTTCTTTGTCCGGTAGGGTACTTCTAGGACTACCGTCGTATATTCAATTAAATGTTAAAACGGGATCAATTAAATGTTAACTGTACTGTCAAATTACCTCACAAATGATCACCTATTTGTTAGATATTTCTAAGGTACAGAATATTTGAGTTATCCACATAAATTTCTAAAGCAGAGTAACATAACGGCTTGTCTCCCATTACAGTCGCATTAGAACAAAATTTAAAAAAAAAAATATTACGACTTAGATCGAATTCAATTTTTGTTGTAATGATATTTTAAATCCAGACGTTGTCTTTCGAGGGAAGAGTAGAGTTAAATTGAATATAATTGTTGAGAGTTTAAATTTGATTGATTGAAACTTTTCCACTTTATTGAAATTGATCTATAGATATCGACATCAAAACTGTGAAATAACTGATTATTAGGTCATTTTGGTGCCAAATGAACAATTTATTGATGTGGTTTCAGCAAGAAAGTGACAGTGTTCTATCTATCCAATCAAAAAAAGCATTCAGGAGCTGAAATTAAGCATTAAGCGTGAACATTTAACAATATAAAGCGAAATACTATGGAAAGTTTATAAAAAATCTCAATCGTAATTTTGAAGCAATTGGCGATTTCTTAAACTGGCGATGTTTTAGGCAAACAAGAATATTTTCTTCCTTACTAGTTTCAAAGTTTTAACGATGTTATTCAATATATTGTAAAGTGGCCAATAGAATCTACTGAATGTCAAATATATTGAAGTGTCGTCTGATTGGAAATTCTAATACATAATTAGATCGGTTGATATTTTTGTATTATTTAAATAAATTAGTGAAAGCTAGATTATAGTTCCAGTTGCATTTAATTATATTATGTTTTATGAAGCGGAATCGTTTAGTAACTAATGACAGAACAACTAATAATAAATAAACAAATTTTTACAGTAATTGTTGGTATTGACAAAATGTATGTGGTATATATTTGAACAATACTCATTATAATAGGACTAATTTCTAAATCGAATTAAGTTTGCCTATTGAAGTACTAACATTTACATAATCTTATAATCTCTCTCTTTTATACCAATTCAAATTCAACAAATATTTTCGCTCAATAAAATGTATCTAGTGTCATTTATTTGGTTTATTCTGAAAAATTATTTTTCACTATTTAGGGAAAAAATCGCCCTTAAGTTTAATGTTAATAAAAAAAAATAAAAAATTATATCATAATTTTAATTTGTTTAAAAATTTCTTTCGAAAAATTTGTGTAGGGTGGTTGGTTTCTAAGAGAAAATGCCAATTAATTAAAAATAAAATGATAATATTTTGTGATGTGATTTTTATAAAATCAACAATCTTAAAAATCGAAGTATAACATTTCATCAACTACTTGAAACCTGTACGTTTAGTACTATTTCAATGGTTATTGTGTAAAGTGGTGAAGGTCAAAATGTATTACTGGGGCGCTGTTTGGGAATGCAATACGTTAACGAAATTCCAAAATTCCTACTGGATTCATATTTGATTTAAATACGATTATTCGATTCTTATTTAAAATCTAATACGAATCTTGTACTTTCGTTTAAAATAAGATGCTTCGTAATGTTCTAGACAATAATTGGCTCACTAAACGTGACCAAGGCATAACACGCACCCATACATTACATATTTATTCTACATATTTATAACGAGACAAAGAATCCGAAATGACCTACTTGGGAATCTTTGATGTGTAACTTACTTTAGAAGGGCTCATCACTGTAATTGAATGCAGCAGCTGAGGGTTACATGAGCAAAGAGGGTCGCTGCGGTTTTGATGATCTCCACATACCGAAATTTAGTTTACCTAGTTTTAATCCTGTTTAATATTTTGTGGGTAGAAATTAAAATCCAATCCCACTCCAATTTTATTTGCACTTTGTATCGCAATTCAAACCTCACGAACTTGTTAAGTCATATTGATAAAATATATTAGATCCTTCCAATGTTTGAAGTGGTTATCTTTGGGGATTTTAATATTCACAATGACATTTAGTTACGGTTTTAACAAACAAGTGATCAAACAGGCAAATCTACTGAATTGTTTCCGAAAGTGAATCATTTATACCACCTGTTAGTCTTATTTTTGACTATAATGTCAGATAAATACGCGAATAATGTATCTAGTCCTGCCTGGGTATCAACACAGTTTCCCATTATTCCATCTACTTTAGAGTTTATTGCACCTAGATATATCTGGCATTTTAAAGAAACAGATTGGCAGTGTCTTAATTTTTTTCACTTTTATTTTGATTTATCAGTGTGTTTTATTAGTAACATTGCTGGCTGGTAAAGCATTCAAATATTTCACTTCGGCGATTTTAAAAGGATTCAGAAATTTATTTTAAAAAGAAAAGGAACCTTAAAATTCAAAATTTTTATTGCAAGTCCATTCATTATTTCCGAGAAAAAATGTAGCAATTTAAATTATCATAATAACCGGAAATAAGTAGCAGAAATAAAGCTTAGCAATCAATGGCTTAAAAATACATAAGCAAATACGAAATGTATTAAGAGTCTAAAATCTAAATCTACCAATTAAAAGGATATTAAGTGGTTAGTCATCACCTATTTTATTATTGTTTTATAATAATACTGGACTTGATGGAATAAACCTCTTAGCAAAATGTCATAAACGAATAGCACTTTCCGCTCGATACATCTTTTATTGAGTTTAATACCCAAAAGTGATGCAATAATATGTCAATTAGTTCCCACTAACAGGTTTTTCTCAACTAGTGATAGATAGCAACTAGTGATAGCATTCCAAATTTTTGAAAATTCCCCTGATATCAAAAAGCAAATTATAAGTTGTCCCAACAAAATTGAGTCATATGCTTGTTGGAAATCCAGGAACTCCCGATGTCCATCGCGAGATATTTCGTAATATTTTGAAAAACTCATCCGAATATCAAGAGCTCCGAATTATTGCCATCAAGCCCTATGCTAACTATAATCACAAGCAACTATTATATTTCTTAAACGTATTTGAAAAAACTTAACCTAAAACGCCTTCTCAAATACTAATCACACTTATCAACTGTAATCTATGAGAGTCTAAGGTTGAATGTGCTTACATTAGTTCGACATAATTGATAAGCAAAGATAGATTTTAAGATTTAATTGTTTCGTATATTCTAAGAAAAAAGTCTATGGAAATATGATCCATAATCCAATCTATGGATTAATTCTAAAGAACAGATAATTGTTTCAGTCAGTTTGTTTAGCAGTCATATTTAACTCTACTAATTAGATCACTTTAATTTGTAAGAGCCATAACAAAGGTTGTCAATTCAATAATTATTGGCAATGAATTATGTCAATATAAAATTATTGTTAAATAATAGATTACAAAAGTGGCTACTTTTGGTTAATAATCCCAATCGTTTAATATTCAACAGAATTTCAACTGACCTCAAAGTCTTGATAAGAAACCATAAATTATTTGTAATTTTTTTTTTGATTTCCACCAGACTCCAATATGTCTTAGCAAATTTTGTTATAGTTCTGACATCGATGGCCTCTGTAGTCGCGGGTCACTCGCATGTCTCGAATAGTGCATTGAAGCGAGTATGATCAAAATCATGTTAGCAGTAGCACTGTGGAAACTAATCAAAATATGGTAATTTTTCTATTAGCAAAATAGATGCCCTTCTGATCTATGAACAAAAGAAGCATTAGCTAAAATTGATTGGTTTAAATCTACCGCATTTATTCATTGCATACGATTTTATAATCATCATTAAACACAAAGCTGGTAAATGTACTTAAATTAATTAAATTGACTGTTGACACATTAAGTCATCAAGATGCAAACTTAGTAACTAACGCAGGTTTTTTAAAGTTTTTATTTGAAATTCTCGAGTATTGTCACGGAAATGTTTAATTGATCTTAAACAGACTGGTCAGCATCGGAAAAATGGGACACATAATTTGTTTCTGAGTCCACAAATACTAACTCACAGTATTGATGTGAGGGAGGTATTGAAATTAGTTGTTATCAGTGCTGCTCAGGGGACACTATTTATGATGAAAATTAAGCCCAAAAATGATTGGTTGGGTGAAAAGATCTGGCTTGCTATCGAGCAACAGTATTTTGTCCTTAGAGAAGAGCGAACTTGCTAAGCTAGAAGAACCACTCAGCTAAACAGGATACATACAGAATAATCCTATGAAAAACATAGGATTATTCTGTATGTATCCTGTTATATTTTGCAAAATTTTAACAAATCATGGCATATTTTACAAATCGTCCAACCAGCTCGTAGCATATATATATGATATGTGTGATTGAACTCAATGGAAACAGAGCTAAAGAACTCCTGGATCTACTTGCATGATTGTTAGCTTTAGCATGTCTCAAAGTCAATGAGTCTAAAGCAAAATATATAACCTCAGCTCCTGTGTCATTCATGACAATTGTGTGGGAATGATATTAAAGCCGTATATCTCCATAGGAGTAAGATATAGACCCAGCCGGATGAGTATAAAAGATAACTAATGACATTTAAAACAAGTCACGCAAATGACATTTTACATGCGATTTATCCTACATTTATATTGATTATGATACGACAAACTGTTTAAATTTGAGGATGGCCATCCAAATATCTAAAATTATAATCAACATATAAATTTACTGATACAAATACAAAAGTTAAAACCTAGATTATCCAAATTCTAATTTAATGATCATCGATATTTTTAGTTTGTTTCCTACCTCAGTATTTCATCAACAGTTCCAACAAAAATTGCAATGAATTGGTTTTCCCTAAATCATTTTATTGTATTTTTTCATCTAAAGTGGATTGGTGATAAAATGTTATCAACCATATTGTATACAATTCTGGAAAAAAATACAAGTAGGTACCAACAACCTGTGGTCCTATGTAAATGGGTTTTAAAATAGCAAGGAACATACTGTCTGATGAAAGAGGAGTCTCGTTAAAAAACCGGCCTATGTCGATTGTCAAAAGCAATTTTTGTCGATTGTCTGAATCAAGATAAGTGGCGAGACGATGAAAATACGACGTTTTTTTAATAACGCGTACACGTTTAATAAGAATGGTTTGCAAAATATTTTTTTTTTCACAAGAAATAAACTATCGTTTATATGCACAATAATTTAACAATGAAACCGATTCATAACGACCTTGGACTAATTAAAAACCAAATTTGTTATTCTTTTAATATTTTGGTAAGAAAATTCATAAAAGGATGATATTGAGGGGTTCCAGTTAGATGGACGAAAAAGTTTTGAAAATATGATGTACACTATAGAGATGATGTCATACAGAGACAAAAAATTTTCCTGTCAAACATTCGTCGAAAATGTTTTGAGACAATGTTATTATAAGATGTATATTCTAGAATATTTTGCACAAATCTAAAATCGTTCCAATAATAATATCGTAATTAATTTCAGGAAAATTTATAATTGATAATATAGTTTTCTTATTTTACTTCGTCTATTTAGTATGGAGATTTCATATGTGTATATATTATCATGGCCACTCTGTTGCTTTTTGCACATCACTACTACATTCAAACAGTTTTATTTTTGTTCGGTATGTGTTAAAATATTATGATCACGATAATGTCAAAAATTGAAAATGAAAAAAAGACAAAAAATTAAAATTTAATGAAACAGAAAAATAGATTTTCCGTTGTACTTAATTCGCTAAAATAATCAGAATTAAAAAGAAAAACTAAAAAATCTTACCGTGGCTTTTGTGATTTCTTCATTTCATCCGTCGACGACGAATAACAAGTATTCTGAAAATTTTTCATTTTATTTTCATAGTACTAGATTTTTTTTTTGTTTTTTATTTGATTTGCTATATTTGCCTCCTTCCTCTTCGTCTCTCGATTAATTTGATATTCGATTTTATTTATTTACTAATCAGTAATTTGTTAATAAATTTAATTATGTCTCTCGTTTTTTAAAAATAAAAACGCAAACCGAACTTAACATAAAAACTAAAATAAAAATAAAAAAAAAAGTTAAATTGTTTTGAATTTGGTTGGTTTTTTTATTTTTTTTATTATTGTATGTGTGACGAGACGACGTGAGAAAAGAAAGTTTTCCTTGAAATAGAAGTGTGTATATGAAAAAAAAATTTTCTTTTTTCTTTTTCTGTCGTTTAGTAAAATGGATAACTACTTGTAATAGTTTTAATTAGTTAATTAGAAATAATAATACTAAAAATGATTTAATTGAGCACAAAATTAGCGGTAAATAACAGAAAAGATAATAAAGTTATACTATTATTTATTTGACGCGCCACACACTAAATATCATTACAATAAAAATAAAAAATTAATATAAAATAGTAACACACACATCTGTCGTCTATCACTTGATTTAATGTTTTTGGTTTTTTTAAATATTTTTTTTTTATATAAGTCTCCATTTATAATACAAAAAAATTTTCTTTTTTTTTTTTATTTACAAAATTTTATCTTTTTAATATTTCACATTTCACTTTTTTTGTACAAGAATCTTTTCTCGAATTATTAATATATATATAAATTATATATACGATACTTAACAAAATTAATTACAATATTATACAGAATAAACTAATTGATTATTTGATTACGATATAAGTTAAATTTAAGTTTTCTTTTCTTTCTTTTTTTTATTTTGAAGAAAACGAAGTCAATACAATGCAAAATGTACAACACGCAAAGTTCGCCATTTTCTTATTTTTTTTTTATTTTTTTGAGATGTTGATTTTTTTCTATCGGTACATGAGGAAATTATGGCACGATGTACATTTTTTTTGGTGTTGCATGTTCGATAGGAATTACTTCTTTTGTTCGCAGCTTGGTTGACATTTTTAAGAGATGACGCTGCTCGCTATGATAGATTTACGATATATTTATTTTTTTAAAATCTATTAATTTATGTTAATATATTAAAGTTTTTATTTGAATTCGAGCAAACATAGTTTTATCTCATGAAACAGGATAAATAATCAATGAAATTAAAAAAAAATTCGATTGATTATAAACTAGTTCAATTTTTTTCTAGTAGATACAATTAAGGGAAATTTGTGCAATTTCTTGCTTAATTATGACTTGTTCCAGATTTGAATTTGACAAGTTTGTACGTTATAGTTTCGTTTTTTTTTCATCTCCGAATTTGGTCCATTAGGGGTCTACTAAAGACTTTTTTCATCGAACTATATTTTGAACGTTCAAAGTTGTAATAATTATATAGCAAGCAAAAAACACTATCATTGCAGTTCTACTCTATAGTTCTTCCCACTTGATTAGCTGTACATTTTTCGATGCATTTAAGGTGTAGTGTGAGCATGTATCCGCTACTATGTCTATGGTAGTTTTAAATATTTTCTCAAATTGATGGCACAGTTGGAATGTGAGATTGCGGCGTTCTTCTATTTGCAATTAGCGCAGTTTACGTTACTACTTTAAAAAAGTCACTAGACTTCAACTTGTATCAATAGACCTAGGTGGGTCTATTGCCGGTCTATTGTTCGGGAGGAAAACGGAAACCTGCATGTTAACATCGATGCTTAGAATGAACATTTTTCATGGGTTGATTGGATTAGCATGGCAAAGTGAAGTAACGCCAGATAAATGGAAAGTGAATGGGTCCATCGTCGCTGACAACGACCTCTACGCCTGCCAAATAGCAGGTCTCCTCTCAGAGATCAGTGCACTATCAACTTAGGATCGGCTCCCAGAACTTTACCGAGCCAGCGTACTATCCTTTTATTTCATGAACGAGGTTAGGAACTTACATTAAATTCCTGATCTCATGGTTAAATAAAACTTGGTAAGCAAACATCGCAAAGCAAATCGTAAGCTATCTCTGATATTAGTCAGAAGATGTCTCGTAATTTGTAGAAAGAATAATCTTCTTTGAAAAATCGTCATTAGTGACTGACCGATTCGGGCGAAATCCTCCTTGGTAGTCACTACCAAGAACTCCCTTCGCCAGGGGAGTGATTCTCTCCTATATTATTATAAAACAATAATCTGTATGCTGTGTGTGCAAAGGAGGGATATGGACGGTAGTTTTCTTATTTTGAGCGATCTCCTTTTTTAAGGATAGGGCACAGCACAGTCACCTTCAGGCATAACTTCGCTTTGCCATACTATTCGAATAAGGTTGAAAAGATAATTTTACAAATTATCCCCTCCGATTATCAAGAGCTCAGAATTAACCACACAAGCAACCCCAGTGGAACGGATTCGTTTAAGTTTCTGAATGGTCAGTGTGAAATCCTCGTAGGATAGGTCCTCTATGCACATCACCGCAGTCTGTATTTGAAAATTTTCAAACACAGCATTTGACATTTGTTGAACATTGAGTAAATCAGAGAATGCTCCTTCCAAGTGTCGAGCACTGCATCGATGTTAACACGGAGGTTTCCATCCTAGTCCCGAATAGCGATAAAGCTAGTTAGGTCTGAAGGTATGGTACAGTCCGATGACTCCTTTAAATAAGATATGTGAACGTTGAACATTGCTAAATTGTGGTACTCTTAAGACTTCAGCATTCTACCATTCAATTCCAAAACATGATTCCAGCACATGAATTCCAACACATTATCCAACTGGGTATATATCCGCGGCATCATCAGTAGCATGTCCACTGGACTTAGTTAAAAAATATCAAGACTGAGACCATGTGGGGACTACCGCAGGTTGAACATGGTAGCGTTACCTGACCGTTACTCAATTACCCAGATTCAGAATTTTTCTATACACCAACAACGACGCAATATACTCTCTAAGTTTGACTTGGTCAGAGCTTATCATTTAATCCTAGTCGCACCTGACGATATTCACAAGACGGCAATTACTACTCCATTTGGCTTATTCGAGCTTACTATCGAATGCCATTTGGACTACGAAAAAGCCCCAATCATTTCACATGTTTCATCTAGAAACACTGATTCAGAAACTATCTGAATACGAGGTTAGCATCAACAGCTTGAAATACGTTTTCGGCACTACCTCGCTAGACTTCCCTAGTCAAAAAATTACCTTAAATGGTGTATGCCGTCCACAGGAGCCAAATTCTGTTTATCCTGCCAAAGTTGCAAGGTGTTACAACACACTTCCACCTTCTAGTGGATACACTTATTTATTAACCTGTGTCGATCGGTGCAAGCGATGGTCAGAAGTGTACTGCATAAGAGACATTTGTGCAGTTACCATTCCCCGAACTTTTGTCGAGAACTATATCTCCATATTCGGAGTACCGGTCAACATCACGACTTTTCAAGGTCAACAGTTTCAAGTCAATACTGTTTGGTGAGCTAACTAAGCATATTTCACCGCCAATTGAAAACACCACTAAAAGACCGATGGAAGACTCTGCATTGGAGCTCCGAGGTACTCATATAGTACCGAGCTACACAGTAAAGGTGGACCTAAAATGTTCACCAGCTGAGCTTGATTGCATTCAAATAATGAAGCTACCAGGTGAATTTTTTGTAGACAATCTTATTTTACCGCTAGTAACAACTGACACGATGATCGAACAACTACGATCAAGTATATGAGAAACCTATGTCCCAAACGCGGACATGCACTTTCCGAAATCACTATATAGACAATAATAAGTGCGAAAACATTTCGTATTAGAACTATAGATGTCAAGAAAAAGTACCAATCTGTCAGCATTTATAGGATAAAACCGGCATTCGGGTCTCTTTTTTGGCTGAGACACGGGCTCTAACAAGAAAAATCCTAACAGTCCGCATAAACATGTTCAACCTTCACATTGTGTAACTTCCCCACGTTCTATCAGATACTGGGCTACAGTATAAGTTAGCAACGAGGACGTACAAGCAACTCTATGGCCTCTATACCAACAAATAAAAGATGGAACAACACCATTGCTTCCCCAAAGGTTATGGTAGCAGCTAGACACTAGTACATATAATCCACCACGGTCGAGATTTACTTCATGGGAGATATGTTGGCATCTACAGACATCGTTTAGGTTGAGTTTCACTCATCCGAACAAATATTGTAAACATATAATATTATTATATGTTTATAACACTACAAATCTGCCAGTTTTCGGTTGGAAGGTGAAGTTGCTGGCCTTTATAAGTTCGTCTAGGCATTTAGGTTAAGTTGGTAGACAGACTGCAACTCGCCAATTTAGCTTTTGAATTTTCTAGGCTTTTGCAAGTTTCCTGGTTTTACATTTCTCAGTTTTGATATGCTTCGTGTATTTTCTGTATATTTTCTGGATTTTGGAGGACGAGTGGCAGAGACAGATAAGACGACATCAACTTCATCACCAACGTCAAACAACCATTGCTTGAGTTAATACAAAATTGGGTCACCGCTTGGTAACATCATAAAAGAAAGTGCAAGAATTGAACGAACCCTCCTCCTGGCGTGCCAGTCATGCCTTACCCAGCAACCTTGGGTGCCGGTTAGGGTTTAGCGGGCCAATCATTCATTAATCCAAATTCAACAATTATTACAACGAATACTAGAAGAAATAACACACAACGGCAAACACAAATATCGACCCTTCGTTATTGAGCAGGGACACGAATAGGCAACTGGCATGTCAGAATCATAACAGAAGCAACAAGGCTAGCACAATTAGAGAAAGAAATGCAACGTTACAAAATAGAAATTCAGTGAAGTCGCAAGTGAAGGAAAATAACCTGACATTCTCTGGATCCTAACGGTTTCTTGAAAATTGATTCCAGAGGTTTTTGGTTCGTTAATACC
Source organism: Tipula confusa (assembly GCA_963556175.1). NCBI lineage: Eukaryota > Metazoa > Arthropoda > Insecta > Diptera > Tipulidae > Tipula > Tipula confusa. Next base: position 103,779,951 of record OY744475.1, read on the forward strand.
TCCAACTCCTTACCATATATATACGTGTGGAACTTCTGCATGCAAATCTGATTGCCGTGGCTTCCTTTTCGATCTGCGGGTACCCTATTTCTGATTTGCGCAATGATCTTGATGCATTCGCCACTGAATGGTCGTCTTGCATTAGAACTGCTCCTAATGCTGTCTTACTGGCGTCCACCGAGAGTTTCACTCCTTTATTTGTATCGTAGTATTTCAAGACTGGGGTGGTCTTCAATAGATTCTTGATATTCTCAAACGAGTTTTGTGACCAAGGAACTTGATTGACGTTTTATTGAATAGGCATTTTTCTCGATTTAATTTAAATCCGGTCTTTCGTAATGTTTACTTTTTTAGTGGTTTCTTGGCAGCCGGTTAGTGATTTATCATGGATGAGTATATCGTCCATGGAACTTCAACGTTTTGAATATTCTCATGCAAGCTTGTCATTAGCTCTTGGAAAATTTCGGGTGCCGATGCTAGTCCAGAAGGTAACCTAAGGTAAGTATACCTTCCCCATGGTGTAGCAAAAACTAGGTTTTTTCAGTACGTTGAGTCACTGGGATTTACCAAAATCCTTTTAGGCAGCCTAAAATGGTGAAGTATTTAGCTCCCTTCATATTTGTTGCGATATCGTCTATCGTTTTTAACGGATAGTGTCGTCTAAGTATATTTTGATTTAAATTGGATGGATCTATATAAATCCGAAGTTTTCCTTTTTGCTTTATTGCGACTAATGGAGAAACAACCGGTGTCGGCTCCGTCTCTTTTATTATTCCCCATTTTACCATGTTGTCCAACTGTTTCTTTACTTCTTTTCTAATTGAGTAAGCTATTCTACGAGGAGGAGATGTGGTAAATTTTGGATTTGGAATTAGGTCAATGTCGTACGTGAAATTGTTTTCTATACCTATCCCGTTCAAAATGTCGTCATCTAGCTCAAGAACTTTTTCAGATTGTGATTGCTCTACATATTTTAACTAACCCTAAATTGATTTCTGTATGAAGCCCTATTATCGGTTTTCCTTCTTCCTAGATTATTTTAAATTTGATTATTTCATCTTTCTTTCTCACTGAACACTTAATTTGTTTTTTACCCATGACTTTGATTAAGTGCCCTCCGTATGCTTCCAAGCTTTTTGTACTTGATCGATCCAACTGTAACTCTTAACTATCTAGTAATGATTTATATAATACGTTGCACATCGCTCCTGTGTCAATTTTAAATTTGACTGAAATGGTTTTTGTCGTAATGTCTTCGAACCAGCCGTCGTTATTGCTTACATCAATTGACGAGACTACTATGTTTGCTAGCTGATCATACTACTCTGAATCAGTTACATGTTCGTTAGATTCGAAAAAATCAACTTTTTTTCCCATTACTAGTATTTTTCTTTTCTATCTTCTTCCTTGATCTACAGGGGAAGTAGTCCTTGATCTACAGGAAATGCCCCTTTTTTATACTGTTTTAAATTGTCAAAATTACATTTTAGCAATTGCAATTTACATTTGGTTAGACATTCATCAAAGCTTTCACCCTGTTTTGTCTCAGATTGTTAAATACCTATCTTTCATATGTATAATTCGATTTAGGTGTAAAAACTTCAGTAAATTTCTTTATTTCCTATTCTAGAGTTGTTGCATCATCGATGTGGAATGTATCCGCTAATTTGGTTACTAATCCTTTTTGTTGAGTCCCGTTGCTGTTGAGTAATATTTAATTGTTTTTGCCATTGTTCCATTCATTAGCCACATTGCTGTTGATCAGCAAACTTTTTGGTGATTTCAATCCCTCCATTTTGTGAAACAATTACGATGTTTTATACCACGTGAGTTTTTTTTTTTGCTCTTTTTATTTTATACACCCTTTTGTTGTGTATCTATAACTCGATTTTATTTTTCGCGTTTCTTTTATTTAATGTTTCGTCGTTTTTTTTCACTAAATTTTAATTATTAAGCATTAATTAATAATCTAATTTGATCTTTAGATTATATTTTTTCCATTTTTTACTTCTGGCATCATGTGATGATGAGCGGTCATGATAAAACACATTACACGTCTTGTTCAGATGGGAATTATTAACTAACTGTTTTATTACATAGAATATGTTTACATTGTATTTTATATTTCAGGATGTTTACATGGTTACTATGTTTATGGTTACTATGTTTATATGTACTGTGTTACAGTATCAAAGGCTATATCCGAATAATAATTCAAATGACATGAATTTTGTTGCGTTATGTGGATTAGAATTGTAAGTAAATATCGCAAAAGGTAACCAAGTATCCCAAATGAGTTCATCGGACTGCGTATATAGTTACTTAGATATTCTGTCTATGTTCTGTGTGATCGCTCTAACGCTCGATTTGTTTGCGGATGTTGTGCTGTAGTGTTTAATTTTTAATAATTTACGCACACTTGTAAACAATTCACTCAAAAAGTTAGAACCTTGGTCGGTTAATATTTGCTGAGAAATACGAAACAACACAAATCACTCGATCGACGAATATTCTAGCTATGGTTTCGACATCTTGATTTTTAAAGGAAAAGCAAATGAAAATTTAGTTAGATCATCTTGAATGGTAAGTAGTATATATTTATTTTCAAGATGAGATATTGGAAGAGGACCAACGATTTCTAGAAATAATTTTTCGAATGGTTGAGTGGACGTTGATGTAATTTGCATAGGTATTTTATTGAATTTGCAACTTTTTTTTGAACATAGCTCACAAGATTTTATGACTTTTTTAATACGAGAGTATAAATTGTCAAAACAGCAATAACGTTTGATTCGGTTTGCTGTATGGAACACACCTTGATGTCACCTTGAAGGTTTCGAATGAAATTCCTCTATTATTCTATCAATATCGGAGTTCTCTGTGAATTGGATTATTTTAGAGTTTGCAGAACTTAATTATAGTTCAAGAGTTTCGGTTTCCTTTCCAGACGATTTATTGCTCTGTGATCTAGAAACAACATTTATTTTTTTATTTTCTGTTGAATATATCTGTGAAGATGGACTTGGTTCCATAATTATCCGACTTAGAGCATATGCGTTTTGATTTTGATTTCCAGGTTTGTGAAGAACCTTATAGTTGATCCTCCAACTGTATTCGCCATCGCATTAGTCTAGAGGAAGGATTTTTCAAACTACATAGCCATATTAACGGTTTATATGATCGGTAAAACCAGAGCAAGTAATTCCTTCTCTATTGTTACATAATTCTGCTATGCTTTGTTCAGTACCCGACTGGTATAGGCAATTGGTAAATCACAATCATTTTGTGATTTGCGAGAGAATTGCAGAAGGATACGGTAAAGTCAGGATGTTGTAAAACTGGAAAATTTAAAAGGCAATTTCGTAGTTTAGTAAATGATTTGGCGCAGAAGGCATCCCAGATGAATAGTTGTTCTTTCTTTCTGTCATTTTTTAATCCGAAAGGCATTCGTTTAAAATAAAAATGACCTAGGTGTGTATTGAATGCGGTTTTTTCTTTATCATTGGGGCTAGTAATATCTGATGACAGCCATTCGCCAGATCAAGAGTTGTAAAGTATTCCGATTTACCAAGTTGGTCCAGGATGTCTGAGATGTTAGGTAAAGGGAATACCTGCGAAAACCGACCACGACTTGCCATTTCTTTTCTTCATTATTCGATTTTTTAGAATTCGAGATATCTGTTTGTTAATTTCAGATTTATTGGATTCTGGTTCTATCAGAATCTATACTGTTTAATATAAATTGGTGCGATATTATGATCTGTCCTGATTTTATGAAGTTTAGCGTTAGTTGTAGAGAGTTTGTCACCAGGCAGATAAAAAATTTATTTATATTTTCTTCACAGATTCAGGATAGAATTTCTTTCTTCCTGATTAAGAGAAGAGGGTCAGTTTTTATAGAAGATTCAATCATTTCCAAATGTTTATTTATGACATTTGACCACGAATTTATACTTGAATTATTTCGAACTCGTCTAATCTATTCAATGGAATTTCTAATCGAATTTGCGATATGTACGCCAGGCACGATTTTAAAAGATTGACATAAATAATCAATTTCGCTTGGCATGCTTGAGTAAACAGTGAAAGTCTTTACGAAACGAGGTAGAATTAAAATATATATGAATTAGAAGTTAATTTAAGTTGAATTGTTTAACAGAATTTCGAAATTTTAGTTAGAGATTTCAGTTTTACATTTATGTATAGATAAAAAATCTTTTCCAATAATACCTGCGCATGCTATAGGTAATGAAGATGGTACTATCTGAAATGAATGTTTAATAAACAAAGAATTGGGTAGCCTAATTTGGCTTTGGTATCGTCAAAAACGAAAAATGATTTTCGTTTTCGAATATCTAATTGTGTAAGACTCTTTTGGGAATTACACGTGATTTGTTCATTGTTATACACGAAAATCTAATTTCACCCCTTTTTAAGTATATCTTGTTTTGTTTTATATCTAATCAGTATAAATTAAACACACTTTCTATCTATCTATTTTATATTTCATTTTTTTATCATCTCTCGTTATAAATTCAAAATTGTCCCTCTTCTGTCAAAAGAAAACCTCTACTCCCTCAAAAAAAATAAAGCTACATGTATATCTAATGTGGATATTATAATTCAATAGTTGTGATTCACCACAGTAGGTGGCAGGTAAAGTATCAATAGGTGTTTTTTTTTTGTTACAATTGTATAATTGAATATATTTTTTATTATGATTGTGATTTGAAAAATTAATTGAGTAATAAGAATTTGTATTACATAGATTTTGACTTGATTCTAAAGCGGAATAATGTTTTAAAGATTTTGAATAAGAATTATAGGAAAACGTTCCAAATTAGAATAAAATATAAAACAGGAATTCATATTTTCATTTCCTTTATGCTCAATATTTAAATATTTTTCCGATGCGCACTCATTTTTGTTTCTTGGATCCGGACTGGAGAGCTTGTTGGATATTCTGGAACCCTAACCCATTTCCCTAAGTGGAATTCTTATTAACATCTGACACTTCCATTGTGCATTTTTGTAAGAATTTACATACTGACGCTTTCGCCAGACACTAATATGATGGACCAGGTGATTTACAGATTATTATTTTCTGAGCTATTTTGATTTCTGGATAAAATAATTTGAACTTAACTGACTTATTGGGTATCGGCTATAACATTTCTGAGTTTTTATTATGAGTTTAATAGGATCAATGAGACCGTCTTGGAAAGCTTTCAAAGCGGTCTTCGAATTTAAATTGATACTGGTTTTAGACGCATTGGTTCCTTCACTATCTATGCAAACTTCATTTAGTTCCGATTATAATTTCTCGACTCTACTTGTATACGATGATACATTATCGTTTCTTAATGGCCTTACGTTAATTAATTCGATTTGAAGTTGTTCTATATATTTAGAACATTGGAATTTGTTTTTAGGTTCTGTGTATTTTACGATGTCATAAGCGTTACTTGACAATACTGTTTTAACTACTTTAAGAAATTTTTCGTGTTCGATTTGTAATAATTTATATCACGGTATAGCACAAACTTATGGAGACGATCGGAGCTGCCATCAAAATCAGAGATGATTTTGAGAGCAACATCCATATTTAAAAGAGACATTGTGCTATCAGAAGAACGCTTTAAATATTTGTCTACTTGAGATATATTAACAGATTTTATGTCGTCTAATCTATCGAGTTTAATTGTAACTAGATATCTTGATCGCCTTTTGTTTTTTTTACCGTTCTTGTCCGTAAAAATAAATAATCCGTTTGATCGACCAGTTTTTCAAGTGACATGAATAGAATTAGAAAAAGAAGAAGCGAATTCAAACATTTGCAGGAACAATTAGAATTTGTCTTATCTTGTACCGTCAGTCTTTTGCAAAAACTTTACGTGACCCCAAAAATGTAAACCTATCACGTCGGGGTCACCATTTTGGGAAGTATTTTATGAAGCGAGGGATCTTGCGTATCCCGTACTCCCCTCTTTCACTTGTTGGTGGGTTAGTCTTTTTGGGTTAATGGTAACTGCGTTACCGCACAAACACAACCAATTAATTACTTTAGTGATTTAAAACATAACCGTATAACTTATACACAATTTTTTCTTTATTTAAATTTTATTTATGTGTGCATTTATTTATTTATGTAATTTTATTTATTTATGTATGGTTATTACAAATTTCTTCGCACATAAAAAATAAGCTCCGAAACCTCTAAGATTTATAACAATTCTAATGCGTAAAAAAACGCCTCCACTATCTTTTATTTTTTTCAAGAACAGTCTTCTCGTTCCACAATTTATTTTTATTTGTGGAACGAGTTACTTGGTGTACCATTTTGCAGTGTAAATACTTAATAATCGATGTCGCCACACACTCCCGTCCAGTAAAATTGCTAATTTTGCGATTTAGCGTAGCTTCCAAGGCAATGTTGTTACGCGACCTGCTCGAGTGATTGTTTTATCAGAACGATGTGAGGGTTCTAAATTAAATGTGACTTGTTTCGCTGGTGTTTGGATTGTTGGATTAGGTTTTGTGGGTGCACCTTCCTGGTCACTGTGTGAAGTTTCATTTGCCACTACGTTTTCCTGGTGGCAAGGTTTGAGTCTATCGATTGAAATTCTACTTTGCTTACCGTTTAATCCGATATCAAAGAATTTTCCATGTATTTGCACCACTACATGCGGTCCCGTGTATGGAGGCTGTAATGCCTTTCGTAAAGCGTCCGTTCTAACGAAAACATGTGAGCAGGATTTCAGGTCTTGGCTTATAAAAACTTTATCCGTGGATTGACGTGTTGCCGTGCAAGGTCTGAGCTGACTCATGTGTTCTTTTAGTATTTTTACTAGTTCCGATTGTAAAATCACTTGATCGTTTGTTTCTAGAAACTGTCCGGGCACGCGTATTGATTCACCATAGACTAGTTCAGCTGGTGTGGTTTGTAATTCTTCACTGAACAGTGTTCGTAACCCAAGAAGTATAGTGAGTAATGCTTATGTCCAGTTGGAAAGATTGTGACACATGATGGCCGCTTTCAGCGTGCGATGCCATCGCTCGACCATGCCATTGCACTCCGGGTTGTAACTCGTAGTACGCCTACGTTCGAAACCTATTAGCGATGACAGTTCCGCAAAAAGTTGCGATTCGAACTGGGAAGCTTGATCGGTGACTATAAATCTAGGTGCAACAAAACGAGAAATCCTCGTTGAGTAGACAGCGAATGCTATCGTGGCCGCGGTTATGCCTGACACAGGTATGGCCTCTGCCCAGCGGGTGAATCGGTCGATGAGTGTGACGCAATATCGTTGATTCTCTGAGGGTGTTAACGGACCGATGATGTCCAGGTGTACCTCGGTGAACCGATTTGCCGTGACCTTGAATACAAACTACTTGTATTTGATCTAGTGTGCCTGGTGACTTTGGACTTTTGACAGGCGATACAGTTTTGGGCCATTGATTTTGTATCCTTCCTAATATAGACGGCCAGACTATGTTTTGAGTTAAGATCTAAATTGACGCTCTAACCCCCGGGTGCGATAAATAATGCAATGTTTCAAACACATTCTTTCGACACGTTCGTGGTATAAAACGCCTGGATTTGCCTGTGGATGTATCGCAGTATATTAGCTTATTCGAACTAAACGTGATAGGTACCTGCTGTAATTTGAGGGCAGTATCGTTCTTTTCTAGGAGTGCTTGAAGCTCCACGTCCTTGCTTTGCTCATCCGCGACATGCGTATAATCAATACTCTCGGGTATTGAGATTTGATCTATACGCGAAAGCGTATCCGCAACCACATTATCCACACCAGCTATGTGTCGTATGCCGGTTGTGAAGTCAAAGTGACATGCCCTATGAAGTCAAGGTGGCATGACTGTTGCGGTGACGCTATTTCGGACTTTTGGTTGAAGGCGTATATGAGCTTATGGTCTGTGTACAGAGTAAAATTACGCACTTCTAATAGAAACCGGAAATGCTTAATACTGGAATATTCTGCCAAGAGCTCCCTATCGTACGCACTATATCTCTGTCAGATGGAATAAAACCGTAGGTAGAAATTCAACATGCCCAGGAATATCTTCAGTTGTTGAACTATTTGTAGACGTTCAAATTAGGATATAAATATCTTGTACTTGTTCGCATGACGGCAGGATGCCCCGTGCGTTTACCGAATGTTCCAAAAAAATTAACTTCCGATTTTGCAAAGACACATTTATTCAAGTTAATGACAAGACCGTATTCGGATAGTCGCTGAAAAACCTTCTCTAGATGAATTAAGTGTTACTCGAAAGTACGCGTACGCGAGGCTATAAGTAGATCATCGAGATAAACAAAGCAATATGGTAGTCCGGCTAGGACCGACTGCATCAGCCTTTGAAAAGATTGGGCTGCGTTTCGAAGACCGAATGTCATCCTGCAAAATTCAAATAACCCGAACGGGGTAGTAATGGCTGTCTTCGGAATGTCGCAGGTCTCAATGGGTATCTGATAATAGCGCGTATCAAATCCATGGTTGTAAACATGCTACATCCATTAAGCTAGAATGAAAAGTCCTTCAAATGACGTACCGGGTAGCGATCGTGGACGGTTACGTCATTAAGCGCATGGTAATGCCCACACGGGTGCCACTCGCCGTTCTTTTTTAGGAGTAAATGGAGCGGGCTGGACCACGCGCTCTTGCTAAGGCGACATATGCCCCTTGCCATCATGCTTTCGAAGTGTGCCTTAGCGATATTGAATTTATAAGGCGCGAATCTTCATGTTTTGCATGCTACTGGTGGGTCACGTGTCTCCAGGCACTGTTTTACCTTGTGTTTTACCGGTGTGATTCTGGCGCGTCTCGCGTAGTTTGCTCAAAGCGTTTGATTAATTGAGTGATATCCGGATGCATATTCGACTTGTCTAGATTAGTGAGCGAAGGACTTAAATTACTTGATAAGGATCTTAAAGTGTGCAACGAGGTTAACGGATCAATGATCCTCTGTCGTTGTATATCCACCAAAAGGCCGGTACTTTTCAAGAAATCCGATCCGATAATCGGCAAGGTGACGTCGGCTATAATAAATTGCCAGACGAAATTTCGTCGTAAACCAATGTTTAAATTCATTGTTATGGTGCCGTATGCTTTGACTTGGGTGCCGTTGGCGGCGTACAAATTAAATTCGTTTGTAGTACGCGTGGTCTTAGCGAAATATTGGGGTACTACTGATACGTCGGCGCCCGTGTCTATCAAAAATGTTTTGTTCGAGTTCTTTTCTTTGATTAATAGGCGACTAGATTTCTCGCCATCACTACACGTCGCCATGTGGTGATGGGGAATTAATTTTTTGCATTGGCGTTGTCGTTTGTTTTTAAAGAAAATCAGACATGGTGTTTACATTATGCCACGCACTTGAGGGCTTTTGCTCCAAAGCGTCTATGATTATAATATTCATCGCTTTTTGGAAGTCTATCTCTTGATAACGAACGAGAACGATTACGTTGCACCCCCAGATGGAATGTGCTACGCGCTCTCGTGTGGTTCGATGCTATTGCCGCGATTTCTGTTCGTATACGCATTTCTAATTGCGCAAGTTTCTCATCAATGGAATTGTTGCCCTGAGGCCCGAGATTATCGTTGTTGGGAAGAATTACAGAGTGAATCTGAAGCTGTGTCGTTGTTTCAACCACATTATCCGCCAGTACCGATAACGCCACGTCGTTTTCTATTAAGACCATCTGTACTTGCTGGGGCAAACGTTTCATCCATAGTCGGCGATTTGAGTCATCGTTAAAAACCGGCGTTCAGCCTAAGTTGTGCTAGCAATTGAGAGGGTTTGAGTGTTATGTAGCGTTTTTTTTTTCGATTCGCCGAGGACCTTGATCACTTCCAGTTTGAATGTCGAATAGGGCGTACTGTCCTTTTTACGGGTGATTAGGTCAGCGAAAGTATCGAGCAGTCGCGAATCTAAACTGCTCACGGCATGGGAATACTTGGTGGCTTCCGATTCTGGGATTGCTGTTCCAGTATCTCGAACCATACTACGGGATTTTGCGTATGCAACGGCTGAGGTGCTTTAAACGCAACGTGGGCTATGCTTTTCGGGGATGAAGATGTGTCTGTATCTGTTTCTTGCATGCTTGTTTTGGTTTCCGGTTTATCTTTATCTGAAACCTGGGGATCGCTTGCACGTATTTCCACACAGGTACCGAGAGGTTGAGGCAATCTGGTGGCAAGTATAGCTTGCACTTGTTCAGCGACTAGGACTTGCAATTGGGTCGTGACGAAGAGTGCAGCGGAGAAATCGATCATTTTACAATTTTATAAAATTTTATTTTGATCGTGCGCAGTCGCTAGATCATGTCGGGCACATCAAGTTTCTTAAAGAGCAAGCAGTTCCAAGCGATATTCTTTTTTGGCTGATCCTAAAGCGCGTGTATGTTAATGTATATTTTAAACGATTATTTTTAGCGATGCGTGTAGTCAGCCCAAGCAAAGGACACTGTGGTGGTATTATATTCTAAATATATCATACTCGTTTATATTTTCTTTGCAAGACATGCAGTTGCCTCCCGATCATAGGGACACTCGTTTAACAGCAAGTTATTTTTATTCATCGATACCCCCCACCAAAAACATTTTTCGCCCAAACATAAAAATAAAAATGTCTTATCATACAAATAGAATTTATTAAAATCTAATCACTTAGCCAAAATCCAAGCACTGTTCCCATTTTAAAATTAAACTAAGAAAAATGAAACCTAGAGTCTTGTTTATTGTATTTCTTGCCACGATCATAACGGACTAAAAATTCAAATTGGAATTAGGACTATTAAGGTAAAATAAAAACAAAATATTTTTCTCTTGTACTAACTAATGACGATTCATGTTTCCTCATCATTTTAATTTGTTTTCATTTTTTTTATTGTAAACTTTTTTTTTTTGTAATTATTTAAAATACAAATTACATAATTTTATTTTTTAAAAATATCGCTTTTTTGTTGTTTTTGTTTTTAATATTATATATTACAATTAATAATAATAAAAAAAAAATTAAAAATCCCAATAAGTGTAACCAAAAATTTGTTTTTTTTCTTAAAAAGTTTACAAACAAAAAAATAAAAATTTTATAAATTTTTTCATTTTGCTAAATTTATAATAATGTATATATCTTTAATTATAAAATGAAAAATAAAAGAAAATTGTATATCGTTAAATTGATTAATTAAAAGGAAAAAAAAATATAACGTGAAACTAGTATATAAGATAATAAACGATTTACTTTTTATTTATGTATTAAAAATATTTTTTTTTTTTTTAAACTCTGATGATTTTATTTAGCTATAGTTTTCTTGGGGTATTAATGATGTTGATGATCATCAGAGTGTGGATTACTTCGTACATATAACTATATTTCCAAAACAAACAAAAAAAAAAAAAAAAAAAGAAAATTCAGTCAATTTTTTTTTATGTGTATATGATAAGACGTACATTCTTCTGTCTTATCTCAATTTCTTATAAATATATATAAATTTTTTTTATTATCCTAAACTTATACAAAAATTTGAGAAATTAAAGAAAAATTGCACTTATGTTTGTTATATGTAGGTACTGTAATTTATCTTAGAAAATGTAGATGTGATCTTTGGAAAATATTTTTTTTTAAAACAATTATTTAAAATAAAATTGAGATATGACAGAAGATTTTTTTTTTTTATAATAAACCAAAAAATGGAAAAATAAATGAAAAAATTTATTTTTTCGTAACCAATAATAAATAACAGGTAATTGTTTTTCATTTGGATTTTCCTTTTGTTTTCTTTTTTTAATAAAATTGTTTTTCTCTTAGAATTTAACGGGGTTTTATCGATTTTTTTATGAAAATGTATGTTACAATCTGGATGTAATATGTACCGCACTAGAATCGTGATCCCCGTAACCTTGTCGTTTAGCGGTTTTAAAAATTTCATTACACGATGACGTGAGTGGAAGAGGCTGTTCTAGCCCATCAGCCATTTCTAATGCCAAACGTAAATCTTTTTGCAAATGTTGCAATGGTTGTTGCGTACCAAAATCATTGCGTACGATAACTAAGAAAAATGGTAAAGAAATAGAAAGAAAACCAAATTAAAAACAATGCAACAGGTTAGATTCGTGTGCAAAATATTTAAACATATAGAAATATAATTACGGTTTCCTTTGTCACGTATAAGTGGCGATGACATATTCGTTAGACTAATAACTTCCATAACATCTTTGATTTGAAGACCGGCACGATCGGCTAGAGCTAATGCTTCCCCTAAGGCGGCAATTGTAACTCCCGAAATTGTTTGTAATACTAAATTCATTTTAGACGCATTTCCTATATTTCCCAAATAAAATGAATTTTTTCCCATGGCCTCGAAACACGACTGGCAATTATTGAATAATGTACGCTCCCCAGCGGCCAAAATTATTAAAGTGCCCTCTTCCGCTTCGAATTTCGATCCTTGAATTTGAGCCTCCAAATATTGTCCATTTTTTGATAGTATGGCATCAGCGATGTCTTGCGACGTCTCTGAATCAATTCCGGTCATTTCGACATAACCTTTATTAATGAAACTTGGACATTGTAGTACACCACAATTTCCAAAAACCATCTAAAAATAACGACAATACAATTTAGTAACACGATTAAAAAATTATAATAAATTAACTGACATCTTTAACTGCTTTCGGATCCGATATACACGAAAATGTGATATCCGAAGCATCTACAACATCCATTGGTGTTTTACGAATTTCGGCACCGGCCACTTCAAATTTACGAGTTTTACTTAATGTACGATTCCAAACGATAACTTTATGGCCCGAATTTAATAAATTTTTTACAATACCACGTCCCATAATGCCGAGTCCCAAGAAACCGAATGTCAAGTCGGATGGTGTAATATTTTTGGTTTGTAAAGTTTGTGAAACGGCTTCGAGATCGAGATCGGGTGAATCGGGCCGTCCCGCCGGTATTATCGGACGATTTAATAGCCGTGACGCTGGATTACGTCGTGTTATCGAAAATTCATTATTTATTTCGAACGCTTCGGGCTGTAAATCAGCCGATATATTATTATCTGTATTACGACGTTTACGTTTGGCAGGCGGAGTCGTAATTTGTCCCTCGCTATTATTCGCTTTATTTATGACCGTTTTCGATTTTGTTGATGGCCTCTCCGACGACGGTTTCTTTTTAGCCATCTTTTTAGGCGTCGGTGTAACGGGCTCTTCGGGTGGTGACGGTTCACCTGCCGATTCATCTAGTAACGAATCATTTTCACGCAATTTATTAAATTCTTCATCGATATCGCGTTGTTGTAATTGCTCATTTGGTTGATGCGATTCTGCGATTACTTCTTCGATTCGTTTATTAAAATTAGCTGGATCCTTTTTATATTCTTCGATTTGTTCGCATGCTTCTTTGAATGCGGCTGTTTTACTAGATTTTATCAACCTACTTTTAAACTCGTCGTACGGCTTTAGATTTGAATCTTCGATCCATGCACTATAAAATATGAAATGAGGATAGCGTCAAAATAGTGTAATGAATGGATGTGCGTCATTTACTAAATACTTACTAGTTAAGTGTTCCAAAGAAAAATATACATTGTGATGGAATATTTTTTTTAGGCTGTCGTTTTAATTCCGGTATTGGTTCTACTATCCGGGCTGGCCATGGGGAAAACCCCTTCATTTTTGCCCTAAAAATTTTATAAAAAAAAAAATTAAATTAGCGTCACTTTACGCAACACACAACATAAACAAAAATATTATCGTAACATAATATGAATAGTACGTCGAATAATAGATATTAAACGCAATTAATCCGATTGAGTGTGGCCCCATTTATAAAAACATTACAAAAGCCCGGGTAAATTCTTAAACATAACATTGTGCAAAAGTTAGGTTATGTGACAATTCATATTATTTATTATTCTCTCATAATACTTTTCGTCAATTTTGAGATTTTAAATTGGATATCCAATTATTATATTACGTACATTATATGAATACACAATGTTCGGGACAATGTTAAGGGTCAAAAATATTATAAAATTCACGTACCAAACCAGCTGATCGACTTGAAAGTTCCCGGTTTCAGTCATTCTCAATCGTAAATGATTCAATATTTTGCTTCCCAATTTTAACTATAACGCTTTATACTACACAAAACAATTTTGATAACTTATAACCACACGAATTATTAAACAAAAAACAAATTTTTATATATATATATATGTGTATATAATTTAAAATTAATGCAATACAGTGTTCTTTTTTATTTTATTATTTTTTTTCTTAATTATTTCTCAATCACAATCATAACTAAATCGAAATTTATTTGATGAAGACGCGTTTGACGCGTTTTTTTCAACAGGAAAAATGGCGGCTATTCATACTATAAATACCAACATAACAAAACAAAAAATACTTCAACACAACAAATAAATGCCACGAATTATTTATTTTGGAGTGCCTGATGTACATTTTTTTATGGTTGATTTTTAATGTTCATACACACTTTTCGCACTATTTCAACGGATTTAATCGATTATTTATTGAATTTTAACAATCAAATAAATAATCTTTGGTACACATAATACAATTAAACGATTAATTTCACAAATTAAATAAATTTACGAATCGTGAATTAATTTTGTAATCAACTTTTTTATAGCATGAATACGCTTCTGTGCTAACTTTGGCAAATATATAAACAAACAATTTGTCAAAATTTGAAGGATACTGAACCTAATGTTTTGGATAATATAATATTATTATTATGTAAACAAATAATAAAATAAAATAAAAGTGTTTAAAATTAAAATGAAATATGTCTGTGCAATGAAAACTTATTTATTAATGTGTTTTTAATTTTTTTTTTAGTCATTACCCATATATTCGTCTCCCATTTCATTAGTGAAAAATGGTTGTTGCTTCGTAGGGGATTAGATAAGAGCGACGGATAATTGCTTTTGGTGACGTATTCGATTTGGTTTTTTTAATTTGTTTTGTTAATGTTTTATGATTTCGAATGAACAGAACAAAATATATGGTAATTATAAAAGCAATACCATAAAGAAATATAGATATGACGATATGAGTCATAATTTGAAAAGATACGCCTACTACTAATTGCAACAGCTGTAATACGCAACTGGTCCTTAGACAATAAAACCTAGGATATTTAATACACGTGAACAGAAGCACCCAAAAATGAACCAGAGATCCACCACTTAGAAGAATTCGGGACAATTTCTGCCAAGGTACATGTTCTTTATTTGCAATACGTCGGAGAGCAATAGATTAGAAGATACATGTTTTCAACATTGGATCTACAAAGTGACCATTGCCAAGTGAACGTTCGCGAAAAAGACCACGAGAAGACGACGTTCAGTGTTGGTAATGGATAAAACAATGTAGCTTAGTGTAATGCCATTTGGTTTATATAATGCTCTGCAACATTCAACCCTTTGCAATGAACATTTATATAAAGTGACTCAAGATGCTCTCTTTTATTTTACTTCTTTATTCTTGTAGTTAGAACAGGCCTACGTAATATGGTCTAAGTGCCTAGGTTCTCTTCTCTCTCTCTGGCGATTTTTTTCGCGGTGAAGAAGGGAATCTTCTAAGATTAGAAGAGGTCATCATAATCTTGCAAGAGTGTCGGATTCTTACCGTAACCTAAACCATAATCCCCAATTTCCTTTTCCATTTGGCCTCGTGGAACTACCGATAAGTATTATTTCACGGAGCAGCAGTCATTTTTAATTATTAACGCTCTTGCCTAAACCTCTCTGTTTCTTCATAATTTTTGTAGTCATACTACATACGGTTCTCTACGTTCCCTCGGACTCCAGCATACAGTCAATAATATTTGCTGGTGCTAGGTAGACTCCCGTAGACCTAAATAGGTCAGATCTTTCATTGCCAAATCGCGGACATTCAAAAAAATACGTGCTCTATATTTTTAGTTTTACCATCGCACTCAGGGCAGTATAGAGAATCATCGTGCTTTAACTTATAATTTATTTAGATAAGCCCGAAAACAATCATGCTCGTTTTCTCGTCGGTGGGAATATATAGTAAGACGCTCCTTAGCTAATAAATCCACTAGCGGCATTACGGCTATGAGAAACATCAGCTTCTTGACCGATAATTTTCTTCAATTGAGGTTGGAAAACAGCTGTTTGTGGTTGTTCCCCAGTGCCTTCCACTGAGTTTTTCAATCAGCTTTTTCATCTCATTTTGGGATAGTTTAATCAACCGAACCATCCTCTTTATTTCGCCATGCACATTGTTCCTATCTTTCACATATTCGAACAGGTTGTTTATCTGCTTTTTAACTACAGATAATCTCTATACATTTGGACGTTCGAACTCAATTCTTTTGTCTTCTTTTATCTGGTCCTCATATAGATCAGTAAGTGAGACTGCTCCAGATATATGTGTTTATGTAGATAATCTCGCGAGCTTCTAACTTCTTTTGAATGGGTCCACACAACTAGTTGGGGACTAATTCTCAGAACTTGACCCAAATTTGGCCGCTGCTTGATTAGCTGAGCAAAACCAACTAAACGAACTTTTTGCTTCGGTAGCCAAGTATCCCGCTTCTGGTACATTGTGGTCGTTGGATTTCGACAACTGAAACTTCGTTCCCCCACTTCCTAGAGCCGCCGGTACTGAGGTTCCAAATCACTGCACCGTAATTTTATCGTTGCTCTTTTTCATCCCTGGGTTTTAATTGGAGTGCTTTCCGCTAGTATTTTATACCTACTACCAGGTTTTGTTTCAGTTGCTTCTAACATCTCCTGATTTACAGACGTTTCATGGCAGTTTTGCTCCGCTAGTGGTATTTTATTTCCTACCTACGCTCCGGCATCTACCAACTCCACACGAGATGATTATTGGCGAATGTTATTGGATACTTGGTCAAAGAGGGTGCTGTAGTATCTAATAGCCCATAAGCACATGTTTCGCTACTTAGTTCTTTGCATATTTTTAATCTTCTGATTTCAATTTTACCACAACTTTGAAACCCACTGTCAGAATACCAAACTGCTTACTCTTACGGCTTTGCTTGTCGCCCTTTGCTTGATGTTCTCCGTCGCTTTCTTTGGTATTAAAGGCAACAACTGCTGATCAATTCTAGGTAGACTCGACCGTAGATTCCTAGACATTAATCGTTGCGCAAGTAGGTAATTAGCCAGTTTCATTTGGTGTGTTGCGGTGTTCCAACAATGCTTTCCATAAACATTTTTCGGAATCTTCATACTTTTTACTATTTGTACTGTTGATTGGTATTACAAACCTGTCACCTTTTAGCAAAATATCAGATTTAACTAGAATAGTTCAGCGATCTCTGAAAGGAGAACCACCATTTGCAAGCGCAGAGGTCGCTGTCAGCGACGATGGCTCCTCTGGGTAGAGAACGACTGGTCTTCTTCGGGTTGTCTAGAAGAATACGAAGAACAAGCTCGGGATCAAATCCGATGGAGCCAGAATGTTGAAGCGGTACGGGCTTAGGATTCTTCTAAATTTTTCATCCTGTTAGTCCATTTCTATCACACAACACGAGGTTCCAGAGTTCCAACGCACGCTAGCACTTTTTGTAAACTAACATTTTTCACTTTCTATTGTCCTGACCATTTGTATTTTAACGTACGAGTCGTCATCGTCCGTTGCGGTTTCGCGTTCTATATTGTCGACTGCCTTCCTGTTTTTGTCACATTTGGATTTTCTACCCTTTAACCCTTTTCCCGATTATTTACGAACATAAAGTTAAAAAGTAGTTTTGCTTGTTGCATTTAAAGCATTTTTTCCTATAAGCCGGAAATTTCTAGCAAATTGGTGCGTTCTGGCACAAAATGCATATTTTTCGTAGCACTTAGTCTTTAGCATCATGCATTTTTGAATTTCTGTTAATTGTATACCAAGAGGAACGTCTCATCTCTCAGTTCATTCCACATTCGCTAACATCGAATAAAAAAAGAGTTTTGAAATTTATTGGTGTTGACGAATTTGATTTTCAGATTATATCTCTGCACAGGCTGTTTTAAATTATGCGTGGACTTTGACAAACCAAACATAAATCTATAAAGTTCAGATGAACAATGCCCATGAAAGGACATTTAAAACATGCATAAGACTCTCATATTACGACTATGGGAAATAGAATCATGATTATTCCGCAATCATTCAAGATGCTCGGTTTGGGTCCCAATCGAGTGCAGCCAAATGAGTTTTCAGTGAACCTGTCCAAATATGAGAATTATACTCGAACATATATGTCTTGTGTATTATAAGTGTTTCTGATGGAGTAAAGTAAAACTTGCATTGTCGTAAAAAATCAAGACATCTGGCTGCATCAACTTCAGTTTTGTTTATTTGTTCAGCTCAAGATGTTTTTTTTTTGATATAGTCATTTAAGAAAACGTTAAATATGTCAGAAGTAGCCAAGTTGGATTTACTAGTTATAAAAGATGATGGATAGCCATCAGTTTGGCCAGAAAAAAACACAGGATTGAAATTTGTTGGGATTGAATTTATTCCTGTTGGATTCAATCTGTGTAAGCAACGTTGTCATTTCTTTAAAGGTAAGCAGCGTTTCACTTAGTACGCGTTTGAGGTGGTATTTGTTAGACGTAATGCCCGCTTCCCATAACCCTCCAAAATTGGGAGCACCTGGCGGAATGAAATGCCACTCATTGTTGTAGGACGTAATGTATCTCATTATGCGTTCGTCCTTCTCTACCATCTTCACACATTTTTGTAAATCTCTTTGTGCGCCAACAAAATTGGAACCATTGTCGCTATGAATGTGCCCACATTTTCCCCGCCATTTTTCGCCAAAAATGCTTCAGTGTTTATATCACCCACCAACTCCAGATGTACTGCCTTTGTGGCCATACAAATGAAAAGTGCCAGGTAAGCTTTTATAGATTTAGCACCTTGCAAACGTGATGCCTTGATATACAGTGGCCCAGCATAATCCACTCCTGTGGTGAAAAATGGTCGATGGTATGACACTCTGGACCGGGGTAGCTGACCCATGAGCTGCTGCTGCTGTTGCGCCTTTAAACGGGTGCACTTGATACACTGCCTAATCACTCGTTGAATTTCAGTTTTACCTCTCAGGATGTTGTAATTTTGTTTTAGTATTGCCATCAAAAGTGTGGGACCCGCACGTAGTTGTTTGAGATGCACGTCTCTAATAATCATGGTGGTCACTTGATGATTTGATGGTAATATGACTGGATGTTTTACGTCATACGGAACCTCTGCATTAAACGACCTTCCACCAACTCGTAAAACACCAACTCTATCTATAAATGGAAAAAAAGAAGTTAATTTTGAATCTCGACTTATTGGTTTGTTATTATTGAGCGCATTCATCTCAGCTGCAAAATTGGTTAAATGCACTTTTTGAATGATCAAATTGAATTCGTCGCGTTTCGCGTCGTTTTTTGTTTAAGAATTCTAATCCCGCATCCGCACTGTTTGCTGATTTTTTCCGAAATAATCTGATAATTCGAACAAGTACGAATATCAATTTCGAAAATTTTGAACATCGTTGAATAAGACCAGATAGCCAAACGTGGTCTTGTACGTTCAACAATATAATCGAATTCTTCTTCTCTTCTTTCAGTGCCGTTTCCTGAAATTCTGAATTGAGTTTTTTCTGATTTGGCCAATGTAATCCGCTTTTCTTTAGCCAATGTGAACCATTCCACCATAAATCGGAGGTTACTAATTCCTCCGGGAATAAGCCACGCGAGGCGCAGCTAGCTGGGTTGGCGCCTGATGGTATATGATCCCACTGGCAACGGTTGGTTTGTTGTAGAATGAATGATACCCTATTAGCCACATAAGTTTGCTATTTCTGTGGGCATGACGATTAGCACAATCGTTGAATCGGTCCTTAACATGTATATGAAAGCTAGTTGATGCTTGAATGTCTTCAACACTGATATCAGTAGCTTGATTAATAACACCCGTTTGCTGTTTTCATTCGACTATAAATTACTGCTGCGTAAGCCAACTCTGAGGCGTCTGCAAATCCGTAGTGCTCCACTTGCGAAGGTTGAATCCTTTTTTCCAACTGAAAAATTAAATCTTTTATCATCCTCGACAATATTTGTGCCCGACATTAGGTCATCGACGTAAAAGTCTCGTTTTAGCACTTCTGCAGCCTCGGGAAATCCGCCTTGGTAGTCTGACACAAGTTGATTTATAGTTTGCGTCGCTAAAAAAGGAGCAGATTTCCTACCATAAGTAAACGTTAACAGCCTGTAGATATGCTGTTCTTCTTCAGGTTCCTTTCTCCAAAGAATTTTTTGAAATTCTGTGTCCTTTGTGTCGACCCAAATTTGCCGAAATATTCTCTCAATGTGAAGACGATTTTGTGAGCCCGAAATCGAAGTGATAAGTCCACCAAAGTGGATTGTACGACTGGTCCCACAATCTCACAATCGTTGGCTAATTTTATATGTCCCAGCTCTAAATATTCGTCCAGAAACTCGCTATATTTTCGTTTAAATTCAATATCACGAAAGAATCGCTTTTCCAAATTAGACAATCGTTTTATAGCCATTGTTTTGGACTTGCCCAATTTCTGTAGACCATTTTTGAAAAGTAGACTGACTATATATCTACCATCTTCAGCTCTGCAAATAGTTTTCTGGAAGTGTTCAAGACAAAAACTTTCTTTCTCGCTGCAGTGTACGACATCTTTAATCTCTGCAATCCCCCAAAATTTTCTGAGATTCCGAGATGAAGATTAATTGGAACGTTTTCAGTGCCAACTTCTCACGAATTGGCGTTCCCGCAATCACCCATCCTAAGTTCGTGTTATGAGCTACTAAATTTGTCTTTGGAATTTACCTTTTACTACTGCAAATGTCACTACCAAGAGAAACATCAATTTTGCCTTTCAAATGATAACTAGGATCTACTATCCATAAATTGTTTAACTGTCGTAATCGATTCAGTCCTTTGACTGCGGGTTGATATGACGATATTTTTTGTACTATATGAGTACCTTCGCAATTATTTCGTAAATATCTTCGCTAAATCAAGATTTGATTCGAACCGTTGCAACTCGTTTAGATACTCCTGTGGTAACATCATTAAGCCCTTGAATTCATATTCGGCCATTAGTCTTCTTAAGCCCCAATCTGCGGAAACACTCCTCCGTAACAAAGAATGTTTGGGATCCGGTATCTAGCAAAGCTCTGCAGTATTGTCAATCGCCGTTTTGACTTTCGACTTTTATCTGTGCTGTTGGAAGAAGTGCATTTTCTACCGAGTTAGCATGACCACAATTCGTCACTTTCGTCTTATCGTTAGTTGCTGGTACATCCAAATGGAGTATCACGTTATGTCTTTTCTGGCACAAACTACATTTACGTTTTGATTTGCACTGATAAACCATGTGTGAATCACTTAAACAGTTAAAAGATCTAGCATGCTCTATCACATAATCTCTTCGCTTCTGAATTTCTAATGCTAGAAATTCGCCACATTCGTATAATTTGTGTCCTTTTTCACAAAATGCACAAACTACTGCTAGTACACTGTGCCTGGACTTTGATTTCTGAGCAAATTCCTGAAAGGATTGGTGTTTTACATTTTCTGTTCTAACGCCTTGCAAAGAATTCATCCGCTTAGTTAGGACAGCTAACAATTGATCGAACGTTGGAAATTCTACATCATAAGTTTCTAATTTCCACATTTGTCTTGTATCTACATCCATTTTTTGTGTAGTGATATAAATAAGCCACGGATCTCGACTTTCCGCTTGTTGGCCTAATGCCTTCAGACCATGGACTACGTGATGCGTGTTAATCTAAAATCACTCTAAGACGTTTGGGTAATGTTTAGCGTCTAATCTAAATTTACAGCAGAATGATTCGTGCAAGATCTTTTTCGTATAGCGCCCTGTAACTTGGGTACAATCGAGTAGTAATGAGAATTGATCGCCTCTATATCGGTTGGTGCGTCATTCGATACTTCGATCATCTGATATTCAACTTCCACGAAGTCTTTGTATAATTGTTGGATCTTCTCTAACCTTATCGCTAAGTCGTCTAGCTCGTGTCTTCATTAATAGTTCGAACAAAATTTCAACACCGGAAACTTTAGATAATTTAAAATTATAAAAAATAAAAATGTACTAACACGTGGAAACTAAAGCAACAGTTGAACGGAATAATAAGTCTAAAGTTCTAAACCAATTGCACTCAAATCTGCTTTCCAAAAGATCCGGCTCGAAGGTTTATTTTACTTATAATTTTTAACTTTTATTGTTGTGTGCCGCTCGATTGTTGACATCAAAGTGCACGAGAAGACAACTTAAGTCAAGTCAAATATTGCTATAGATATATTAAATTTACAAAATGGTGAACAAATAATTAAGCTACTTAAATTGTAATAATCTACATTAATTGTAGATGGCAGTATAAATAATCGATAATGCAGTTCGCTTCTAATTGATCACACAAACAACAATTATCGATTTTCAAGTTTCAACTGATATAAATGTGTACAACAAACAATAGTATACAAAATTATTTAATGCAAATTTCAATTCCTTAACTATGATCCGGAACAAAAGTCGCACCGTTCTCCACCACTTGGATTTTGCTTGAATAAATTCTTAATCTATAAAATTTACGATTTTTTGGCACAGGATTTACGTTAGCAGCTTTCCAGATGTTAGGGAAAATGTCAAAAAAGATAAATTAGTGAAATAAACATGATAGTGTCTTTGACGGGGATATACAACGGGGTATTATATTGTATTAGCAAGCACTTTACCGACAATTCTAGGCCTGAATCTAATGCGGCGCATTGAAGACAAAAACTTTAGGTGGGCGGTAAATTAGAATTACCATAATTAGAGGTTGCAGCTAATTTTTGGGCTCGGAGATTAGCTTTTCTTGACTTTTTCTACAGAAAACATATTTTCTTATCTTTCAGAGGTTGTAAATATGACTTCCATATTTCTGCTGTGCCATAATTGAGGTTTAGGAGGAACGTTCTCTTGGCAAGAACGTGACGTTGAAAGTTCCGCTGTTAAAAGCCGTTGATCCAAGCTGGTATTCTTGTAGGCTGATCTACGAGCTGTGTTAGTCGGTTTAAAATTTCAGCCACTTCACCAGTCGCTGTAACGGACTTAGAATGTGGAAGCCATTTTTCATTGGGACATTGAAACCACAACATTGAACTGCCACAGTGATTTCAGCAACTGGTGATTTCTGAAAGATGTGCTCAATGGACAGAGTTACAAATCAAAAATGAGCGCCGATGTTTGAAATATTTGGGCAATCACGAGGTCAGAAAATATAGATGAACAATTTTGACGTTATCCATTAAGTAAAAAGATAGCGAAAATTCCGGCCAAGTCACTTCCTATATACATGCTGAACTTACTTCTTCTGGAATGGAAAACAAATTTGCTTCGAATATGTTCTAACAAATGCAAACTAACAGTTTAATAGCTTCCTATGGCAAGCAAAGTATAAAGTCTTTGGTGGGATTGCCAGAATATTTGCTTGTTACTACTTATGCGGATAGTAAAATATAAACCACCTCAACTTCAAAATCAAAAATATATACATATTATATATTTTAACGTAGACCCTTTAAAAATACTTTATAAAAAGAACTTCCATCATACAATTTAGGTTATAAATATAATTTAGACCAATCCATCTTAGAAACTTTTTTTAAATTCATTCAAAGCAAAAAATAAAATCAAAACTCATGTAAAAGTTTTGGTCGAGTGTTTTTTAACCAAAATAATTTTCAACAATTTTCATTACAGTATATGTATATATGTGTATCGTTTGTATTGTGTGTTCTCTCCTATCAATCACATTGATTTATAATATAATATATAAATATTCGATTATGGATCCAATAGCGTACAGATCCAAAAAAAAAAAAAAAACTCGTAATAAAATGTCAAACGATAATTTCAAAAAAAATTTCCTTTTTTCCTTATTAATTTTGTTCGGTTTTTTTTTGTATCCTTAAACCAACAAAAAAAAGGAAAACTGCATAAAAACCCAAAAATATATATATTTTGATGTCACAGATGGACAATATGGGTTTTTCTTTGTTTTCCAGAGTTATATACCATTTTACCAGAGAGTTGTGTGTTTGCCGATTTTTTTTTTTTTACTTTTAGAAGACTTTTCATTTTGTAATTCGAAAGTAACCCAGAATAAAAAATAAAAAACTAAACTTTTCTTAAATTGAAAGATGCCGAAATAATAAAAAAAAAAGTGAAAAAAACGTTTATTTATATTTTTATTGGTTCTGGGGGAACCAACAACAGGCAACAAAAAAATAAAAAAACAAAAAAAA
Organism: Tipula confusa; assembly: GCA_963556175.1. Taxonomy (NCBI): domain Eukaryota; kingdom Metazoa; phylum Arthropoda; class Insecta; order Diptera; family Tipulidae; genus Tipula; species Tipula confusa. The sequence goes on from OY744475.1 coordinate 103,804,337, forward strand.
AATGCCAACGCATTATCTTAAATTCCAATAAATTTGCCGATAATTTTTTTTTGCCGATTTTGTTATTTATTTTTATGTACGAACGTACATGCGAGTACTTATACGTAAAAAGGGAACATGGCGACCTTACTGACATTCTAAGACATTCAAAAATTTCCAGGTTTCCAGAGGCACTTGTAAATTATACATGCCTTGTAAATTATACCAGACCAACGATTTTAACGGATACTCAGTTTAGGACTGGTACGTGGAACGTGCAGTCACTAAGAAAACCAAGCGCGTTTGAAAAGAGTATCGCTTGGAACTCGTTGCTCCTGGAGGAAACTCGAAGTCTAAAAAGTGGAGATCATGGGTCCCATAAGGCTATACATTGCTTCACAGAGGAGGGGACCTCGGCAATCTTGGTGTTGGTTTTCTTCATGGGGCCCAGGTAAAAGCCTGTTTTAGATTTCAAAGCAGTTGATAATCGTATGTGTAAGCTACGTTTATGCATGTGACTAGCCAACCTACCAATAATTTGTGTTCATGCACCCACTGATGTAAGCCAACCCAAAATAATGACTCATTTTACAACAATTTGGATGATCTGTTGAAATCCATACCGGAGCACGACGTCAGAATAGTGGATTGATGACTTTAATGCTACAGCTTACAAAAATCAGACGGACTTATGTAAAAACATAGGTCCGTATTCCCGACACGAACAAGCGACCGATAATGGGGAAAGAATGATGTAGTTTGCGATCAACCACAACCTCATTTAGGCTAACTCATTGTTTCCTCATATAAAACCAACTACTGTTCTGATGATGTGAATGCGCTACATGGAAGGAATTGAAAACTTCGTTTATCGGTGCTGCTCATATATAACTCTTAGTATGGTAAAACTTAAATCCAAAAATGATTAGTTTGATGAGGAGTGGTGTCTTGGTATCGAGCAATAGAATATAGCCTATAAAGAATTGCCAATACATTTTAAAATCTCATGGAATAATAAAGCGGTCCTTGCTTGGAGAACCGCCAAGTGAATTTGCAAACAAAAAAAAGCGTGAATGGTGGAAGGCTGAAGTCTTAAGAGTACAACAACTCAGCAATGATCACAGCCCTCATAGCTTTTTTAAAGGAGTCACCGGACTGAAACATACCTTCACACCTAGGTATATTGCCATTCGGGACCAGCATGAAAACTTTTGTGTTAACATCAATGCAGTGCTCGACACTTGGAAGGGGCATTTCTCTGATTTACTCAATGTCAAACAAGTGTCAAATGCTGGATTTGAAAGTTGCCAATTTCAAACTGCGGAAATGTGCACTGACTAAAACGAAACCGTTCCCCTGGGGTTGACTGCATTAATTCCGGCCTTTTGATATTCGGAGGGGATACTTTGTGGAATTATCATTTAGACCTTATTTGATTAGTATGGCAAAACGAAGTTATACCTGATAAAGTGAAAGTGGCCGCGAAGAGCCCTATCCTTAAAAAAGGAGATCGCTCAAAATGAGAAAACTATCGCGGCCTAGCTCTTCTTTGCACATCATACAAAATACTGTCTTACACAATATTGGAGAGTCACTCCCTTGGCGGAGGACATTGCAAGTATCAAGGAGGATTCCATCCGAGTCACTAATCATGTTTTTCCGCTGAGAATGATTCTTTCTAAATATTATGAAAGATATCGTGACGTACATCAGGTGTTCTGGGATTTCCAACAAGCATATAACTCAATCCATCGGGATAGCTTATAGATTGCTTTACGATGTCTGGAAATACCTGGAGAAATGTGAGTTTATGTAAAATGACAGTAATGCAATCTCACAATATTGTGTCAAAGTTGAAAACAAGCTATTAGAAATGGTTGCAATTAGCGCTGGTGTACGGCAAGGAGATGCTCTGCCCCCGAGACTCTTTAATCTCATGTTAGAATTTAGCTTTCGTAAAAGTAAAACACCTCAGGACAATATCTTTTACCGTTAGTCCAACTAGGTTCTGGCATATACAGATGATATCTGTGTAATTTGATAAAATGGCAACGGTATCAAAGAACTACTGGATCCACTTGTACGATTCTCAGCTTCCGTTTATCTCAAAATTAATGACTCCAAAACAAAATATTATCACAGGTTTTAGAAACCAAGACGCAATGTATTGGTGGCCATAAATTTGAAGGAATGACAAGTTTCCGATACCTTGGGTCTCTTGTCACTCATGATAACTATGTATAGATGGGGATATTAAAGCGTGTTTTGTCGCTGGTATCGTTCAACTAGAAATAATGTCTAGATTAAACTCTTTACCTGAAATAAAAATGTAAACCTACGTCATTCCAAAAATCACAACGTTAGAGCCGTTATCTAAGATAGGAAGTGCCAAATTTGATAAGTTTAATAAGGAAGCTTGCTGATCCAAATTTCTACGAAAATAGAAATATTGATATTTTGTTATAGCCTTTCAGATGCTTTTCACAATAATAGAAAACCAACAACTAAAGCTATCATCCCGGCTGGCGACTTAGAAAACAAAATTTGGCTAGATAATTAGAGGACGTATTTCAGGCGATGATCAGAAAATCGAAGTGGTTAACTACAACGTCTCAATACACATGCTGCGTAAGAAATTGAGATTATTCGAATGACCAACGATCTCACGAGAGAAGAAAATTATTGTGAAAGATGGTTGGAAGAAACAACAAAAAGTAATAAAGATGGAAAAATCGTAATGGAATTACCGGTCAGTAACCTAGGTTTAGGCGAAATCTTGAATTCAAGAAAGAAAACCATACATTCATAAATAAATATTTGTAACTCGGACATATGGAAGAAATCAATAAAGAGATCACCAAGAATGACTACTTCTTGCTACATCATGGAGTAATTAAGGAAACCAGCATTACAACGTCCCATTCACGGGACTTAAAATTAACAAAATATAGGGAATATATGAATTACTCGTTACTAGCAGATGGCTTCAATTTAGATATGAAGTTGAACTACATGGCTTTTCCAAAGCCATTGAATTGGCATACATTGGAACACCTTATGCCAAAACTAGAAATTCTATTTTTTTAATTGCGCAGGAAACCCAGCTTTTCACCGATTCGCCAATTAAGTTTACCCGCAGGTTGAAGTTATTTAGAAAAGTCTAAGCGATCCAGCTTGTCAATCAGAGAAGAAATCCGATGTGCTGAAATAACTGTCATAACATATCAAAATCAGTATTTTGCTACAGAGATATCAAGTTTGCAGAAATAAAAGAAACTTTCTAGGAAAAATTCGCTCAACGAGTTGAATCCATATCTGGATGCTGATGGCAGTTCGTACAGCAACGATTAAAAACTAAGTTGTGCCGATTGTTAGTATATGATGTTAGAAGTGTTAGTAGTGTTAGTAGTCTTGGTGAATGTGGTGGGGGGGACATAAGTCGAATGAATTTCATCGTCTCCGCAACCTACCACAGCAGCAGAGGTCAGAGGATGGGTGGTGCATGTACGACCTCTACGTGGTGGTTACTGGTAACTAGGAATTATCCTAGGCTAATGTACAGCTCTGAAGGAGTAAACCTTACACAAATCCCCAAATCACGGTGCAACAGAATATGCCAAGGAATAACTGGTTAGTGCGTCAACAAATCTCTAATATGCGGACTCTGGATACCAGGCGACCTCCAGTTTTAATCAGCCTTACCCTCGTATATGGATCTCTGCGAGGGCGGTCCGTTTATTTCTTCAAAACTCGTGGGAACATACTGAACTTAAATACAACTAAAACAAAAGAGACAGGCACTCTCAAAAAGCCAATAGAATAAGCGGATGGTGACTCAAACCTTAAAGGTGAAGTCACCAACGAAACAATAAGGGTCTTGCAGGCGGTGATGCTGGGTACCAGTGGAAGCCGAGAGTCTGCCGTAGCAAAAGGGAGCTTGGATCGTAAATGGCAAGCTACCTTTACAGTAGGTTTGGTAAACGTGGCATTGGTACCTAAGCAGGAGACTGGTGCAAAAGCTGTCTTTGAGGCAAGGCGGCGGTATAGGAACGCGCGGTGCAGAGGATATTAGACAGGTAGGGTGCCACCCCTGAGGAGCTACTAACGAAAGAACAGAAGGAATCTTCGGCATGGGAAAAGGTTACCTTCTTTGACGACAATTCGGTGAGGGCCCCAGCAGAGTCAAAAAGCGACCTAGAATGCAGAGAGCCCAAGGAGATACTAGGACACACGGGGCAAAACTGTTCAGTGACGTCCTTAAGGAGCATCCAGTGATACCAGCCGTCATTCACAGGAGTCAAGAAGATAGGAGTATCACTCTTGATAAATGGAGACTAGTGTATAACGCACTAAACTCCGTTTTCCTAACGATCGTCGGAAAAAATCCGGGGCCACCTCCATCTTGTAGGGATGCAGGATGGTACCAACAGCGCGTGAAGCTAATGGCGTGCGCCGATCATAGATCGTCAGACCTTTATCGTCTGGCCGTAGCTAAGTTAGGTGAAGTGTAGGGAGGCGCGAAAGTGGCAGTGGTTGACAGGAACGAGATCCTAAGCAGATCAAGGGTACGTGTCTGGCTGCCAATCGAGCCATCCTGTCCGGATGAAATAATTTGGATAGTTCGGGCAAGCAATGTTGATCTTCCGACGAACAATTGGAAGATCACTAAACAGGAGGAGGTGAAGGGAGGATCTAGGTTGTCCATTTTAGTGGTGAACAAAAAGTCCCTAGCCCCTCTAGCTAAGACAAAAGGGGTAATCGGCTTCGGGTCGATTACCCTAAAGGTGTTTAAAAAGGATGAGGTCGACGCGATTGTGGAAGATCTATCAATGGAAGAGGAACAAAGAGACGAAGGTGCTAACATTCGGGACAAAACAAGATCTGTGGCCTCGGTTTAAAAGAGTATACAATTTTATACTCTTTTAGGCCCGATAATATCAAATCTTGCATTCTCGCTAAAAATAACTTGAATATTTTTCTTCTGCCACAATATAGTAGTGGTGACGTAACGGCAGTCGGCCTGGAGACAGGAGGCTGCGTATTTTGACTGGTATTTTGACCCTTTTACCCGAAAAGTCTTCAGGAATCCTAGAAGGACTAACTGGAACAAATACGAGGAAGTGTTAATACGACTCTTACCGACCGATGCACCAAAGCCCGCAGTCACAGAGAAGGAGCTGGATTTCCTGGTGGAGGAAATCACAAGCACCTGTAACTTGTCTTTGGACACTGCTTGCCCCAAGAGAATACCTAAGGGGAAGCAGAAACCGGTATCCAGGGATTTGGGAATCCAAATCCAGGGATTTGGGAATCCTTCGTATAGGGTGTAGGAAAGCATTCAACATAGCAAAAGGCTCTAGGGAAGCTCAGGATTGGGACTCCTATAAAGAGCACCTTAAAATGTATAAAAAGGAATTAAGAAAGGGGCAGAAGAGGTCTTGGAGATTATTCTGTGATAAAATGGAAGGTGTTTTCGGAGACCTCGCACCTCAAGAAAATCTTTTATACGAGCCCAACAAGCCCTAGTTACTTGATTAAACCAGATGGGCTGTGGACAACGTCTAGTGGGAAATCATTGGTGGTCCTGCTTTCCCAGGTAGTGTGGATGTGTCGACGGAGCTTGGTAGAAATAGGGAAAAATTATCGTCGGGGTGCCCGGAGGAAATCGTGTGCAAAAACCGGATCCTATGGGCACTAAACGGCTTTAGACCCTATAAATCGGCAGGCCCGGATGGTATCATTCCAGTAGAATTGCAAAAACACTCGTCGAGCATTCTCCCATGGCTGGAGGTGATCTTCAGGGGGTGTCTAAAGCTTAATTATATTTCCAGGAAATGGACGGAGGTTAGGGTGATTTTTATCCCAAAAATGGGGATGAATTCACTGGCCTACCCAAAGGACCTAAGACCTATAATTCTTTCATACTTTCTGTTGAAAACATTGGAAAGAATGATTGACGTGTACATACGTGCAAAAACAAAACCTAGTAATTGGGCGACTTCTCAGCATGCGTACTGGAAAGGGAGATCTGTGGAATCGGCTCTGCATTCCGTGGTGCGAACAATTGAAAAATCAATCCACTCGAAAGAGTACTGTATGGTAGCCTTCCTCGATATAGAGGGCGTCTTTAACAATGTCAGGACGGAGGCAGTTCAGGAAGGACTGTCTTTTTTAGATGTGGACTACCTCTTAAGGAGGTTGATAAATCCGATGCTAGAATGCAGGATTGTTAACGCGGAGATAGGGAATCTACCGTTAGGAGGCGAGTAGTTAGAGGAACTCCGCAAGGTGGTGTCATATCAATGAACATAGCAATCAATGGATTATTTTTGGTACTAGAGAGGGAGGAAATAGGGGTGATAGCGTATGCAGATGACGTAGCGATCATGATCTCGGGTAGGTATCTAAGCACGATTAGGAAAGTCATGCAATAGGCGCTCTTGATCATTACAAAATGGGCTATCAAATGTGAGCTGGGTATAAATCCATCCGAAGCAGAGCTTGTACTTTTCATCAAGAAATATAAAATTCCGATAGTCACACCTCCTACCTTAAAAAGCACGGCACTGACGTTTACTGATACGGCAAGGTTTCTGGGCATAATTTTGGACAGTAGGCTAAATTGAAAGCCCAATATTTTAGATAGAGTTAAAGAAGTCTACCATGGCTCTGTACTCATGTAGGAACGCCGTCGGTAGGAGATGGGGTCTAAAACCAGAGCTGTTACACTGGTTCTTCATCGCTGTAGTTAAACCGATTCTGATGTATGGGATAATCTAGACGGTTAAGTCGGAGCTGGAGTCAATTGTGACAAATTAAATGTGAATATATCCGTTCGTCTTCCTGATCACTGCAGTGTGTACCAGGCAGAGGTGGTAGCGATTGAGGAAGCACTGACTTGGTTGATGCATAATGTCATATCCAAAAGGGATATAACAATATATGTGGACAGTCAGGCGACAATCAAGTCGCTGGAATCAGTTTCTCTGACGTCCGTGGTGGCATTGAAATGAACATCTTTTAACGAGATGAGTAAGCATTTCAATATCCAGATAGTCTGAGTCCCCGGTCACTCGGATGTTCTGGGAAACTGTAGAGCTGAAAACTGGCAAGGAAAGGTACAACTCTCCAATTGAAACCGGAAAGGGTAAATCTCTGGAGTCATTGGGGAGCATGCGAAGAGGCTTGTGTCAATGGCAAATGATTTCTGTAGAAGCTGTATGGATAAGGAGGAGGAAAAGACTGTGAGCCACTTCCTCTGCCCGGCGCTAGCTCACAGGATGTACAAACATCTGGACAAGTATTGTTTCGACGGTCTTATGGATCTCAAGAACTGCAATGTGCGAGATATCTTACGCTACATAAGTAGCTCTCAATGGTTCCAATAAAGGTGAAAAGGGAGTAGGATCCTTTGATATCACAATGGACCGTCACCAAATGTGCGTTAGTAGCCACTCTAACCTAACCTAACCTAACCTAGTATTTGATGTTGCATCCAGTGATGTTCTAGTTGCCATGAATTATGTAGTTGAATCGAAATGTTATTGTTTTAAATGAAGTTTGTGGTTCCTTACATGTTGCTTGTGTCTGCGGTAATTCTCTTTGAGATTTGAGTTCATTGAGTTTTTAAAACGGGTTTTAAAACGGATTTTGCAACTCAGATTATTTCTACCATAAAAAGTACCTACACGCTGTGCCAACATTAATCATAATCTAGGAAGAAACGGTCTACGGATATTAAGTTAAAGTATTAAATGTATAACATAACTAATTACAAACTTTTCAAATCCACACAAAATTACCTGTTTTACATAGTGTCTTATAATCCATAAAATTAACTATTTATGTACAAACCTTTTAGAACTACATACATATACTCATGTATATATCCTTAAAATCTAATTAGTTTAAAATCCTTTTTATATCAACATTTCGTTTGTGATACACCTCTTACCAATAAATTAATTTTAAAAATAAAAATTATATCAAAGAACCTCATACTCAATTATACTTTGCTAACATATCTAATAGAAATGTACATATGTACATACGATTATATATAGAATATAAAGAACAACCTGATTTAAATGTATACAAGAAATCATCTTCATGTATCATAAAATACAATTAAGATGTCTGGATTAAAAGATTTTCCTTTAAATAAAAATAATAATAATAATAATAAGCTATTTATACACTCGTACATACATCTATCCATATGTATTTATATGTGTGTATATATGTGTATAAATTTTTTATGTTGAGCTTTATACAAAATTTAGCTTTATTCTAATTCAATATACACACAACATACAAAAAGGATTTATTAAAATTATTAAAACACACAAATTTCATCCTTTATTTTATTTTAAGGAAAAAGGAAAAACCAAAATAGTAAAGAAAATTATTTTTCATTAAATCACACATTCACCGTAATATATGGGGGTATACATACATACAGTACAAACAATAAGAACAAAAATTGATTTCTGTGAATTCTTTAATTCAACTTTATTCGACAATAAAATCATAACATATAAGAAAAACAAAAAAATGGAGATTTTCCTATCACGGAAATCCATACGACAAAAATCACTAAAACAAATAAAATTTCTATTCCATTAAATTTCACTTGAAATATACCCATGAACAGAAAAGCAAAACGAAACAAAAAAAAAAGAAAAATTCTTTCCATTTCTCTTCCTTGCAAAAAAACAATCTACAATGGTAAAATTAGAAGAAGAAAATGTGGAGCTTTTTTTTTAGGTGGTTTAAGTTTCGATTTTCGTACATATATTCTGCTATGTATATACACGTATATAAAATACACCTTTTAAGATGAAAAACTCAATCAAAACCAAATATGTATTACCATTCAATTAGGGTATCGGCATCGAAATAATATGACTGTGGGTATATGTACGAGTAGTATGTGAAAGGTATAAATTTATATGTGTTTTTCATATGAGAAATACAGTAGCGGAACAATAAAGTTATTCAAAACTAAATCTTGTCACACTTGGTACCTTTGTCGCATTTGGCACTGAATTTGAATCTCTTTTTCTAACTTAAATTATTAGCTTCAAATTTAAACTTTCTTATTTACTCTTTAATTCCACTAGATCAGCCACTTGCCAATGGTGGAGGCTATGTCGCTAATCTGTCTTTACTCTTTCGCGTTTCAAAATTCCGCTTATTTATTAAAATCAAATGGATCTGCTAATACTACTTCATAGATGTCTCTAGGTGTAACTCTAGTCTAGAAAAATTGTAACACTATCCTCCACCTAAGCTTGTTTGTTCCGAAAAGGATCCAACGCTACTCCTCCTCGTGAGAATGCAAATCGCTCTAGGTGTATGACCTAAAACAGGGGAATTTTAGACAAACCCATACGCTATTAGGAACGGGTACCGGTCGAAACTGGATATTTTACAACTGGATTTGACGAAACAGGATAATTCAAAACTGGATATTTTAAAACGAGATAAGGTACAAAACGAGATATGGTACAAAACTGGATATTTCAAAACAGGATATTTCGACATGTGATTTAAACCTAAAATGATTTTTTAGGAAAATGAAATTTTGAAATGATTTTTTGGAAAAGTTCTGGAATATGGCCAATTAGGAAGGAACTCGGCGAGTTCTTAACCGATTATGATGAAATTCGATATGTAGGATGGAAATGTGATTTTAAAATGATTTTTTGGAAAAAAATCTGGAATAAGGCCAATTAGGAAGGAACTCGGTGAGTTCCAATTACGAAGGAACTCGGCGAGTTCTTAACCGATTTTGATGAAATTCGATATGTGCTATCGAACTGTGCTATCGAACAGTGAAAAAATAAGGGATTTTCAAATCGTAAATAATTACTTTTTTAAACTGTTCAAGATTGGATTTTTTCTATCGCTTCTAAATAGCAATATGTATGTATTATATTATGTACATGATTTTTAATGTAATGTTCATTATAGAGCTCGATCTTGTTTATATTAAATAATCAAATATTATAATTTATTTTCTTTTTCTTTAATTTTTTAATTAATTTTTCTCACATAGATTCTCTAAAGAGAAGAAAAGTTATATTAAGTAGAAAAATAAAAAATAGATGAAGATAAATTTTACTGACAGTAAACTCGATCAAGTCAATGATTATTTTAATAAGATGAGAAAAGCAGCAATTAAAAAAACCATTAAGTGAAGGAAAATTCTATCTCTCTGCCTAAAATTATTCAAGTATGAAACCTTACTGGCCATATTCCAGAGGTTTTCCCAAAAAAGATTTTAAAATCAGATTTAATTATACAATTAAAGAAAAAAAACATTAAGTGAAGGAAAATTTAATTTCTCTCCTTAGAAATATTCAAGTATGGAACCATACTGGCCTTATTCCAGAACTTTCCCAAAAAATCATTTTAAAATCCCATTTTCATCCTACATATCAAATTTAATCATAATCTGTTAAGAACTTGCCGAGTTCCTTCCTAACTGGCCATATTACAGAACTTTCCAAAAAAATCATTTTTAAATCTTATTTTCATCCTACATATCGAATTTCATCAAAATCGGTTAAGAAATCACCGAGTTCCTTTCTTACTGGCCATATTCCAGAACTTTCCAAAAAAAACATTTTAATATTCTATTTTCATCTTACATATCGAATTTCATCAAAATCGGTTAAGAAATCGTCGAGTTCCTTCCTAACTGGCCATATTCCAAAACTTTCCCAAAAAATCATTTTAAAGTCCCATTTTCTTCCTACGTATCGAATTTCATCAAAATCGGTTAAGAAATCACCGAGTTCCTTCCTAATTGGCCATATTCCAGAACCTTATCTCGTTTTGAAATATCCAGTTTTAAAATATCCAGTTTTGCACCATATCTCGTTTTGTACCTTATCTCGTTTTGTCAAATCCTATTTTGAAATATCCAGTTCTGAGCGGTTCCCATTAGGAACAGGGGAATTTTCCAAACTCAGTTGTGCTAGATTTTCTCCTTTATAGGTGTACGGTTGCCTTCGCACCGTACACCTATAATGTGGCTATGCTGCCTGATTGTGATTGCATTGTTACGAACCTGGAATAAACAAAAACGTAACAATTGGTGACATCGGTGGGATTGTGAATGAAAGTAAAGCGTCGAGAAAAATGTAGAAAAAACACAACCATTGGTTAAAATGAATAAAGAAAAACGTGAAAATAAATATGTGATCCCTAACTACTTAAATGAGAATTTCAACAACTCAAAGTGATTTTTAAAAAAGCACAGACGACAGTGTTGAATGGACTACACTACAACTACCAGTCACAACCTGTAAAAATCCATCTGCAAAAGATATCATAATTAAAGCAGTGACTATATATAGTAATTAACAGCATTACAAGCCATATTTCCTATGACCTTTTCCGAGACCTGTTACACTATTTGTTTACAAATGGTGATTGTTTTAGGTGGTCAGCTTAATGAGCTATCTGTGACACGAATTGAAATCCGGTGAAATCCCTTGGTGTGTTAAGCAGACAAATTAACCATCACTATACGACCAATGTCCGATCAAATATAGGGATGCCCGCTGCAAATCATTTATGGTGTTATTACATCAAAAAAGTCGATGTGTGAGTGAATTAGACAAATCTCTCTCCGCAAATCCATTACTATTTGACCGCAAGTCATATATTGTCTTCATTCTATCGTTGGCCTTCACTATATTGTACTTTACTGACGAGTAAACATTTTTCATCTTCGTCGTAGGTTGGTGAACCTGTTTGGCGACTGGTTCTGCTTCTGTTGATCCAAACTTGATATTCCACGGCAGTCAAACTTCTCTTCCAAAGACGGCCATTGCTGTTGAGTTTCTTGTTGTGTTATGGACTGCACTACAATACACCATCTTTACATGAGAATGCATCGATCCTAATTATCCTGGTTGCAGTTTACTTCTCTCCTTAAATGTTCCTCTAATTTTCTGTTAAATCTTTCCACCATCCCATCTTTCTATGGGTGCAATGGTCTATTCTTTGTTTTCTTGATGTTGAGGATTTGAAACAGCTCTTGAAATACAGATGACTCGAAGTTCTTTCATTGATCGGAATGTATAATGCCGTCCGCCGATTTCCAAAGTCTTATAACGTGTAATCCATTTTCTAGTTTTAATGACTGTCTCTGCGAGCTCAATAGCTTTTCACGGTTGCACTTTCTGTTGCAATTTCTTGCCTCTGTGATATCCTGCCTTGCCCTATCTACTGCTACATTGAAGCGAGTGACTCCTCCTGTCTTACACAATGTTTACTCTAAGCACTCGGCCTTCAGGATATTGCAACAGCTTTGTGGTGCAATAACCTCCTCTTATGTTCGGAGTATAGGCCGGTGATCTCTTTGGTTATTTTTTCAGATTGTCAAGCTGCTACTTTGTTAAATACGGTTTCTGGTTCTCTAAGCTCGCTGACCACCATGAAAGCCTTTAGTTAATTTTCAAATAGTGGCATCATCATAGCCTGTATGTATGCAACATTTTCTTTGTCTAGTTTCAGCAATTTGATAAATCTTCTCTTATGGCGTTGATGGAGATAGTGACGGTTAATTCATTTAAGATAACGACAGAAGCTTTGCTGTATGTTTGCTGCGAGAGATTCACTATTTTTTATTCCACATCTTTAAGACGTTCTCTCCGCTGCCGATGTCTGTTATGCAACTGAATTTTTCACAGCTCCTGGATATAGGATTGTCCGTATTTTAATCATCACAATAGGTTCGTATAATGAGTGACATATTTGGTCAAGTGTTTATTTTGTAAAAGATAGGACAGTTTTAAGTTTCTAATGACTTTATTACTTAAAAAAAAAAAATTCGGCGCTGTTAATATCGGCCAGTATACATTGACTGGAGCTAGGGAAAAGGTTTAGTCTAAGTTCAGACGGATAATAAAAGAAAATATGAAGCCATTCAGTTTAAATGGCGACTGCATATGAAATATCGTGAGAAATGAACCGTAAAAGAGTTGGAAGAACTGTAGTCCCAATATTTCTACAGTCCTGGAATATTTTAACGTTCCAGTAATATTAAAAAATACATGTTTCATTAAATTGCCATACATGAAGATGACCAAAATTATTAAACAAGTTTATGGGTAAAAACAACAAACAACCTATAAAGGAGGACAAACTCACTACCATGACCTATGGCACAACGGAAGTCACTTACATAGCCGTGCAAACTTTGCAAAAGTCGGCGAGGGATGAATTATTATTAAATCCAGTAGCATCAGAAGTTGTTCTAAACGACTTCTACAAAGATGACCTCATTTATGGAAGCAAACCAGTACAGCAGGCCGCTCAAAAGTTAACCTCAAAAATAGATGATAGCATTACTCAAAGCTGGTGGATTCAACCTACGTAAATGGGCCGCTAGCCATCACTCCCTGATGCAGACCAAAACGGAACAGTGGTATTCTTGAATTCAAATTTGATGAAACAATTGAAACCCTAGGGCTACATTGAAAAATAGCAACAGACAATTTTGGATTTCTCATCTCACTACCAACTTCAACAGTGGAACATTTTTCGATTCCCTTGGATGATTAGCACCAGATACAATAGTGGCTAAATCAATGATGCAAGAATTTTGGGTAGCAGGGACTGACAGATGGGTCTATTTTGAAACAACATACTCTATTAATATTTATGGGTTTTGCGATGCTTCTGAAAAGGCGAATATACTATAGTCATCTATGCTAAGAATGTCACTCAAGATTGCAAAATCAAGGTGGCTCTACTTTCAACAAAGTCAAAGGTAGCCCCAATCGAAACGATATTGTCATTACCACGACTTGAATTATGCGGTGCCTTTGTACTCTCAAAATTAATGAAGAATGTAACTAAACTGCCGGTGTTTAATGTAGTCGTAAACTTTTGGACTGATTCCATGATTATGCAATCAGGAATCGGGGGCATCCGCAAAAATAAAAAACTTTCGAGGCAAATAGAATTTCAGAAATTCAGTGAAAATCAAGTCCAGTACAACGGAGACATATAAGTTCTAAAGAAAATTCTGCTGATTGCGCTATTAGAGGTATCGGTCGAACTAAACGAACTAAAGAAATACATATTATAGTGGATTCGGTCGCCACGGTTGCAACTATATACTCAAAACTGGCCACCACGGATAGAAAGGATATCCAAGTTGAATAAATTATTCCGCAACATATACTTTTGTCGGCGCTTCATCATAAAGGAAATCTGGTGATTATTCAGAAATCATTCCATCAGGAAGAGAGCTCTAGGAAGCCCGTGATGCAGAATAATTCAACGAAAGTTGAAAGTAATATCATGTCAAAATATTAAAAAGTAATATCCTGTCACTTAATTCTTTCATTGACAAAATAGAGAAATTACGAATGGGAAGTCGCATAACTAAAATCAAGCTAGATTTCGATGTCAAATATCCTATAGCGAAACTATTAATTGCAGATGCACATTTAAAACCACTTCCTGGAGGAACTCAACTAACTTTAGCCTATACTTACGAATGGTTTATTGGTTTACAAATACCAAATACCAAACAAACCAAAAGAAAGGATAACTCCCTTATGTCATTTAAGGCTCATTGGAGTAGATTTTGCAGGCCCTATTTAAGTGAGAATCTCAAAAAGTAGGGGCACAAAATCATAAAAGGGATATACTGCGGATTTACAATATCCGTAGATCCACAGCGGATGATATTAACAATAAGGAAATTAGCACAACTGTTTTAACATTAAATCAACTTAATTTTGCTCTTCTATTAATTAATGTCCTGTAACGGTAAACTCAGTGGTTAACATGTTGTTTTTGAACTAAAGGCGCCACTTTTTATTTTAAAGGAGAAATGTGTCTTATTCAAGCTAATAGCATTTAAAACAAAAGAACATACCTTCATACAACCAGCAATGGATTATTTGGCTACAATTGGCTAAGATAAATGACTGCCAAATAGTAAAACAAGTAACCAGAAAACCAGAAGACAACTAGATTAAACCTAAAAAAAACAGGTGGATATTTTCATTACAACACAAACAAGTAGCCGACGTTTAAGCTGTTGAAAAACAAAATACACTAAAACATTGTCAGCTACACAGAACACTATTATATTACGAGTGAAGCCAGGTTTTGTTATTGAAAATGTTATAGGTCCTTTTTTTTAATTATCTAATAACTGAAAATAATTTTTTTGTCCCTTTTTAGAAGCGTCTTTAGCTATGGAAATCACCGAAGTTAATCAACATATTTTCAACAAAAAAAAATTGAGCCATATGATTCTCCGCAGTTGTCTCTACCTTTGTTTATTATGCTATTTTTCGGTTTTTTAGAATTGCTATCTATAAGCTAAAGAGTGGCAAAACCACAGGTTTCGATGACATTCCCTCAAAACTCATTAAAATCGTAGAAGCAACACTTGCAAATCAGGTTACGATATAATTCTCGCAATCTGCGATCCAGCAGATTGGAAAACACCAATAATATGCCTGTTACATAAAAAAGAAGGCCGTCAATTGGAAACTCTCAGTGTGGATTTTGACTCAACCATTCAAACATTGAAAAAATCTTTACAATCTAATATTGAATGCATCAGCTCTATATTGTACCTTCTACAATAGTATATGATTCCTTTGTGAAAACAATGGGTGTTCGTCTTCCTTAGAAAAGTAAATCCTGAAAAAATCCTTAGTAAGTAAATACCTTAGAAAAGTCTACCATAGAAAATCTATATAGCCACACCAAGGTTGATATAGTTCTGCTCAAAGGCCTCGATTTAGTATCGATCAAAACATATATCGAGGCCACGCAAACACGTGTTTTATATAGCTCTATATACGAACGGTGCTTATTACATAAAGCTAAGGCGAAAGCTGGACCCTGGCCTTCGACAATTGCAGAATTTGCTCTCAATTCGAGAGAATAGTAATAAAATTGATGTAAGGTCATATAAAAAGATAAGTGATAAAAGAGAAAAAGGGAAAACGATGAAGAGAAAAAGAGAGAAAGAGAGAAAGAGAGAGAGAGAGAAGCAACGGTTCTTTATTATTTATAAATTATCGAACCTCCAGAAAATACATAATGGTTCAAGCAACCGGATGTTTTTTTGAGAATCCATAGATCGTTTTTCTAGTGATTAGGTTGTTCTAAATTACCTACTTTACTCACCTTTAATATACATTTATTAGGCACCCTATAAAAATCTTCGTTCATCCCACAGTTTTTCGAACTGAATAAAACATTTTACTTTATTTGCGATAGATCTTTTCTTTGCCACCAGTTGAAGTAAACAGTAGCTTAACTTTGACAATATTGTCAGTTCTTCTCTGTCCGACGAGCAATGCACATCGCATTGCAATTCATTTCTCATTGTTTTCATTTGAAATTTTTTTTTGTTGTGTTTTTTCTTCATTTAAAATTGACTCGCACAATCACATTCACTATAATGCAATGTGGTGAAGTGAAAATTAATTAATTCATTAAACATTAATTATCATTAATAAAAATGTGCTTAAAGACTGTCGTGAAAGATTTTTAGTTAAAATCGAATTCTTAATGTGCCGTGTTTTATTGTTTGGCACTTTTAAGATAAATTGACGCGCACAACCACACACTCTCATAAATACTTTCTATCCATCCCGTTTATTTTCCGTTAATCTGTTAAATTTTTAATTTTGGTTTTTAAATTCCGTTTAGTCGACTTGTTTAATACAAGTACAAATGAATTGCTGAACAGCTATTGTTAGCAAACGGTGTTGTGTTTATATTTTAGTGTGTTCGGTCGGAAGGTTAATACACTGCGATTCGGAGGTACTATTGTGGACACATCATTGTTTGCTGGTCTAACGCTGTTCTTGCGTTCTTTAAGTTTGAGTCTCTGTATTCCTGTGTCATGGGGAGAGGGTTCTCTCTTCAGTTTTGCAATATTCGTGGGTTGCGGACAAACTTTGCAGCCGTGGAACACCATACAGCTTCCACAAAACCAGCGGTTCTACTTCTCACCGAGACCAAAATTTTGGATTTCGGTGATTCTCCGGCCATCGGTATTAAGGGTTACATCTTAATCTATCGGCTTATTCACCATAGGAGGCTGGCCATGTATATCCGCAACGATATACCTTTTTCCATTCGCAGTTTTTTTAGGCCAAAGCACGAATAATGAGTTCAGCTTCATTTGGGTTGAAATTCATGTCTCGAAACACCCCCTCTTCCTTTGTGGTCTCTATCAAAGCCCAAATATCGCAAACTGCGCTGCTCATTTTGGGTTTGATACTCTGTCAGACTCCATTGAGCGCATCCTTCAGAAATCACCAAATGCTGAAATCGCGGTGGCAGGTGATTTCAATGTTCACAATGACAAGAGGCTTCCTTATTCTAAGTCCGTAACATTGGCTGGTAAGGCGGCTGAAATGTTTGCAGCTTTAAACTAACTCACACAACTTGTAGATCATCCTACGAGGATACCAGATCGGATCAACGATACAGGCCATTTACTGGATCTGTTTTTAACTTCTCATGCGGAGAAATACAGTATCTCCATCAGTTCTCCTCTGGGAAACTCTGACCATCGACTTATTACAGCGGAATTTCCAATGTCGTGGTCGTGCCAAATGAATGTTCCGCCTAAACGACGATTATGGCACTATAAAAATGCAGACTGGGAAGGACTGAACAAGTACTTTCAAGAAAAGTTCTTTTTTGTTTTGCCTTCGGTAATATTGACAATGCATCCATTCTGGTTTCGACTGTCATTTTCACGGGAATGGAACAGTTCATGCGTTCCAGTCTCTCTAAGCCAAATAAAAAAAATGACAATCCTTGGCATAATCTTGACTGAAGAACAACAACCGCCAATAAAGAAGCCTCTCACCGCAAATATGTTAAAAACCCGTCAAATGAAAATTTAGCTATATTTAAGGCGGCTAGAAATCTGACAACGCAAACAGTGTCCCAAGCTAAAAAAAATATAAAAAAAAGTTCGAAAAGAGTTGCGGCAGGTCTTAAAGCAGGGCAATAGCAATCGAACCTTTTGTTCCTCTGCTCGCAAAGTAGAGGAAAACTTCTTGAACAGTAGGAAATCATCAATACCACCTCTGAAAGATGGGGACTATATTTTTTCTACAGCTCAAGAAAAATTTAATCTCTTCGCCCGAATATTTGCAGCAAACTCTAATTTACCTGATTCTAACTTAATACTCCCGATTATCTCTCTAGCCAGTTCATCGATGCGCCGCATTAGATTTAGATCTAAAGTTGTCGCTAAAGTCCTTGCAAACATTAACACCAACAAGTCAGCCGGGCCGGATAGTATTCTCCCAATTGTCCTCAAATATTGTTGTAAATCCCTGTCTAAGCCTCTTTCACCGATCTGGTATTTTTCCTTCCATCTGGAAAACTGCCAACATACATCCTGTGCCAAAAAAGGGCAGTAAATCGGAACCTTTAAATTATCGCCCAATCGCTATCGTCTCGGTGCTTTCTAAAGTACTTGAGACCATAATCAACTTCCAGCTGATGTAATATTAGGAAGCTAATCATCTAATTTCTGATCGTCAGTATGGTTTTCGCGGAGGGCGTTCAGCAGGTGATTTAATTAATGTTGTTACTGAACAATGGAACAGAAGCTTTCATCAATCTGGTGAATCTCAAGTCATTGCACTCGATATCTCAAAAGCATTTGATCGCGTACGGCACAAGGGCTTGCTGTGTAAATTAAGGACAGTTGGCCTTCACGGTTCGTTAATTTTATGGATTGAGAATTTTCGTCTTTGTCGCAAAATCCAAGTGGTGGTGGATGGTGTGACTTCCGATCAACATCTTATAAACGCTGGTGTTCCTCAGGGATCCGTCCTTTCTCCAACCCTTTTTCTAATTTTCATCAATGATCTTCTATCAGCAACTCACAATCCAATATACTCCTTTGCTGATGACAGCTCACTTTCCACCTCTTACAATTTACCTTCTTCTTCAGCGCGAGACGATGTTCTCGCCTTACGCGAGTACTCAATTCCTTTCTTAAATGGGGTTAAGCCAACGGAGTTGAATTTAATCCCAACAAATTTCAAACCTGTGTTTTTTCTGGCCAAACTGATGGTTATTCACCGTCTGATGGTTATTCTGGCTGGTGAACCCAGCTTGGCTACGTCTGACACATTTGAGATTCTCGGTTTAACTATGCCAAAGAGAATAACTTGGGCTGAACAAATAAACAAAGCAGCGATTGGTGCAGCCAAATGTCTTGGATTTCTACAATATAAGACCCAGGTTGGAGTATAATTCTCATATGTAGGCTGGATCACTGAAAGCTCATTTAACTGCACTCGATCGGGTCCAAAACCGAACATCTCAAATGATTGAAGACGTAAAATTATTATCTGATCTTGATTCTCTCTCCCATAGGCGTACTGTGGGAGCCTTATGCGTGTTTTACAAGTACTTTCATGGTCATTGTTCATCGGAACTTTATGAATAAGATGCCTTAAGATGCCTGGTACACCGATACAATCTGGAAATTAAATTTGCGAAGACCAATAAATTTAAAAACTCATTTTTTGTTAGGAGCACATAAATTGAACGACGAGACGTTTCCCTTGGAATACAATTTACTGAGATTCAAACTTAATATCAAAAGTAAACAACTAGAAGACTGAAAACCTTTATTACTTTTATTCCTCTCTTACCTTTTTCCCTCCTAATCCTTCCTTTTACCTTTTGCAGTAGTGCTGTGTCTTTGTTGGTAAAACTTTCATTTAAAGGATATACATATACCTAATCCTAAGTGCTCTGAACATTTAAATAAAAAAAAAATTGTAGGTTTACTTGCAGCAATCGGTACTTTTCGCTGGCGATAGCGTAACCCATATATCAACATCATGGACAACAACTAAACAATCTAAAATTAGTTTCGCCAATATGTTGTCAGACAAAAAAAAAGATTGTGATATTTAAATAAAGTTAATTGTTATAGATATCGAACTCTCACACTAGACCTTATACTAGAATAGTTTGAACCTTTTTATACTTTCAGTGCCAATTCAAATAAAATAAGTCAACAAAAAATCGACAAATTAATTCAAACTTTTTTTTTTAAATTGAAAACTTGTAATCCACACCAGTCTACGCTTATAAAAATATAAATAAAACGATGAGGCTGAGTGGATATTGTTATAAGTTGGGAAATATAGAAAATCAAAAAAATTCAAATATTTTGACAGTGCTTAGACTCAAGAACTCTTAGCTTTTATATCAACATAATTTAACTCTATATAGAACCAAAGAATATATCTATCTATAGGTATATTGTGCCCTTCTTTATCCATTCATAGTATATACGCATATGAAGGTACAGATGTATATCATATAATGCACACACCCAATTTACCATTTTCGGATTGTTTTGGTTCCCTAAAATATATCAAACCAAAAAAATTCTTAAATCACCTAGTAAAAAAAAAGAATAAACATTCGTAGGCACACACATACACCTACACATATGTAAGTGGAAAATACTTTTACAAAAAAGGATCTACACACACACACCCATATACATATATACCAGGAATAGGAAACAAAACAAAAAATTAGTTAAGTCATGATGGGTCTGTCAAAGTTAGATAAGAATAAAGCAAAACGAGAAAAAAAGCTTATTAGAAAAACATAAGCTTTTTTCGTCGTCGTTTGTTTTTTTGTTTTTTCTACTTGACTTTCGTTTTACTTTATTTTAATTTTAATTGTTGTAATTGTTTTAATGGTTTGGAATTAACTGTTGAGTCCTTTTTTAACTACATATATACGATTTTTTTTGTTTGTGTTGTGTACTACAACAAATACAACACAAGGCTTATTGAAAAGTAAAGATAAAGTTTAGAAAATTGACCAATTTTGTAACTCATATATAAAATGTATTAACTTTGTCCATCGTCCTTTACGATTATTGTGGTATTTTATTTTTATCTTGTGTAATATATGTGTGTGGTTATGTAACCTTTAAAATGTTGCATCATATAAATTTTTTTTATGTCAAAACTTTAATTTAACTGAGCAAATGTGAGCAACAAAGTTGTATTCAGAGCTTTTATTTATATTTTGCATTTACCATATAAACCACCAATTTTCTCTATGAGCTTTATTTTTTGGCTGTTATTTTGAATAAAAAATTGTTTCAGATTTTATATAGTGGTGCTATGTGGCTTGCATTTCATTTCGTTTGCGGTTTCGGTTTGCATTTTGGTTGGTTTAAGAATTTTCATTTATATCAATTTAAAACGGTTTGTGTGTTGAGAGTGATAAATTTAATTTTCATATAGTTTTTCTTTTAGTCTGTATGGAAATATGATATATATATATATATATATATATATATATATATATATATATATATATATATATATATATATCTTATTTCCTTATAGACTGTCCGTAAAAATTCGAATATCTCTCGCAGATATTACATGATACTTCATCCAGCCTATGGCTTCCTTGATTGCTTTAAGCTCTGCCTGAAAAATACTGCAATGATCAGTGAGGCGGAAAGAGAGGTTTACATTTAGTTCTTCGCAGAAAACCCCACCACCGATCTTTCCATCAATTTTCGATCCATCTGTAAAGAAGTTAATAAAACCTGACTTTGAAACTGTTCCACTCACCCAGCCCTCTCTGGAAGGAATATCAGCTAAAAGTTTAACTTCAAGGTATGATGTCGAGATAGTATAGTCAATAGATTTCGGAAGTTTCTTTGTTCGTAAAAATAGACGAGTGGCCCATACTGTTACAGGACCACAAAGTAATAGATTTAAGCCTTATAGCTGTGCTACTTGTTTGGCCAGGATATCCAGAGAGATGAGATGAAAGAGAATTTCCAATGCTTGAGTAGAGGTACTTCTAAGTGCACCACTAATACACAAGGCAGCAGTTCTTTGCACTTTCATCAACAATTTTTGGTTCGCCACTGTACTTAAAACGGGGCACCAAACTGTGACTCCACACATCAGAATTGGTCTAACTACAGAGGTGTAAAGCCAGTGTATAATATGGGGCGTAAGCTCCATCCTTTCCCAATGGCATTTTTACAAGAGTAGAGGGCTATTGTAGCTTTTTTACTCTTTCCATAGTATTTAGCTTCCAGTTTAGTTTGCTGTCCAAAATAAGACCTAAGAATTTCACTTTGTTTCAAAACAACTCTATTAAGAGTTGGAGGGTCGAGAGGAAGTTTATACCTCCTGGAAAAAAGATCCACTTCAGTCTTTAGTGGATTAATACTGAGACCACAGCTATTGGTCCATTGAGTTAGAATGCCAAGAGCATTCTGTATAACATCTATTAGGATACAATGATGTTTATCAAAACTGCCAATAACAACATCATCCACATAAGCCACGACTTTAAAGCCAGCCCCTTCCAGTTTTAATAACAAGTCCTTTATGACCAAGTTCCAAAAAAGAGGGTAATACACCGCCCTGCGGAGTACCCTTACTTATAAATTTACAGATGGATGATCCACCTAGATTTGCCATTATGACCCTCCTTTTGAGTATTTGATCAATCCAGCTTCTAAGTGCTCCATCCACCCCCAAACTTGAAAGTTTGGGGGTGAATGGGCAATCTGTGTGATTGCCTCTGGTTTGACATTATTAAAGGCACCCTCAATATCACAAAAAGTCACCAAAGAGAATTCCTTATATTCGAGAGACTTCTCTATAGGACATAATAGGGAATGGACAGCAGTTTCTACCGATTTCCCTTTACAATAAACATGCTGAGACGTTGACAGCTTTACAGGCTCCCATTGAGCCCTTAAGGTAAGCCTCTATTTGTCTTTCTAAAATTTTCAAGAAGTAGGAAGATAAGCTAATAGGCCTAAGGTCCTTGGGATTTCAATGAGAGCGTTTTCCCGCCTTAGGTATAAAAATTACATTTAGTTCAGTCAATTTTTTTGGAATATGACAAAGTTCGAGACTACTTTTAAAAATCACCTCAAGCCAGGGAACAGTTAGGTCAGCAGTATTCTGAAAATCGGTAGGAATAATGCCGTCTAGACCTGCAGACTTGTAAGGTTTGTAACTGTTAACTGCCAATAAGATATTTCTCCTACTGACAATTTTCCCCGGAAGGCTAGTAGTCTTATTAGCCTTTGGCAAAATAGGGGGAGAATCAGAATAACCCGGAAAATGAGTTTCCAAAAAAAGCTCCACGGATTTCTTACCCATTGTAGTCCATTGGCCATCTGATCGTTAAAAATGACTTGGAATGGTAGGACAATTTGATAAAATCTTACGTAGCCTATATAGCTGCTTCAGAAGACTTCTGTATTTTATCACAAAACTGTCCCCAGGAATTGCTTTTGGCACTTCTTAGTTCATATTTATACGCTTTAAGGACCTATTTGTAGGAGTCCCAGTCCATATCAGTTCTTGTTTTCTTCGCGAACTTGAAGAGCCGCTTGCATTTTAAGCGTGTTACTTGTAGTTCCTTTGACTACCCTGGTGAACGAGGTTTACCCTTAGGTCTACTTAGAGGACATGAACTGGAGATAGCTTTATTAAAAACATCCGACACCTGATCTACTATGTCATCCAACTGCCGTATTGATTCCGGAGATTTAGGGACGACTGATGGTAGAGAGTTACTTAAAACTGTCCTGAAAGTAACCCAATTGGTCTTCCTTCGGTTTCTAAAGGTTAGAGTTTTGGAATTTTGTATATCCAATCCCTATTGAAGATAACAATGATCAGAAAAGGTTACTCTATTTGACAGGAAATTCGAAACAAGGGTAATGTCCAAAACTTCTTGTCTATTACTTGTTATAACAGTAGGCTTACAATCCACATTACAAATTGATAGGTTTGTAGTAAGAATGTAATCAAAAAGTGACTCACCTCTCTCATTTATATCAGTGCTTCCCAGAACGTACGATGTGAGTTCGCATCACAACCAAGGATGACTCCAACTTTCCGTTTTTGAGCATCAATTACAAAACCGCACACATTTGTAGGAGGGAGACTTACCCCTTCGTGCGGTAAGTACGCTGATATTAGCCAGAGGTTTTCTTTTTCGATCTCAACGCTAGCTGCTACTACATCTGCGTCGCTGTAATTTGCAAGCAGAAAGAGATTTCGTTTGCTTTTTGCAAGAATGCATGAACAAATCTTACCTTCTTGCTGTACAAACAATAATTTGTAATTCGGAGCTCCGAGCCCAAGAACCCGATCCTCCTTGACCCATGGTTCTTGAACCAAGACGACATTTACGTCATCTTTTGATATTTGGAGCAACAGAGCAGCTGACGCTGCCTTGCAGTGATGAAGGTTGATTTTCATGAAATTAAGCATTTCAATGCTTTATTTCAAAACCTCCACCATAGTGGATTCCGTGGAATCAGAGTCTGAACCGAGTCCGCAAAGTGACTCCATTGATGCAGACAGCTCATTGTCCAAATTCGTACTCTCTGTCTTTTTAGGGTGCGACTGCATGCCAATTGAGCAACCGTTCTCAGACGAGGTTCCGTGCAATGCGGAAGTATCCTCATCTGATTTTGATGTCCCTGACTCTGCAGCCCCATACTTTTAGTAGACTTTGAGAGTCACCGCGCTAAATCCATAGCTCACTAAACCACCTGTCTTAGCTAGTACATCCAATGATTCGGTGTTAATAATAATGACGACTGACCTATTGTCATTTTTTGCTTCCTCCAAAATATCTTCCAATTGGAAGTTGATAATTCTTCCAATTGGAAGTTGATAATTCTGGATTGCTGATTTGCAGCAATTCTTAAATGGTTTTCGGATTACTCGGTTCAGCCGGAATCCACGCACGAGCTCTTGGCCTACTGGGAATATCCTGCAATGGTATTACCTTAAGCTTGGCTCCAGGCCAAACCTCTCCTAGGTTGCTAATTGCTTTCCTATAGAGATCCAGCGATCTCTGATCGGCACAGGCTGTCAATTTTACATGGTTCCTGTAAAAACTTCCATCTGGACATGTAGGAGCCACACCAGGGTTCTCCCTAATAACTGTGAAGAAAAAAGAGGCTGATGCCTTTTCCACCTTCCTCCAATTAGAAGGAGTGGTGCTACCATCTTCCTGTGCTCCATCAATCACTGCTATTACTAGTGGATCTTTAAGAACATCAGTAAAAGATCTACCTTCTGTTACTTGCAGTTTAGTTCTTTTAGTGGCCTTCGGAGATTCATACTGTGATCTCTGTCTTTTGGAGACGGACTCTTCAGATGAAGTTCCTGGCATCGTCCTAATAACCTCAGTAGCCCATTTATGTGTCGCTACGTGTTTATCCGTTCTTACTTCCGACATAATTTAAATTGACTTGTTCAATCTGCACTCCACCGCTTAAATCTAAATCTTTAATACTTTCATTTAAATTACTATTGTCTATAGTAGAATCAATACTACTTAAATTATTTTCAATATTACTGGCTATATCAATTTGCCCATCTCCACTACTCTCATGCAACGAGACACATTCAGCAGAAACAAAATCAAAATGATCTATCAATCCTACTTTTTCATTGAATGTTATCAATGTTTTTCTTAAAAATATTATGTTTCTTCTGAACGTACCTCCCTTTCCACCCTTCACCAGAAATGAATTATCGGTGAAACACTTAATCACGTTCGCTGGAATCCAAACTCGACTTTTCCTTAACTTGATGCATTCGTTTTTGAAAAATGCCGGAAGAGGCCTGGAGTTTCTATTATAATATTTAACCTGTTGATTTTGTCGACACTTTAGTTTAGATTGAATGTGATTTGGATTTATTACTTTTGGTTGTAACTTTTCAGTGAAACATGGAATTTTTGTTCTCAATTTACGTGACATTAACAATTGTGACGGAGAGAATCTCATAAATTTCAATGGAGCGTTTCTATACTCTTCTTGCGATTTTTTATAATTTGTTTACAAATACAGCAGCATTTTACTTTTACGATTACTTTTAGCATAAAGACTATACTCGTTGAAGGACTATACTCAATCCAATATTCTTTGCAGAATTTCTTAAATAAAAAGCTGCTAAATGGATTGTTTTCAGAAGTAATTTTATCAGGAATTTCAAATCTAGAATAAACTACCTTTAAAACGATTATGACTTCTAGAGCCGTTTTCGTTTTTATTTGGGCTAATTCAATCCAATTTGAAAAAGTGTCAACAATTACTAAATAATATTTATTATATAATTTAAATATGAACAAACTCTTTCCCAATCCTGTTCTCCAAATCCTGTTCCGCATTACATCTACTAATAAAATCTTGTGTATCTTTTGCCATATTTGGCCAAAATATAAAAGCTCACGAGTTTTCCATTCCCAAGTGTCTTGTATGTACACATTTAAGCATATCATTTTTTAAGAAAAAAATTGAATCAGAAATAAATATATCGTCTCTATTCTTAAAATATTGTTTTAATTCCGAACTTAGCTGAATCCACGGAAGCCACCATTATTTGTTTTAAATTCGTATACCTTTGATAAAATTGGAACATTTCCTTTTAATAGGAGTTATTGCTATGGTTGTCGATAGAGAATGAATCACGAATAGAAACTCCGGATCGTCTTCTATACGTTATCTTTAATAAAAGATCATGGTAGTGCATCAGCAATATGCATATCCTTTCCAGGGACATAAACGATTTCAAACTCAAATCTCAGAAACTTTACTGATCAGAAACTTTACTGATATCTTTTTTTGAAATTGAAACCAAAGGTCGGACTTGTGATCTTACTGAATTATGAATCGATTTCCATACAAAAATTGATAAAATTGGTCCGTTGCAAATACAACAGCTAAGAGTTCCTTCTCTATCTGGGCATATTTCTGTTCTGTGCAAGTTAATACATGCGAAGTATATGCAATTGGATGGCCATTTTGCATTAAGCAGCATGCAAGACCGTCTTTGGAAAGCATCTGTCTGAACAGTTATTGGTTTATTTATATCAAAAAACTTTAAAACCGGTTCTTTACAAAATTCAATTTTTAGATTATCTAAAGCTTGGTCATGCTGACTTCTCCATATGCAAGGCACATTGTCTTCAGTAAGTTCTCTTAAAGGGGCTGTTGTCGTTGACATGCGTTATTCATAAATTTACCCAAAAACTTAAAAATCCTCAAAATTCTCATCAACTTCTTTTTATCTTTTGGAGTTTCGAGTTCTTTAATTGCTTTAATATGCTTGGGATGTGGTTTAATACCTCCTTCGACAATTACCTGTGCCATAAATTAAAATTATATCGTTTCGCTAACACTCCAAAAATTCTACTAACTGTTTTTTAAAACACTTCCGGTGCAACTGACACTCCAAAAGGCAACCGGTTAAATTTATATCTGCCAAAAGGTGTATTAGAACAACATAAGTCTGAACTATTCTTATCTAAACTAATTGTCCAGAACCCTTCTTTCATATCGATAACTGTAAAAACTTTTTTATTACTTAACCGAGAGTTAATTCCATTATAGCCCGATTTTGTTCGTTTTTTTGTAATTCTCATGCCAACGAATTGTTAAACCGGAACGTATCAATATTGGCGTTTGTGTTCGTGGTATTGTACATGCGCACTGTATTTGCGCATGTTGTTTACATTTTTTTGTTAGTTTTTTTTGGTACATCATTTTTGAAAAAATCGTGCGGATCTAAACAAAAGTTTTAGTTGTGTTTTTAAATACTCAAATAATTATTTATATTATAAATTTAAATCGCTTTAACTTTTGTAAAATTTTGTAAAATTTTAATTAACTTGTGATTTACCATTTAAAAAAATAAATTTGGTTCATTTGTTTCGATGAGAATACAAAACGATTTCTTGTTAGAATTGTTAAACATAATACTATAATAATAATGTTGCTTAGGTTTGTGTTAGTGTATATACGCAGTGTATTACTCATGCTGTTTACTTTTTTTTTGTTGAAACTTGATTTTTGAATTCGTTCTAGAATTTGAAACTTAAAATTGTAAACACTTAGTATTTTGAAAAATAAATTTTATTCTCTGTTCGATTTTCGATCAAACTAATATAGTTCCGTCTATAATATTTTCTTTTAATGAAAATAAAAAACATTTGATTTTTGATTTTGTATGTATAAGCCATCTATCGTTACATCGAAAAGTTGGGAAATAATACTCATGCGATAACCGATTTCTACCGCTTTGACATTTAGGCTTTATTGAAACAACATTTAGGCGTATTTTACATGAGAGTTAAACTGACACATTAAAATAAAATTGAATCACACAATAATAATTGTGTATATTATACACTGTATACTTATACGAAATTTTCAATTCTCTTGCGTTATAATGCATGAAAAAACGAACAAAATTGGGGTACAGATGTTGGTATTTTATAATGTTCTCTTAAGATTTGATTATTTAAATGTTTTGGGTCTATACATATTCTAAAAGAGTCGTTTGGTTTCTCAACTATTATCATCGAATTAACAAACTCCGTTGGAGTAATCAACCTTTGAAATTATTTTTCGTTTTTCAAGATCAACCAATCAAGTTGTTTTCTCTAACTTTTCATACAACCCGAAAGAAACTCTCCGATTTGCATTAACTACGCCAATGTAGTTATCTTTCAATTTAATCGAGTATTCACCAGGCACGCAACCCAGCCCTTCAAACTGTGCCTTAAACGTTTCAAAGAAAACCCTTTTCTCTGCTGACAACAATTGAGTGCAAACTGATGGCATTCTTTTAATGAAACCAAGTTCAACACATGTTTGGCCCGACAATAAGGGCTCTAGCCTCTGATTAATTACTGCAAACTGTATCTCTTTTGTTACATTATGTTTTCTTTGCACCTTTAAAGTAAATACAAGCATTCGTATCAAGCTTGAACCGTACTAAGTTCACATCGACTGATACGACAGATTTAACCTCATACAAATCAGTTGTGATTTCGTCTTGTTCACTTCCAGTTCTCATTTCTATATTTGGTTAATTGGTTTGTTAAAATTTAATTTCTTCTAGAAGCAGCAATTAGCAAAGTGATTTTCCCCACCACAGTACAAAAAGTTGTTTACATAGGCAGGACACTTCCCGATCTGATGCATTTTAACACATGTCGAGCAATCTTTGTTTATCGTCGAATTTTCGTTTTGTTTTGGATTCACATTATTAGGGCGGCACCCTTCTGGTTCCACAACTCTTCGGCTTTCAAGTAGTTTTGAGTGTGTTATACTCGTTTCTACGACTCTATGTACAAAATTCAAGCACTTTTTTCAACGACAATTCAGGTTCTCGTAATAGCTTTTCTTGACACCCTTTATCAGCTATATAGAAATGACCAGCTTATCTTTTAGCATTCTATTCATAAAAAAAGGTTTGCAATCCTTATTAGTATCCACAAATTCATAATTCGTAGCTTGATTACGCAGTTCTGTGACAAAACTATAAAATGATTGACCTTTTTTTTGACCCCATTCTTCATCAATCTTATTTAATAAAATGGCAATCTTTACTTTTTCCGTTACTTCGTCTTTTACCATTGCCGTGAGGAAAACTTCAAGGCGTTGTTTTCTTTTTTCAGTTGAGAGCCACATTATTATTATCAAAGCACTTTGCCGGAAAATTTTGGTTTTCTACATTTCCATATGCCATTTTAATAACGGTCCTGCCTTTAACCTCGAATGTTTCACTTTGATATTGGATCAAATAACTCCCCTCCAGTTTTTTAGTTGGGCTGTTGTAGGTTATACTTCCTTAGAAAGTATTTAAGAAGATGGAGTGTTCGTTTTAGGCTCAATTATTTCCTTTTCGTTACATATAAATTTATCCACAATTCCGTATGTACGGTGCTGGTTTATGATCATTTATCTCATTGTGTTCTAGATGATTTTGTTTATTGTTCCTAATTTTTGATCTTATTTTTATATAATGACAATCCTCTGATTGGTTAATTTCAAACGAAATAGCCCAGGCGTCGAAACTGAAAATGATCAGCGCATGACTGAATGCATTGGAAAATTTACTTTTATCATCAGTATATGGGTGGGAAATTTAGAATAAAATAATCCGTCATGGAAAAAATAGATAAAGAAGAAACGTACGGTGCAGGGAACGGAGACCCAGTGCCGGCGACTAGAGTCGTTATCCAATGACCGCAAAGTTTCAGCAGTGGTGCAGTTGCAAGCTGAAACCGATAATACAACAAGCACTTCTCTTGCTGTGGCAAACTTGGCTGCAGTAACAGTCAATTTTTCAAGGGAAAACGAGAACCCATTTTTGAGAGGTAATAAAATCTTGAAACCTCTAACAATTAAAAATGCTAATTTAATAGCAGATATTAGAAAGAATAATCCATACGCATTAAGAAAAGACAGTTAAGATGAAACTACCTCAAGCATAGACAGTGAAAACATAAATCTCTATGCAAATCTAAAGACTCTAGAAGAAATGGTGTCAAAGTTGAATTACGAAGTTATCTTATCAAAGAAAGACAATGAAGACCTAAAACGCATCATTCAAGCGGGTTGACATGCAAACAATAAGGATACCATCGAATACCACATAGATGAAGAAGAACTCTAGCGAGAAATTCATCCGAATAAGAAATCTGAAAGTGATTCTCAGTGGATACTAGTGACATAAACACCTAAAAAAAAGAGTAACAATAAATATGGAAGTTACTGACGAAGACGAACCATCAAGAGAAACTGCTTGGGCATTGAAAAAAGCAAGCCCTTAAAGAAAAGAAAAGCTGAATTATCACCAGAATATATTGGACAAGCAGCACCCAACACGAGTAATGATAAAACTCAGCGGAAAGAAACCCAAAAGGAACCAGAAAATATTGAGCAAGTAACTCGGACATCTGTATCGGGTAATGCAACTACTCAGATCAATAAAGATCTAAGCCAGAGAAAATAATTCTGCCACCACCCGTTAATACAGTTGATGTCAAAGAACACTCTACTATCAATGCCTTGATAAAAACTATCACGGATAAAGATTATAAGCTATTAGCATTAAACAACGATGTCTGCAAGGTAAATGTACCAGACCCAGAAACATATCGTACACTTACCATTAAGCTTGCCACTGACAAGTTTCAGTGGTATACTTATGAAGATAAGCAAGCTAGACCAATTTAGGTTATGGCTAGAGGGGGTTCACCATACCTATGAAAGCAATGACATATCCGGATTATGCGGCTAAAAGAACGTAGGATTCCCTTAAAACATTTTTTCGATTCATGATAGATGGCTCTGTAATAGACGATATTAAATTTTCGATTTCTCCTACTGAGATCATATGCATATGATACTGCAATATGTTTGCATTAAAATTAACTCTCAGTAGGATAAATAAAAAAAAATTAATATCGTCTATTACAGCGCCATCTATCATGAATCGAAAAAAATGTTTCAAAGAAATCCTACGTTCTTTTAGCTGTAGAATCCGAATCTGCAATAAAAAGTATGGGTTCCTATTTTAATTTCAAAGTTACCCTCTTCCCTACCTACAAGCAAGGGAAAGGGGATACTAATTTTATTACTAATGTGTGTCCCATTCAGAATGAATAAATTTTGATCTTGTAAATTTTTTTCGTGGAGTGCTTACTTTCCGAGATACTTGAAAGTTTCAGCTTTAAAAAAACACCCGGTATTTGACTGCAAGGTCATCGGCAAATTCAACAACCCTTTAATTTGTATAACTATAGAATTTCAAGGAGTCCCACCGCCAATCTGTTGATAATTAAATGAAATCCACCTTAAGTGATTACAGCGGTATCGTTTTCAGGAGCAGCCAGTTGCCGAGATTTGGGTCTGGGTGGATTGTTGGTGGAGAGGTTGGAGAGAGTTGGCCTCAGAGTGGGGCAAATAACGCCCGATGGTATTTTGATTGGAGGATTCATCTTGTGTAGTTTGCAAAGAAGTCCGTCGTGTCTGACTGACTGATTCTTAATATAAAGCATTATTGGCCCAGTGGACTTGTCCATGTTTGACGTTGGGGACACATGCTAGGATCATCACTAGGTTAAACGTGTTGGCGTTGGTCAGGGTGATTCGATCAGATGCCGCACTGGTGGTCGGAGAATTTTGAAACTTCCTACGTGAGAGGGTGTTCGAGTGAGTGGTCCGTTCGGGAATTATTTCTGGAACTAAAGGGAAGCCTATTGGGCTATAGCTGAACGCATTTGATATGGTTTAATGGGTTTTTGAATGTGTGCCATTTTTAAGAGGTTTCGGGTTGCTAGGGGTAATGAGTTGTCGTGGTCAGAAGCCTTGTTCGGACGAATTTATGAGGGAACTTTTCTCGGTTGTAGTAGATGACTAGGATCACCAGAGATCAGTTTGGTTGAAGAAGATTATAGTTTTTTTATTGGATTTTGAGCTTGTGGTTTAATTTTTGGGTCTGTCGTATAAGGAATTTAGTGAGCTTTCGTTTTAGCTCGTGGCATGTTATTACCTCGTTTTTTGGGGTTCTCGCTAATTTCCAGGCCAAGGTGTGATTAGATTTTAAAGGAGAAGGAATCGTAAGGTTCCCCAAACACGCTTTTGTTTGGTTGGGGTGACTTAACGGGATCTTGTTGTTTGAGGTGGTGTCATTGTGAGAGTCTTATCGTTGGCTGCAGGGGTTGGCTTTTGGTTGTATAGCTCCTTATAGTTATTGCCACAGATACCTTTATTTTTGCATGGTGGCATGGGTAATGAAAGGTGGTTTTTGACTGCTTTATCTTATATTATTCGTGTTTTGGTTGATTCGTGTTCACGTTTTTGGGAATTGTGGAAAAGGGGTTCCATCAGAGGCACTCAACACTTTTTTGGTTGTCAATCACCATAGAATGGTGGTGGTGACGTTTGGAACGTGGTTGATGTTTGTGGCCATCATTCTTTCGTTGGCTAATTTTTTTAGGATGTTGATAAGCTTTTTTGACTTCTCAGTGGTGTCCTTGTTCACCCATGCCTTGGGTTCGGCAAAGGTGTTTTCTGGTGTTAAATTTGCCTGTTTTGGGGTAGCTCTTAGTAGCTTTTTTTGAGATTTTGGTACTGATTTTGATACATTTTGTATTGCTGCATGGACTTTTTAAAGGTTTTCAGCTGGAGCTGCTGCTGGTACATCTCTCTTGCAGTTTGTGCATTTCGTAGTTTACTGGGTGATTGTAATTCTCTGTTAGCTTCGTTTCTCATGGTGTTTGCTGCCAGTAAGAGGGGTTGTCGTGTTGCTGAAGTTCCTTAATATTCGTTTCTCCGAAAAACTTTAATTCGATTGATTTTTTGTGCGGATAACTACTGCTTTCACAAATCCTCTTATGGTGATATGGCTAATGGGCCTTTTCAATTGATTCGTCTCGATGTGGTATAGGCTGAGGTTCACGGCAGTGTTTTTCCATCCATTTTTAAGATTAAACGAGTGAAATTGGTGCGGTGGTCTCTCAAGATATTATGTCAATCACTAGTGATTATGCTGATTTTGACGTTTAAACGCCGGTGCGATTTAGAATTTGGCCTTTAAGCTGTAAGCTATAAGTTATTTTCACACACAATCTTCATAATGGATTTATCCATTTTCCATAGGAGAAAAAAGCAATTAGTGTTCAGCGTTTTAACTCCTTTTGGTCAGTGTGAATTTCGTATTGGTTCATTTGGGTTGTATAACGCCTCCAGTATGTTTCAGCGTTATAAAACGCATTTGTCAAATTATTGTGGGAAATGCTGTGCTAAAAATTTACTCGCCATATGCGAAAACAGAACTACATATCGATTCCTGTAAGAGTGGTGTATGTGCCATATTGTTGAAAAAATCGCACGATGAGCGATATAGTGCCGGCTCTAAAAAATTTTCTGTAAAATTAATTTCACTTATAACTGGATATGCACTTCGTTTACAGGAATTCTTATTCAAATCGGAACATAGAGCATGACACAAAAAGCGCTATTTGGACGCACTAAGTAGAAATCCGTTTTCAGAAAGGAGCTCAGAAATCTGATGGCTCACTCAACCGATTTTTGAGCTTCTTCGAATAGGGATATGAAGTTTTCTTTA
Organism: Tipula confusa; assembly: GCA_963556175.1. Taxonomy (NCBI): domain Eukaryota; kingdom Metazoa; phylum Arthropoda; class Insecta; order Diptera; family Tipulidae; genus Tipula; species Tipula confusa. Next base: position 103,838,323 of record OY744475.1, read on the forward strand.
TAAAAAATGGATGTCTTTATTTAAGATATTACAACGAGGTTATTCCTCCCTGTCATTAAATGGGTCGTAATAAAAAAAACGGAGCAGCTGGTCAAACAACTATTTTACCGAGCAAATGGAGCATTGGTTAAAACTGTGGTGCTAGGGTCAGGAGGTACCGGGTTCGAACCCTAACAGAAAAGGTGGCGAAAGGGATTTTTAATCATCTGATTTCGATCTGTGATGACGATGAACACAATTATGACGCCCTAGTAGGATGTTAAAAAGTAAGCGCGAAAGAGTTGGGTGTGCTTTAATACAAAAAAAAAGTTAATATTCAAAAACAGTCAAGGTCAAAAGCGGTTTTCTAATTAAATTTAAACGTTTTTCATTTATTTTTTTATATTTGACGCTTTACAATTTCATAGGAATACTGCATCCTCTATAGATAGGTGATGGATGATTTTTTCATCAGTGAACGTCTTTCGGATGCACATTTGCGGTTCAATCCAATCTCTTGAATCATGTTTTCCTGTAAATTAGATACATGTTGGTGCAGTACTTTTGTGTATGTCCATAAACATTTGATATTTTGAAAAAAGCTTAGACCGTCTAATGTTAATGGCAAGTATTGAACTCAGGACCGGGTCGTTGTAACCCTATCGTTATGCGACCGATGACAAGAGATTGAAATTTATCTTCTCATTCCGCAAAAAAAATAGCGTTTCAAATTTACAAAAAAAAAAAAAAAATGTCGAACACTTTATAGATTGCAATAAGGTGGACGACACCTTTTTTTTCCAATTAAACGTCAATGAAAATTTATTTTAATTAATCTCTTATTGATACTTTGACTTTCATTATTATTTGTGCTTTAGCCGGATAAAAGAATCAATTTCTTTTGTTTGTTGTCGTTGAGTCTTAAGCTTTTTAAAAAAAAAATATCAATCGAAATTAATAAAAAATTTAGGAATGGCAATATTATCCGGATACGATTGGAAAGTTTGTTAAATTTGTTTTATTGCTTTTGTGTGTCTCAAAGGACTGAACATAAATAGGATCTGAATAAAAACGATTAATTGAAATTTTTTTTGGTTAAGAATTTTTAGGATTGACATTTTTTCATAAATTATTATTTAAAATCGTTATAGTATTTTTTTTTTGAAGGATGGAATTTATTTTCCAAAAATATTTCTCCTAATTAATTTTATCTTTGCACCAGTGTTTTGATAAGCCCCCGGTCATGACTTATGTATATTGTATATGTATATATGTATACGGAGGAAACATGAGAATTAAAATAATGATCAATTATATATTTTATTTATATATTATATATAGGTATATAGCCCAAATGAAGTGTAGGTTGGGTATATAAATTCGGTAGGGATTTGTTATGCTCGTATATAATGATTCATTATTATTTTATGCGCCAATACATTGTAATTTTCCGATAGGACAGTGTTGATTTATGTCAAAATTTTTTTTTTTTTAAATTTAAATATATAACTATGGCTTCACGGGCGTTACTAGGGTTTTTATAAAATAACAATGGCGTTTAAAGAAAAATGTATCATTGTGTGATTATCTGCTTTATGATTATGATCGTAAGGTAAACACATTATTATTCTACTTGACTTGAAATTTAAGTTTTTAAATAAATTTGTGAAAATTATAAAACGGTCGCCCACATCCGTAAAAATACTTTAATATGTTAAAAATAACAGCAAAACGAAAATAACCGGACCAAAAATGGATAAAGTCAAAATTAATCAGAATTTGAAAAATCATAAGTTTTCCAAGCAGATAAAAACAACGATAAGTAATACTAGTAATAAGGTAAGAGCCTCTGTTAATTTGGATATGCTTCTAAATTTAGATGAGCAATCTAGTAAAGACTTAATGTGCTCGATTGGGGCCTTTATGTTAAAATCGAATGCATTGGAACAAAAATAGATGAAATCCAAGGTGATACAGGATGTCCGCCGGGAAGGTATACTACTTTGTTTGTTTATAATTTTTGATTAAATGAAAGAGAATGGATCTTATATTGATAAATGTTTTATTTAATGTCGGCAATTATGTATGGAATACAATATCAGATAAATGTCCGCCTTTGTTAGCTTCACAAATGCGAGCCCTTTTGAGCACATTTTTCATTACATTCTCACACATTTCACGCGGTATTTCATTAATTTCATCACGAATATTTTGTTTGAGTTGCTCAAGCGTTTCTGGTTTGTTTGCATAAGCCTTGTTTTTTAGATATCCCCACAAAAAAAAGTCCGGAGCAGTCAAATCAGGTGACCGTGGAGGCCAATCAACAACACCATTTTTTGAAATAACTTGTTGTGGAAAGAGGTCTCGCAATAATTCCATTGTAATCCTGGCTGTATGCGATGTGGCACCGTCTTGTTGATACCACATGTTAATCAAGCCCAAAGCATGCAGTTGTGGCATTAAAAAGTTTTCAATCATATCACGATATCGCTCCCCATTCACATTTACCGTTACGCCGTTTTGATTTTCAAAGAAGTAAGGTTCAATGATTCCTCCTGACCAAATTGCACACCAGACTGTCACTTTTAATGGATGTAAAGGTGACTGATGAATAATTTGAGGGTTTTCCATTGCCCAGAACCGACTATTCTGTTTTTTCAAATATCCATTTAAATGAAAATGTGCCTCGTCACTCATTATGAAAATCGGGGTTGTCATGGGCGAGCTGTAACATCCTATTGGCATATATACGGTGGCGTAAATGGTCTTGTAGAAAAAGCTCTTGTGCCAACTGAATCTTAAATGGAAACCAATGCAAATCCTTGTGCAAAATTGTGGCCAAACATGTTCTTTGAAGACCAAGCTCCTGAGCACGGCGTCGAATTGTGGTTGATGGATAGTTTTGAACACTTTCTTGAGCAGACGTAATGATTTCAGCCGATCTTGCAGTACGTTGTGGCCTATGCTTGGGGCTATCACTTACATACCCTTTTACTTCGAAATCATTCACTACACGATAAATAGTGCGTTTTGTTGGCACGTTGTTTCTCCCAAAAACTTCACGTAACTTTCTCATCGTCACAGTAATCGATGAATGATTTTGATAAAATGTTTTAACGATTAAAACACGTTGGTTTATCGAATATTTTTCCATAATAAATTTGCCACGTGTGACGTGTCTACTTCACGACTGCCAAATATGAACTGTCAATACTAACGTTTACCAAAATGGCGGCAAAACAAAGTAGTATACCTTCCCGGCGGACACCTTGTATAATACAACTGAAAAATGTTAATGTAATCCAAAACGGTAAAATAGGTCATCTAGAAACAAATGTGAACCAAATTAATGATGACACACAACATTTAAAAAATGAAAACCAATTTTATCAACAGCTAGAATATCTTAATGATATCATTACTATAGGCCATCTTCGATTTATTCAATACACGAGGATTTTCTCAAAAGGTTAAGCAACAAAATCGGAATTCTCATGGATGATATTAATTTCTCGTACACTAAAACCAAAGAAAATATACTATATCAGAAGTGGACACACAAACAAAATAGTACGGGCAACAATATATTTCTTAAATCCATCTATTGAGTAACTTTAATTTAATTTATTTAAAGTTTCAATAAAGCTTGTATGTGATAGATTTTTTTTATGGAATTTGTTTTATTGTCATTTTTTTTCTTCGCAGTCACATGCATATAAAATATACTTTATTTATCAAAACCAACACGAATGTATTACAAGCAAAACCCTCTTTACTACAAGCCGTCTTCCAGAACCCTCTTTACTACAAGCCGTATTCATTGCATACTCTTGCTATTTAATCATATACACATGAGAATGTATTGTAAGTAAAAAACGTGTCGATATATGATTTAGCATATAGTGTAAATTTGTAAAATAAAATAAACATTTCCACACTATAAAATAAAAGAGAGTAAAAATTGTCAAAAAAAAAAAATTTAAAAGGCAAAATTAATGTTATCTCTTTCCTATACAAAACACAAATAACAAAAAAAAAAAGACAAAAAAATTCTCATTTATCATACACATTAAATAGTGTGCGTAATTTAGAGATAAAAATGTTAAATAGTGGTAGTAGGAATGAGAAAATTAAACATTTATTGGTATGTATTTTCATAGCACCAATACACTCAATTGTGTATATAGGTTTTGTTCATCTATTCAAAGAAATTTACAAGACGGCTTTTATAATAGAGAGGAATCAAAAGATTAGTATGAAATGAATACGGCTTAAATAATAAAGACGGGTTTAATCATATGTATTGGTACAGCACGGCTTGTATAAAACATTTGTGTTGGTTTTGGTTCGATTCATATTTTTTGTAGTCGACAGATGGTGGTTTTGGTGGATGTGCAATCTACATTAAAAAAAATATTTTATCTGCTGAATTACTTAGTGTCAGTAATGATAATTGTCAAACTCTGGAAGTTAAATTATTAGACCCAAATAATAATAATAATAAAAATAATAACAGAATCGTTGTTTATCGTTAGCAAAAAATGCAGTTGTTAGTTTCTTTAATCTAATGAAACGATGCATCACCAGCTACAAACGCAGTTATATCGTTTATGATATGAACTTAAATTTATTGAATAATGCAGATTTCTGCTATCGTGAACTTTTAATAAGTAAAGGTTTCCTTATCTTAAATAAAATAAGTAGCCTGTATGCAACTAGAAAAATAAACAGCATTGGAACAGTAATTGATCATATAATCACTGATATTGTATCTTTCAGGTACCAAATCTATCTTAATGATACAAAACTTTCAGAGCATAGTTCTGTATATATCTTCAGGTCGGTAAACTTAAAGTAAACAGGAATGTAGCTATATATATATAAAGCAAAATAATATTACAGGTTGCATTTTCGGACTGGTCCAAATTTTGAATTGAATATGTAGAGTATTTACATGGACTGTGATTGAATATTTAATTATTTGCGTTTCCTGGGTAACCATAAGGTGTGGGGCTTTGTTAATTTTTATTTCATGAGCATGCAGAATAATAATTTCTACATACTAGTTTCCTATTAGAATGTTCCTGTTCGATCTGATCAATTGTTTGGAAGTACCCCTTTCGAGTTTGATGTGCTTGCGAGAGGCGTATGTACATGGATATCGCTTGCTGGTCGCACGGTTGATTTGGATTATTCAGTTTCACGATCGGGAGGGGGTTCACCAAAAAGGTATATTTTTCATCGGCTTTTTATATTGGTTGTAAATGTTTGTAGATATTCGTAATCGGTTGAGTGGTGGTTCGATTTTGAATGGTGTGTTTTGTTAGCGTGGTTTGTCTGGAATTAGGATGGATTTTCGGATTTGAGTCGTTTGGATGCCGTTTTGCAGTTTTGGCATATTTTTTCTACATTACGAAAATGCTGATTATTTATTTTGTTGAGAGTGGTCCATTTTCTGGACGTGGAGGCAGGCTGATTTATCTATGACTGGACGCAGTAGGGATGCTTTGTTGGGTTTGTGGATGGGACTGGCTTTGATATGTTTCCGCGGAAGGGGGATGTAAATGTTAAAATGTATAATTATTTTTATAATCTTTATACTTTTTATATTTTTTGTATTTTTTATATATTCTATATATTTTATATATTTTATATTTTTCTGTTTTTTCTGTTTTTTCTATTTTTAAATTTACCATAAATTGTTATATTTTTATTTTAATATTTTTTATTTGTTATATTTGTTATATTTGTTATATTTTTTATATTTTAATATTTAATTGTAAATTTCAATCGAAAACTATTCAATCTATTACAGCCTACGACTTGCAGAAATTAGCCCATTAATAGATTTTTTTTCAGAAAAAATACTGCAAGATTACAGAAAAATGGTTGCAGATTGGAGTGCCTGATAAGATATGACAAAATGCAGAGCGCAGTACATTATAATTGTGATTGTCTTGTGCTAACTAACAGTAGTTTGAATATTGGCTACCGAGAAACCGGACCAATTCTATCATTACTGATTTCCCTTCACCACAAAAAAATACTAATTATTGATCGCTTAGGTGTCTGCAGCCGGGTCGAGTTTGTCATAACTAACATTCCATCCACTTCTTTGGTTTTGTTATATGTAACGCGAGTGTAAGGTGGTGTTCGACATTCCGGGAGTTCCTAGTTCGTCCTTGGCCGTACGCTCTAATCAATCAATCAATCAATATGTAATTATAATATTGATAATAATAATAAATAAAAAAAAAACAAAATAAATTATGTGTTATTATATAGGGCATATTGCTGTGTTGTAAATTCTAATAACTGCCACCTAAATACTGCGCATTATTTCAACAAGAGTGAAATGGCTTCCGGCTAAAGTAAAACTATGAGGAGAGTTTGCGAATAAGGGAAGTACGATAAGCCGTACTAAATAAGTAATTATTCAAGTTTTGGTTGATGCCTTGAAATATCCCGGGTTATAAGGATAACATTATCAGCATAGATCAAAGCCAATCAAGTAATAGTTTAGAATATAACTTAAACCCTACATTATATAATGTGATTTAGTGCTAATCGCTAACACTCCGAAACATTTTACTTTCGGTATTAGAACTTGAATAGTTTCAAGCCATACGAGCGATAAGAGTAGTTATTAATCCAGAACTTTTCTATTAGCGAGTATAAACCTTGATCAATATTATCAGAGGCACATTTGAGAAATTCAATAGGAATACCATCATCATCCGGGGCAGTTCCAGAACGAATAAACTTAATAATGGTGCTAACTTCATCATCGACATTCATCAGTCAAGTGTCATTCTAAGTCAGGTGTTTTTTTTGAAAATTAAATTAAATATATTTATAAATTGATTTAATTAAAAACTTCCACCTGTTTTTTATTTATAAGACAATAATCTGTCTATATAAGTGATATTACAGTGTTATCGTGATTTCTTTTGTAAATACTTGCTAAGACAAAAAAAAAAAAAATTTTTTTTTGTATTTTGACTAGCTGTCAGTTTTCCCGCGTTTTCGTTTTTACAGCATAAATTAGTCAGATTGATGATTGACTACGTATACACTGTATAAGTAGTTGAAGTTGCCGATAGTCTGGATTCAAACCAACTACATAGTAATGTCATCTATTGTGATTTTTATCTTTGTGTGGAACGCATTTTTTAACCATCACAAAATCTAAAAATATCAAATATAAAAATGCCAAACAAAACATGTACTATATCTACGTGCATTAATTCCTTTTCCGAAAAGCTCATCTGCTGTAGTGGGCCGTGCAACAAAGTAGTTCATGCGGGTTGCGTAGGAATAAATAATAGTGCGTTCCCTATGTTTGCCACTAAAAATATTAAATGGTTTTGCGATGAATGCTCAGAGATATTAGATAAACTGTCGCATCAAATGCCATTGATGTTAAATATGCTGCAGTCCCTATCCAATGATGTCAAAAGCTTTATTATCTCTGGCCAAGGAGCTGAAAAAAGAATAATGCGCCAAATCAAAAAGAAACTATTCACGGATGATAAGGTGATTTCAACACCTGCAAAAGTTAATATTCAAATTGCCGATAACATCGAAGCCAATACAAGCAATATTATTATTGGATCATACGTTGAAGATTCCTTAAAATCAGTTCCCGTACGAAAATATATTCATGCATCAAGATTTCAGAATTCTACGACTACCGAAGCTGTAAACAAATATTCATATGATAAACTTAAGTTACCTGAAGAAGAAATTGACTGTCGTTTACTTGTTGCTGCGAATCAAGATGGCAGCAAATTCAACTTCATCTCGTTTAAAATCGGAATAAATCCTGCGTCCTTTGATAAGCTGTTGCATCCAGATGTGTGGCCTGTGGGGGTATTGATCCGTGAATTTGTGGACAGACCAAAAAACGTGAATGCAGCGGTGTTGAGTTATACACCTAAAAATGATGTAAATAATAATATGATGACTAAAACTGATCAAACATTTTTGTTAAAAACGTACTATCAAAATGTTAGAGGTCTCCGTTCAAAAACCAAAATATACTTTTTAAGTTGTAATTGAAAACGATTTTGATGTTATTATATTAACTGAAACTTGGCTTTCTACTGACGTTTTAAACGAGGAATTATTTGGATCTGATTATGTTGTTTTTAGGTACGATCGTATGGGTTCTCGTGGTGGTGGTGTCCTGGTTTCAATAAAATCTAAATTTTCTAGTAAAGTAATTAATATCGTTAACACTACTGATTGTGAAGTCGTTTGGGTCAAATTTAAAGTAGTCTCTCAACATTTTGCAGTTGGTGTTCATTATATTACTCCAACGTCTAATTTAAACCGTTACATAGAACATTGTAATATAATCACGAAAACCGTTGAAAGTTTGGTTATAATATTGTATTAGTTTTTGGAGACTTTAATTTACCCCATCTGACTTGGTCACAACATTTAAATGGTATGTTACCCAGTAACTCGTTTTCTATTATCGAATCTCATTTTATTGATACCATGTCGTCATTAGATTTAACGCAAATTAATAATGTTTTTAACTCTCGGGCGCGCTTACTCGATTTAATTTATGTTTTAAGTAACTTTTTTGAGCTTTTTTTTTTATCACCTTGATGAAAGTCAATATTTAGTGAAGAATGATGAACATCACAAATCTATTTTAATAACTTTAAATTTGGATAAAACTGAGTTTGTTAATACTGTTAAACAGTCTTTTTATGACTATTCCAACGGTAACTTTGAAGATTTAAATTCGTTTTTTAATTCAATTAATTGGATTGAGTTGTTTGACTTTTGCGATCTTGATAGTGCCGTTAAACGATTCTATGAGATTGTTTTTATTAGTATTGACAAGTTTATACCGGTTAGATTTAGCCGCAGGTTTAATAAACATTGGTGGTTTGATAAGGAGTTGCGTTCAGCCAAGAATAAAATGGATAGGTTACGGAAAAAGTTTAAAAATCATATTAACTCGCTAGGATATCTATCATTCCTAAAAGTGCCACGTGAATTTAGAAAAAAAAATGCATCGTAGTAAATTTCGTCGGTATATAACTGGGGTTGAGAGTAATATCAAGACTAATCCAACATGTTTCTGGTCCTTCATTAATTCCAAAAGAGGAACTGTTGGATATCCACGGACATTAAAATTTGGTGCCAAGGAGTCTGAATGTGCTGCGGATATTAGCGCTATGGTCTCAAATTTTTTTTTGATCGAATTTTTTGTTTTCAGCTAATCCCTTCATTGTCGAGCAGATCAATTTTTTAACTGTTGGAAATTTGGGTTCGATTACTTTAGATGCTGAATTTATTTTTAAATATATCTCCAAGTTAAAACCAAATAATAATTCTGGCCCTGATTTAGTGCCTGCGGTTTTATTATGTGAATGTGCTCATTCATTAACTTTACCTCTGGCATATATGTATATAATAGATCACTGTCTATTGGGTATTTTCATGACAGTTGGAAAACATCGTATGTCATTCCGATATTTAAAACTGGTAATCGAACTTTAATTGAGAATTATAGGCCTATTTCAATATTATCCGCTATTCCAAAGGTTTTTGAATGTATGGTTCGTGATTTATTGTTTATTGAGTTTGGTAAGGTTATTATCCCACAACAGCATGGTGTTTTCCAGGTAGATCAATTGCAACTAATCTCGTTGAACTTATGCATTTTGTGATAAATTCAATTGAAGATGATTCGCAAGTTGATGTGGTGTTCACTGACTTTAAAAAAGCGTTTGATAGAATCTCACATGAGATTGTTGTATCTAAATTGCGGAAAGTCGGTGTTCACTCAAACTTGCGGCTGTGGTTGAAATCTTACCTTTGTGATCGTAGACAATGTGTTAAGTTCAATGAATGACTCTCGGGTGAATATGAAACAAAATCTTGGGTTCCTCAGGGCAGTCACTTAGGTCCGTTGCTATTTTTATTGTTTATCAATGATGTAGATACCTGCATTCTTTCATCTAAACTTTTGTTGTATGCGGATGATATGAATATATTTATTAAAATTGATAACACAACTGACTGCGCACGTCTCCAGGACGATTTGGATAAGTTTTTTGTATGGTGTGAACTTAATAAATTGGAGCTAAATGTTGGAAAATGTCGAGGTATGAGCTTCCAAACAAAGAAAAATCCAATTAGGTTTGCATATACATTGAAGAAATTTCTGGGGATCGTTCTCGATGATAGCCTAACGTTTATCCAACACACTGAAAATATAATAAATAAAACTAATGCAATGATGAGATTTATGTTTAGAACTTGGAAGGATTTTAAAGATGTGGCTACTTTTAAAACTGTTTATGCCACATTAGTAAGATCACATGTTGAATACTTGTCAATTATATGGGATCCTCAGTATGATATTAGAATTAACCGTCTAGAAAAAATTCAGCGCAGAGATGGGAATGTATCGGCTCTGATAAGTATAGGTTTTACGTAGTATAACAGAAGGTTTATTATTGGATAAGTTGACAGACAATCTATCGACAGACAATCTATCCCTAGTCAACTAAATTTGGCAACTGAATAATTAGCCGTTTTGGAGTTATTAATTGGCCTGCACAAGCTGTAATTTCACACCTTTGGACTTTTTTGGGGTTTCGTTAAGAATGGATGTTATGCGTATAATCTAGAGACAATTTCAGCTTTAAAACAAAACAATGCGACTATTATGCGCGAGATAGGCGCTGAAGTTATCGAAAAAGCTCTTGAAAAATAGACTTACAGGATGGCTTACTGTAAGGCCAACAAAGGAAGCCACATGAACAAAATGGTCTCTCTTTCTTATATCGGAGACTCCAACCATCAAAATTAAAACAAAATTCCAAAAAATGTCTTAAAATTGATTATAAAAATAATGACTCAACAAGTTCAGTGGCTACCACTTTTTAAGCAACCGAGTCCATGTCTGATTTTTTATTAATGCTTTTGGGATGTTGCTCGTTTTTATTTATGCCATCAAACTATGCTTAATATTACCGAGCCTCACACTAGCTTTGTATAACATTAATGCTAGATGATTTGCCTAGAGGTTGCCTTCTTAGCTTCTGGTTGTCTTTTCCGTGAAGTCATTTTTTGCTGTCCAATAACTGCATATCATTTCTTTGCATTTTAGTTTTATCAGGTATAGTTTTGTGCAGCTTATGTGGTGGTGGTAGCTTATGGGTGGCTTTTCCAGCATTAGCTGTAAGTAATTGGACTGGATAATCATTCCAATGACTGTATTTAAGCGTAATAAGCTTGATGATTTGAGCTAACGGCTAGTGCATAGGACATGTAGCAGCAACTTGGGCCTTCGCTGTAGCCTTAAGATATATTTTGTGTCTTTTTTCCAAAACCTTTGACTAAATTGGGTTATCAAATTCCATCTTGTGGTGTTCCTGATACCTTCGATATCAGGTATTAATATGATAGTCCTTTCAATCAGAAAATTTTCTGGACTTAAAAAGTCATCATTGCCTATGTTATTTGAGTGCAGATCTGTAGGGATCTCTAGTTTAAACAGGCCTCTATTTAATCTAGAAGTGTTAAAAGCTCCTCAAATATTAATGATTGACTCCTTATTGAATGATTGACTTCTTATTAACTTCACTCTGACTTGCCATAATTCTCCAAAGTGAGAACTTCTCGAGAGACCAAAACCCACTAATCTCCCGTCTGCACTGTTTTACTTTTAATAACAGCTTTCCACAATTTAATATTAATTTGACCTGCATAATCTTCGCCGCTGTTGGTAAATGGTTACGCATTAGCTGATGTGATGCCAATTTATTTGATTTCTTGCTGATTATATTCTTGTGAATAGTTTGACGTATTATGTCTTTGGCATTTAATATCCAATATTGTGCTCTCAGTTGTGACGATGTTGCTTGATTTCCGCGACTTGCTATACAAACGTTGTAATTCTACTGGGTTTTGATATTAGTTGTTGTGACTTTAATTTCTTTAACTCTGGCTCAAAAGCTTTCTGTTGTGCGAATTTAATTATAGCTCGTAGCCTGCCTGTTCGATTCATTTCTTCAATGTTTATCTGTGTTGTTGGATTGATTAAGCCCTTTAACCGTGGTTGCGTTTGCCAAATAGTGTGAGTTAATTATGAACTTTGTTTAATCCTTGTGATTCTTAGTCTGTTAGCTACCAAGGTTTTATGATGTTGTGGGTGGCCTTTAATTTAACTTAAATGCTTCGTTGGAGGTGTCTTTTCATTGCTTATCTATTTCTTGAGATTAAACCATCCACTCGATAGAAGGTTTAGAAGTTCTTTTTGTGTAATTATCGCATCTGTGTTGACTCCAGAAAGTAGGTCAACTACATACAAATCATTTTGAACGAACATTGAACCAATTGAATATCTTGATTTTTCATCTTTGGCTAATTTTTGTAATATTTTGGCTAGCGAATAAGTTACCATAAGTAAAAGTTGGTAATCTGTAGGTTTTAGCTAAATACGGGTTCATGCGTGGTTTTGAATCTGATTGCCACAAGATTCGATAAAACTCTTGTTATTTGTTTCCACGATGCTAATTTAAAATGATTCCGCTCGAATCGGTCAGTCGCTGAGGATGATTCTTTTTAAATATTACGAAACATGTCGTGACGTACATCAGGTGTTGTTGGATTTCCAGCAAGCCATCGGCATAGCTTTTGATTTGGTTTGTTGGTGTCTGGAAATATCTGGAAAATATGTAAATTTAAAATGTAAATGTAAAATGAGTATTACAGTCCTAAGACCGTGTCAAAGTCAAAGTGTAACACATTAGAATCAGTGACAAATTTTAGAGACTTTCGACATGTTGTCACTCATGGTAATTGTGTGGGAGGAAATATAAAAGTCTTGTTCCCGGCAACCGTTCTTTGTATGCCTGACGTCCACTGCTAAAGGCAAAATAATTTGCAAACGCCCACAAGCTGAAGATATACAAGTTGTTGGTAAGATCTGTTATCATGTAATATCTTTGTTCTCCATTGTAATAAGGCAATCACGTTCGTCTTGATTTTTTGTTGAACTGTTTTTTTAAACAATTTTTGAAATACTAACCTGGAATGCTAATGGACTTCTACAGCATATCAGAGGTAGCAATCTCTCTTGTTAACTGAGGAAAGTATTAATATTAAAACCAACCACAACTTGAAAGAGAAGTAGAGCTGCTCATAAACAATAGTTAGATCGCAGAGTAGGAAAACACTCTTCCTGCCAAAAATAAACCTCACAAAAATGAAACATACACACAGAAAATAAGAAATCTGGTCAGAGAAAAGCGGAAAGCTCACAAAATCTGACATAGAAATCGAGAACCAGAGAGCAAAACTATTTCTAATCAGGTCAAAAACAAACTGCAGAAGTTAATACAAGAAACCAAAGCGGTAAGCGTCAACAAATATTTACTAAGTCTTTCTGGCCACAAAGAAAGTGATAACTTTTTATGGAAAGCTACAAAAGGACTGGAAAAACCAAAAGAGCAGATGTCACCAATCAAAAAAGCAGTTGGTACTTGGGCCAAAAGCCTCAAATACAAAGCTGACCTTTTTGCTAAACATCTGGAAGAAACATTTAAACCCTTAACTAGACAAACAGCAGACAAAAATACATTTCTCATGCAAAAAGAACACGAGTTAGACAAACGAGCAGTTATAATGAAAGAACTCAAAAATGCAATCAAACATAACCTAAATGCAAACAAAGCTCCTGGATACGATCTTTTTACAGGAAAATTTATTAAAAAGTTGCGAGAAAAATTTCGTTAGAATGAATGAAATCCCTTCCTCAGCAGTGAAAAATAGCAGAAGTTATTATGATACCCAAGCCTAATAAGCCACCTAATGAGAAAACGTCGTTCAGACCTATCTGTATTACCATCATTGTCCAAACTATTCTAAAAATTACTCCTCAAAAGTATGAAACCTCTGATTAAAGAAAGATACCTGTTACCAGTCTCACCAATTTGGTTTCAGAGAGAAACACTCCACCATAGTACAGGTACCAAAATCACTAACGTGATTGAGAAAACATTTGCAAACAAAAAGGTACATTCTGGAGTTTTCCTTTATGATGCCCAGGCCTTTGATCGGGTCTGGCATCGAAGACTAGAATATAAATTATATTGCGACCTTCCTCGTATGATATTAAAATCATACAATGAAGGGGAGATATATGTTAGAGTGAAATATGAAGGAAAGTTCTCAAGAGAATTTAAGCAGGCGTACCACAACGGAACGTGTTGGGTCGAGTCATGTATTTGATTTATACGAGAGATCTACCTATTACTAGGGGAAATAGATATTGCAACCTTTGCGGATGATACAGCAATCTTGGCGGTTGGAAGTACAAACGAAGAGACAACCAGCAAATTACAGCACACTGTAAATGAGATTGTCCACTGGACGAAAAAATGGAGAATACAATTGAATGAGCTAAAATCAGTTCACACAATCTTCACCTATCTAATAGTTGATCACCTTCCTATTTATATAAATAGGCAGGAAATCCCCACATGCGAACACAGCAAAATATCTGGGTACGACACTCGACGTCAACTTAAAATGGCAAGATCATGTCAAGAAAAAGGGCAATAACTTAATATAAAGTTCAGATAAATGTATTGGCTTATTGGAAGAAATAGTGAGCTTACCATTCACAACAAGCTGCTTTTATACAGGCAAATACTTAAAACTGTGTAGACCTATGGCATCCAGCTCTGGGGATGCACAAAGAAAACTAACGTTAATATTATACAAACGTTCCAGAACTAAGTACTACATAAGGATCTAAAGCTGGAAACCGCGTCACCGGGGAAAGCACAAAAAATGCCAAAAAATATAACCAGCAATTTTTTTTTAATTCCATTAAATTTTTTTTGAAATCTTGTACAGTATTTTAGGTCAAAAATCTCGACACTTTTCAAAAATGTAAAAATCTGTACTAAAAACTGTCATTGGATTTATGTAATTGTAATTCAATTTCAATATGTCACGCACTATAGTTGTGTATGTTATATATAAGTCAAAAAATACTTTGCACTTGTCGAATTCTATAATATTAAAATTTCTCCAACGATATTATATTGGATACGTGTGTCTATGTATACTGATCCGTCTTGTAGGCAACAATCAATATACATATATGCGTATAAACATATAAATATTTTTTTCATTGTCAGCGTGTCTTCACAAAAGAAAATAATAAGAATTTCAAATATAATCGAAAATACTAGTAAAATATTGTAACAGCCTTAAAAATTGCTTTTTGCCATCACCGCATCTCCGCATACCATTTCTCAGGAATGATTTGTGGCATTTTATTTGTTGTTTTTCATATTATCACAAGAGATGCGAAATAATGTGTACATCCTTCCTATCCTCTATATATCTATATGTATGTGTATGTTCATACATGTATTGAAAGTGAAGTTGTATTTAATTCTGTGAATGAAGAGCAAGAGACCTAGATGAATTATTGCCGGTAATAAAATATTCGTGTACACAAACACAATCGCAATCGACATCCACATATATATATATATATATATATATATATATATATATATATATATATATATATATATATATATATATATATATAATATGAGGTTGGTTTTAAAGAGCTTTTTTCATTTAAGTGATGACCCCAGAAACATATACACACACACACTAAGGAAATAAATAGGAAAACGAAAAACGTAATGCACGTAATTTATTCCATTATATAATATTAGGTTCGGAACAGCAACAGCAACAAAAAAAAAATAAAAAATAAAAAATAAATAAAATGCTGATAGGGGGGTACAAATAAAAAGGATAAAAATTTAATCGAATTTTTCAAAGTTTTTCTCGTTGTTTTCATGTCAAAAATTCTTGAAGGTTTTCATTTCTGATTTTGTTTCTCGTAGCAGGATATAAAATATAATAACTGTGACAGGATAGAATCCAATTTTTTCCCCGCATATTGTATAAACGTAGATGGTGCCGTTGAATATTTTAAACGTTCATATCCATAAATACACACATACATACACAGTTTATATGCGGTTGATTGATATTTAATTTTGGTAATCGTTACCCCCCTCAAAAAAAGGAACAAACACACAACAAAAACCCACATATTTTTTGGTTTACCCCAAATTAAATTTTACCAGAACTTTTAATTTTTTAAATTTTATTCTCGCGACACGGTAATTATTTAACGCAAATAATCAAACTCCAGCCAGGATACTTACTTAAATCTCAGCATAAATATTCGGAAAATTTCATCACTAAAAAAAATGACAATAATTTACCAAGTTCATTAATTAAATAGAACGAATTCGTTAAAACTCTTTCACTTATTTCACACCCACACATATTCGTTTCGAAACAAAAACAAAAAAAAGTTTTCCTTAATCCGATGCTTCTCATTCCACTCTAAAATTTTCACACGCACCAAAAATTATGATAATAATTTCAGTCATTTAAAAATGTGAAAAATTATAATTTATTCCGCTAAAATAACAATAAAATAGTTAAAACAAAAAACAACTTTTTTCTCCCGTCGTTGTCGTCGAAAGTGACAAAAAAAAACAAAAACACGCGGATTTTGTTGTTGTTATTTAAATTTTCACGGGAACAAAAAAAAATACTTTCGACGAATATATATTATATATATATATATATATATATATATATATATATATATATATATATATATATATATATATATATATATATATATATATATATACATTTACAGTATGATTTCCGAACATTACGATATTCTTTTTAAAGTTCAAACACTAGCCTATTCGCAGAAAATATTTGAAGTGTTATGAAACAATGGATTGAGCTTTTACATATTTCCTGAGAAGTTTTTACATGACACACAATTACATTTAAAAAAATTTAGCTGCTTGCACCTTAAGGTGCAGCTAAATGCAGCTCGAGCTAAGATAAATTTTCCATACTAAAGGTCGGTATGCAGCTCGAGCTAAGATACATTTTCTATACTAATTTGACATAAAATTTAGCTAGCTACGAACGAGATAAAAAATTTTCGCAGACAATTTCGCTCACCGGTACGCAGCTCGACGTGAAAAAGTAATGGAATATATAGTTTTTTGGAGTGTGTAATAGATGGCACTACTATGAAGTCTCCAATATTTTCACGCCGATTTATCTGCATGGCACATTAAATGAATGCGAAATTTTGACATTTTATTTTGTTTGTGTACGTTGTTTGATATTTTTTGTTACTATAATAAAATAAAATTAAAATGGATCCTATCGAAATTAATGATTTTGACACTATACAAGAATATAGTTTACCACATCAAGAAGCTAATCAATGTGAGGAAGATCGCAAAAAAAGCGAAGCAAAAATATTTACAAAAAAATTACGGATTTACTTCCCAACAAAAAATAAAATTGTGTGAGCTAGTAAAAGTTAATAAAGCAATATGGGATTTAACTGATAAGCTTCATAAAAACCATCATGCCATAGCAAGTTCGTGGAAGCAAATATCAGAAGCAATGGAGGCAACAGTGAATTATGATGTATTATGATGAAATGGATTGGGAGTTTGGAAAAAATATGTCATTTCTGATATGGGCATCCTCCGAAAGCAAAAGAAGGTATGTGGACTTTTCATCTAGTGAGTAACTTTAATTTAATATAAATAAAGTTACAATAAAGATTTTTTTATGGAATTTGTTTTGTTGTCATTCGTTTTTCTTCACAGTCACATGCATATAAAATTTACTTTATTTATATAAAAACACTAACACAATTGTTTTTTCGTTTGGTTTTCGTTATTTCTTGTGCGATCGTCGATCGTATGCTATATTATTTTTAATTTTTTTTCTCTGTTGTTCTACGAATACATGTATGTAGTTACATAATATAACAACAACAAAATATTATTTGTTCAATATAGATGCTGCGCTTAAAATCGTTTCCTTGTTATTTAAATTCTTATAGCAATTTTTTTATATTTCTCCAATTTGGAAATTGTACCTATAAATATAATTTAATAGAGGAACAATTTTCTGATTTCTACATATAATTTTATTTTACAGAATATAATGAATTTTTTGCGATCACTGTGTTGCAAACAAATAAAGAGATTTGTTTTGGTTTAAAAAAGCAACTATAGGATGTTGACCTTTCGTGTTTTAAATTTTAAAGAGGTTTGTATCTTTATACATACTATCCGATGCATTAGTAATTGCGATGAGGAACATTTAAGTTCTCGTTTATTTATTTGGATGCCTTACAAAACCAAAGAACCATTTATTTTTTAATTAATTTATTTTTTTTATTAATTCATTTATAAATAATAGCTTTTTGTTTGGTATACATGTCATCAATAAGTTTATAGCCATAATAAATTCAATTAAACTTGGTGCAAAAGTATTTGTGATTTATCTTTTCAATGCATAAGTATTTGTGATATGTCTAAAATTGCACATCTAAGTTACGCTCTCATAAGTACGCTCTCATAAGTTACCGGGATTCCATTAGTTTGGCAATTGTTTTAAATTATGGTTACTCTAATCATTATTTTTTATGTCAGTGCTTATAAAAAATTTGTCGTTAAAATATGAAAATGTCTAAAACCCGTAAAATGAGCTAGAAGAAATGACGCCCATATTAGCCGAATATAAAGGTTGTACCGCACGTAAAATATTAGCCAAAAATTTAATTACCACATAAGTACAATTCTATATCAAGCCTGTAACAAAAAATTCATAATACCGTAAGAAACATTGGAATACGGCAGCGGCCACGACAAAGCGGCAAGATGTTAATATCGTTCGATGCATGGTCAATGATAAGTCATTATCAAAGAGAACTAGATTAAAATATGATGGAACTGTCGTAATCCAAAAAATTAAGTGAAACGACTTTTTCCAAAAGCGAATATAAATATGGATTATGCACTTTGGCAGAATGTACTATTTACTGATAAATCGACGGTCTCTTTAGATGGTACTTGGGGCAAGAAATTATTTTATTCTTCATCAGAGCATTTAAAAAACGAAGGATTTATGCCACACAAAAGTAAGGTGGTGGAGGAAATTTGATGATATGGGGCTGTATCTAGTACTATGGAGTAGGACCATTAGCAAAGGTTTCGGGGAATCTAAACGAAATAGTTGACCCGAATTTTTTACTTTACAGCAAGACAATACCCTAGCACATAAAGAAAAATAGTTACGAGTTTTTTAGATGGTTTCAATCAAAATTACTTCGATTGGCAAAGCTCTGATATCAATATTATTGAAAATGCTTGGGCATATGTTGAAAGAAAATTTCTCTATAAACTTGGAAGTACAGAAAATAATTTTGGGACGAAGTGGTCGAGTTATGGAACCAAATTCCGCTTGACTTCATTCGTAATTTATACCAAAGTATTCCAAATCAATTGAATCTTTTGAATGAAGGTTCTTATTGATCATATTGATTTTATTTTTTTAAATATCGTAATTGGTATTTTAGAAGTTAGTTGTCGTCACAAATATTTATGCATCAAAAAGATGAATTACAAATACTTTTGCATCAAGTTTAATAATACACTGCATGTTTGATAAATTCCACAAAAGTAAGTTTATTGAATAAATGAAAATTGTGAAAATTACAGTATTTTCACAAGATACAAACAAATTACACATAATTTGATTCCTTTGGCGAAATTGCGTAATTTACGTTCATACTTAGGAGCAGGGTTGGGCGTTTTACATGTAAAAAATGTTTTCTCCATTTTACATGTAAATAATGTAAATTACAAAAAAAAATGTGTATTTTACAAAAATATGTAAATTATATTTCAAAAACGAGAATCCGTCCAGAAATAATTTAAAATATTGAATAAATGATACAAACATTTGTTTATAAGAATAACTTGCATTAGAAAATCCAATTAAACATTTAAATGGTTAATCATAATTTTATTTAAATGGTTAGAAAAATCACCTATCCTTCTACAATGCCATCTGTTTACGTCTTAAACTAGTTCTTATATTCGACAAAATAAACAACTAGTGACATAGTGCCATCTAGCTACATTTGAATAAACTAAAATAAAATATTTTTAAGAGTGCATATTTTTTTCGATATGTAGCGGAAAACTAATTGCAATTTGACGTTTAATCATAAATAAAATAATTCTCTGCAGTGAAATGAATGAATTGAATCTATACTCGTTTGACTCGCTTTTAAATTTAAATCTTTATTAATTTCAAACAGGACCAAATCAACCAAATTATCACTACCCGTCTCACCCTCATCAAATATATTTTTACTTCTAGACTATTTTTGAATAAATAGCTCTATTTTTTACTGTGAATTATAAGGTTAGTTGATTATACTTTATGTTAAAGCTACGCATCGAAAACTAAGCTTATTTAAACCATTTTTATGCAAATAAACTGATAGACAAAATTGAAAAGATTGTTGATTTAAGGCGGTGATTCATGTACCAAATTTATCTGATAGACATAAATTATAACTCTTTTTGATTGGTAAAGTTCCGCCATATTTTTTATCGTACGACATAAACTAAAAATTGAACATTGCTCATTTTGCATAAGATATCGTTTATTCTTTCGCCATCTATCATTGTAACTATTGAAAGCTTAAATAAAGAATCATATTTATAAAAAAAAAGATATCGTTTAAAACTTGGCCAGATGTGTAAGAACAAAACTTACTAAAAAAAAAATCAAAAACCGAAAATTTATTAAAATGACATAAAAATTACGATAAATGCCTATACATGTATCGCTTACTGTGAATTTCGTTTTTATCGTATAAGCATAGAATAAGTACATAAGAATGATATTACGTATATTAGTAAGGTATTCAAAACAAAAAAAGAAATATGGATATTGGTTATAGCATGTCAGTACAAAGCGAATCAATAACATATTTTTAATTATATATCTATCCTTGTTACACAATATTTTGCATTTAAAGAAATATATATTTTCAGTTTTGTTTTGTTTTGTTTTTCCTTTTTTATTACTACTGTAGAGGAATAGGAATGCGAATCTAAGTAGCCAAATGGATTTTTTTGCTTTGAGGTTTTTGTTTTTTAAAAATTCGTACATACTCATTTTTCATTATATTTTGAACTAAATATTTCGTGTAAATTCATATAATTTGCTAGCACTTCAAGAATATAATACATACAACGATACAATATATAGAGTTCTTCTATATTTAAAGAAAGGCTCTCACAGCTAGAAAACTGATAGCTGTAGTACTGTAGATCATAGTGTTCAATCTGTTTACTTCTATTTCAATTTTGCGGGATCATTTCTTCATAGTATGCGTTTATAATTTCTGTTATCCTTGTTAAGCGCAGACTTGCCAAAACATCTTTTCTATATCAGCTGTCATAAAGTACTTGTATTTGCTTCAATTTTTTTGCGATTAGTTGGAGTATGATGTCATCTAAATCCTCGTGTAACTTTGGGTCGGTCATCATGATGTCGTTTAATGACACTCCTGTTGTTGTCTTGGATAAGGCGTCAAACACTACTCAGAGCATTGTTGTAGTGTGTACCTGTTGGTTATGTTGTGATGTGGAATGTAATAGCTGTCCTACAACGGAATATCTTCGCGTCTTTCCTGAACTAATCCCATGTGGTTCGGGCCTAAATATCTTTCCATGAATTCATGGTAAAGTTGTTTGAATGGGACATCTTTCATAAACTTTCTTTCGAGCTGCAGCAACCTGGCGGTAGCCTTCCATCTGGATTCCTCTAGTTTGGCATGATCATTCATTCATGTGGATATAGTTCCTGCATTCACACATAACAAAAGATGTATAATTAGTGTACGTGGTATGGCTGTCTTGTTGTTTCCCAGCGCATAGTTTTTTCGTTAATATCAAAACTACGAATGATTCAAATAACGATTTTATATTGAGTTGCTGAAGGTTGTGTAGCATCTTTTTTGCAGTATCATGGATACATCGAACTGCTTGTCCTGATGCTGCTTGAAGTGTTCATAAGGACAGTAGTGAATTAAAATAGTTATTTGCTAGCATTCTTGGCTTGTTATATATTGCTTGTACTGTACTCCATACCATCTCGTAATTCTGCCCTGTGATTGCTAAGTGGTTGATAAGTTGTGCTGCTCGTTTTTGAAGCTTCGATTTCAAATATGTAATTTTTACTAATTTAGTCAATGTTTTATTTTGGTGAATGAGTTCGGTAAAGTTGCCATTAAATACACTTCATCGTTCATATTCACCTTAGAATAATTTTATTTCCATTTTCGATAGTTGTATTGCGGTGTCAATGATTCGACCAGAAATTTCCTTGCTGCTTTAATGTTATTAACGTACATTCTACTTTAAGCTACAATTTTTCATAGTAATCTTTCTTAAAATAGTCGGTGGTTTGATCGTCTTCTTCTGTGTTGATCAGTATACTTGTATGCAGGCCGGAAATTTCCTCCATCTCTTTCTCCAATTGCCTCATTTTTAAACTTAGATAATCTTTCTAGAAGCTGTTTGCCTCTAATGAGCCATTATTAGGTGTCATTCCCCTATCAATCTGTCGCATAAGAACGTCCTGCTTTTTGAATAATTTATTAGTTGTTTCTGATGCATCTGATGGTTGACTGATGCTCTTCACTTTCATCTCCGACTCGTGGTTGCTGGAATATGGAAACGAGAGTGGTTCCGGGGTTTCCGATGATATTCCGGTGTAGGTGTTTTCGGTGGTTCATTATCCAAGCGTTCACGCATTTCTTGATGGTGCGCCAAGCAACTTTTCTTATTTTTTTTCATAAAATTTTATAACATTATAGCTGTTAATAATGGTATTTTTGTTGTTACTTCAAAGCGTCTGTGAAGTGAATAAATTTTTTTTTAAAATTTTATTTGCATCAATTTACTTTCGAATGCAAACTAATCTTCTCTGAACAGTTATATCACTTCTGCGGTATTTTGATAAAACACAAACACTTATAGTTTATATTTATATTATTTAAAACTTTATAATTTGTTAAACCCGTTTTTATAAAACCATGTTGTGTTTAAAACACTTTTAATTCACAAAAAAATATATTCACTTGACAGACGGTTTGAAGTAACAACAAAATTACCATTAATAATAGCTATAATGTTATAAAATTTTATGAAAAAATAAAAATAAAAAAATTTCTTGGCGCGCCATCTATTGTTCTCGTTAAAAACGTTTGGTATGACATCTAGAAGTGTTCTCCGAAACAAAATTGAACGAAAACATATTTTTTTTTATTCATTAAAAAATACTAAAAATGTCAAATGCCCTTTCTACGTCAAGAAGGACTGCTTTAACATGTTGTGTGATGCAGAATTGAAAACCGTGAAAATCGAATTGTTGCGGTATTAACTAATTGTTTTCTTCAATAAAGTCATTGAGTCTATTTTTGATGATACATTCAAATACGTTACTGACCGAGCTGAGCAAGCTTATTGATCGATAGCTGTCTACTTCACATGGGTTACGTTCTTGTTTCGTTATTGACCCACTTTTGGTATTTTGCAACAAGAGGGGAAATAAAACAGTCTGATAAAGTTCGACAACAAATTTGTTAGAAATTTAAGTCCAGACTTTGGAAGATGTTTTAGAAATACATTGAAGAGTATATCTTGACCGGTTGCTTAGAGGAGACGGCTGTTATTTATAATGCCTTTAACCTCTTTTATCGATACATGGAACAACGAAACGTCGATTACCACATGGTTATGTATAAATTCATACTCTTTATAATCTCTTCTGATTCTGGAATATTGACAGCAGTTCCAAAAGTTTTATGAACAAATTTTGAACAAATTTTGAGCACATTTTTCACGAATTATTAATTTTACTACAGTCATCGGGATGGTCTAATGATGGTACTCAAGAATATTGTTTTAAAATAATCTCACCATAAGCCAGTATGGTTTAGATCCTTTGTTTTTTAACTTATCATTTACCGTTACCATTTTTACAGTTACTTTCCCATTTAGCGTTAACAATATCATAGATTTTCTGCCTGGTCACATCGTTAAGCAAATTAACAATGCTTTTTGGGTATGGATCACAACTTCTTATCCATTGCCTGCTCCTCACATTACGCAGCTTGAAAAACTTAAAGATTTTGTCAAGTTTTAAAATAAGTTTATTACTTATTCCGCTGGGATACAGCATTTCATAAATCCATCCATGATAGATTCCGTTATTAGTAGTAACTCACTAAACGAGTAAATTTATCCCTAATTGGTATTTCAGAATTTTGTGCACTGAATTGGAGAAGGGGAGGCTTCCATGTTAGTTGGTTCATTGAATTGAGGACCTTTAGAATTTAAGCTAAGAAAATTTGTACAGCAAAATGTATTTGAGACAGCGGTATAAAGCAAAACGAAAGTACCAGAGCTAAAAATCATGAAAAACTGGGAAAGAAAAGACGAGCTTAAAATTATGTTTGACAGGACTGCGACACGGACTGATAGGGTGTTTATTTAATAAGTATATGCAAAGACGGAAATCTACAATTGAATATCTACATCACCCTCTTATTAATTACTGAGAGCAAGATGTAATGGGCAAAATGTAACCCCTTCAAACTGGATTGATGAATTGCTATTTATACTTCTGAAGATCAAAGTGAAGAAAACATACCTACTTCACTAACAGTCATGCGTGACATTAAATTCAATATCAATTCGATAAAAACATCTCGTCATGATTGCATTACAGCAGAAATTGAAAGGGAACTACCAAGGAAAACTCAAGTTATGCTCACCAACATCGCTCACCAACCTTGGCATTTGAAATTCCAAACTAACTTCGATCGCCTGGTCCTTGCAACACGATTTACAGATTAAATTGCGTATAAATTGTTCTATAGATCATACTGTATATTTATATATGAACTAATGTTACTTTATCACATAATAGAAGAATTTGTATAATGTGTGTACATGCGGGGGTGAAGTCGCAATATGTTCAATTCACGTATAAATTATTCATTTTAAATTCACACATTCTTGTCATTATAATAGGATGGAGGTGGAAAGCTGAAAATAGATTTTCGAAACACGTGTATTGATAACCTCATTATGTTCAGTATACGAATTACAAAATAAATCTGAACTTTGCCGAATTTTATAATATTACGATGATAATCTACAGCATTGAAACGGATTTGTTTCTCTCGAGATATGGCACCCGATCGATCGATGAAACCAATAAAATTATTTAGATCAAGCTTTACCTTTTGCTATATACTATCACCTTGATAAGGGTATACACACAACAACAACAAAAAAAAGTTTAAAGTACAGGAATTCTATATTAAATTTATTTTCATGATTCTTTTGTTTCTGAGCTTTTTCGTGAACTTTTCTAACTTTTTATATTATTAAAAAAAAAAATCTCATTTTCATGTTTTTAGTTTGTTGCTTTATTTTCTTTATGCGACTGTCGTCAATCTTGTATTTGCATAAAGTGATTCAAATTTGTGGATCAACTTTTATAATCAGATTATGCGTGTGTATATACGCGCGGTGGCGGCTGACATGATATATATATATATATATATATATATATATATATATATATATATATATATATATATATATATATATATATCTTTTGTTTTAAACTCACTGTCGACATGAATGTATGCGCATGGGAACAATTTATCGTCACGTCGCGTTAATTTGGTTATGGTATATAAAATGCATGTGACATATGATGTCATTTTAAGAATAATATACGTTAAAATGTAGTGTTCTTCCGTGTGGGGTCTCCTCAGGTGGCGGAAAGGGGAATACCCGATAGATATGGCAGCTATCGGGGAAATTAAATACTCGGGGTGGTCCAAAAACTAGCAAACTCAAGCTAAAGTGGCACTACATACGCTAATGGCTAAGGGGGTGTTTAGCCATTAGTATGTGAACTTCGATTTGGACGACAGTTGGTTAAAACCCATAGCTTTCCTATGATAACGCAGAGCTCTGTCACAGGTGACCAATATTTATCATTCTACTCGTAGGAATAAAAAACGAAAACTGCAACAAATAGGCAGTGCAACATCCCAAATGATATTAAAGTCGGTATATAGTTGGTGCCCCAACATTTACGGCAACTTATCGTCCTTATCCCATTTTCCTTATCCATTATCGTTCACTGTTACTTCCGTTACAGTGGCGCCCAAACACATGGCTAACTTAACTTTCCCATCCCATTCATTTCCTATTCCATTCATTTATGATTATACATAAAGCGCATTTTATCCAGTTT
The DNA here is from genome assembly GCA_963556175.1 of Tipula confusa. Taxonomy (NCBI): domain Eukaryota; kingdom Metazoa; phylum Arthropoda; class Insecta; order Diptera; family Tipulidae; genus Tipula; species Tipula confusa. The sequence continues at coordinate 103,864,579 of OY744475.1, forward strand.
TCCAGTTTTAAAATGTCTAGTTCTGAGCGGTTCCCAAAATATGGCTATATTTGTTTTTCTTAATTTTTTATTTTATTTTGCAGTTTATTATTATATTTTTTCTGGTTTTCTTTGCTTTTCATTTATTTTTTTTAATTAACCCATGTGCGCATTTGAATCCATATATTATATATGTTGAATTAAATGTTTGGCACACATGGGTTAATTGCTTTTGCGTCATGATTATATTTTTTTTGTTGTTTTTAACTTTTTGATTATTTTTGGTTATTTTTTTTATTATTATTTTTTTGTCTATTTCCTTTGTCGAGCACCAATTTGTGTTGATTCCAGCGCTGTTACTGTTTCGATTTCGCACGAATATAATATATCCTTTCTGGAAGCGATGGAGCTACGAACAATGGTTCCATTGTTCTCAGAAGTTCTCTTTTCCTATTTTCTATCCTTCCTTTTTTATAACGTGTGGGTGAATTGTCCTCGACATCGACCATGGAGGATTGCTGCTTCCGCCATGGAGCGTTGACTTCAGAGTGTCTTCTGATCAATATCAATGTTAACTTAACCTTTCCTTTAAATGGCGGAAGTTTGTTTGGTTAATTTGATTCACTTGTCTTAATTCTAAATCTAAATGTATGTAACGTATAAATACAAATAAATAAATAAATGTCAACCTTGGCAAAATCAAGCAACCGTGACAGGTGATCATCACATCATCTTTTTTATATATATGAATATTTTTTTAAATTTATTTTGTTTTTTTGTTTCGTTGGTTTTTGTCATGATTGGTTGTAACGACTTCTCAGCGTGTGAGTCGTCTCCATGCTGTAACGAGCGACCTTTGGGTGCTCGTTCTCTGGGTACTTGTGTACAAATTTATGTTTTTATAAATTATTTTAATATTTATTTTTATATACCTGTACCTCAATTTTGTTGCCTTTTTGAGACTAGGAGACTACGAGTAATTTATACGTACACTGTGTATAGTATTTATATTTATGTTATTGTGTGATTTTTTTTATGTGCATTAGTGATGAGAGTTTAAGAATAAGCATGAAAAATTTTGGATGTGGTTTAAATCGGTAAAATTTTTCGTGCTTATTTGATGGGGAATTGATATTTACTATGTTTATGCAAATTGTTGGAATATTAATTTGAAATTGAAAAAATAATAATTTATTTTAATCATTATGGTAACAAGTTATTTTATTTATGTAATATAATATATTTATACACATAGTTTTTTATAGTTTGAAGTGATAAAAACATAATCATTAAATTAGATTAATTAATATATAGAATTAGTTAAATAATGATGATTAATATCACCTGAATTATCATTTTCGACTGCATTAGATTTAGGAATTATTTCTTGTTCTGCTTCAATATTATCAATGCAGTACAGCACGAGACGGAATACTGTTTTTTTCTTTGAAGACTCTGCAGATGGCCAGAACTAGGCTTAACGCATCGAAATTGGCCCTTTAATAGCCCAAAACATCGTTCAATGCCAGTTCTTATTTTTGATGTGAATCGCCTGAAGACGCCATGTCACGTTCAATGCTAAAATTAGTAAATCAGTATCACATATGTCTATGAATAAAATGTATATACATATTAATCTTTATAAATATCAGATTTATAATTACCATATTTTGTGTATTGTCTATATTAATGTACTGGTGTACGATTCATATTTTTTATAAATGTTTACTATCGCTATATGTGAGTGCTGTCAATCCACCCAACTATACACTGGGGTCATAGCATTTTTCATTTAAGATATTAATGATTAAATTAGCCACTATTAATGATGTCGGAAAACGCGGAAGTCTTGTAAATTAATTGGGTGCAATCACCTTAGTTCGCGATGCCACATTAGTTCGAGATGCTAAATAAAATCTTTGATTAGCATATTACAGCAAAGGTGTCTATAACCCTATCTGAGGTTGATATATTCCACTAGAGAACCAATTGCAGCAATATAACTAATACATACTTCTATATGAAGTGGCATTCTAATGGAATGATATATGATGGTCATTTTCATCAATAAATGATCGAATATCACACTGAATACACCACATAAAATATTTCGGATCGATATTTATCTACAAAACAATCAAATAAAATAGGTGTAATATTAGTATATATCAAAATAAACTAAATGATTTGAAATTATATTTACCTTACCATAGATCGGCCATTTTAAAGGATCTAAAATATTCCGTAAATATTCATTGTATACTGACTCGTTTTTAATTTAGGGTCATAATACAAAATTGGAATAATCCAATTTATGATTAAATATTAAATATACAAATTATTTTTATATAATTTATTTAATTTTATATTTTTAATTTTAATTTTCGTAAGAAAAATTTCAAAAATGGCAATAATTCAAATTGTCAACACAAAAGTCAAACCAAACATAAACAAATTGAATAGCGCATGCGTACAAATGCACATACATTCACTAATATTAGTATTTTCCGGTAATTTTTGTTCTCGTTGTCTCGTAGGCAACAAAATTGAGGTACATGAGACAGTGAGACTTTTGTATATGTACACCGTATAATGTATAAAATATTGTGGTCATTTATTTGAAATGTATTAGTGACGATAAGTATCAAAAACTATGGAATCGATCGAACCGGTTTTAATTTTTTTGGTGTTTAAGTGAAAATGAAAAAAAATTTAACTGTACGAAAACCCATATATAGTATTAAATTATATAAAATTATATTTTAATTTCGTTCATCTAGAAATTGTCTAGACCATTGTCTAGTCTGGGCAAACTACGGCACTTTGACTTCCCCAATAAAGAATTGTCAAATGATGGGCGAGCACCAACCCCGCCACCATCAATAAGTAAGGAGACTCGGCTACAGCTTGACGATCAGAAGTTCAGAATGAAAGAACTGTCACACACCAACCAAAAACAGCTCAAGAGACAAGATGTGCTAACGAGGAACATGTACCAGAAAATGGATCACATCGGATAAGCTTTGGACAACGACAACAGCCCAATAGAATACCTCAAGTTAAAAATAGATAAATTATCCAAAGAGATAGAGGTAATTGATAACTTACACATAGAGATTCAAGTTGAAATTGAAGAAAAAGAGCAAACAACTAAATACTTCCAAGAGAACTACTACGAAGCTCTTAAGGATAAAGTGGACACACTAATAATGCGATTACATCGCAACCAGAAGAAAAGACAACGAACACTTCTGAAGAAGCCAGGGTACACTTACCCAAAATACAACTACCAACGTTCTATGGCAAGTATGAGCAGTGGAACACGTTCAACGACATTTTCACCAAGCATATCCATAACAAGATGACTTACTTAAAGTCAAATCTACAAAAAGGAGCAGCCCAGTTAATCAGTCATCTCTCAACAACTGGTGACAATTACAACAAAGCCTGGGAAATAATGCAAGCGAGGTTCAATAACCCCAGGTTGCTGGCAAATAAGTATTTTAACTCATTGATATGCTTACCAACAATACATGCAGCATCAGCAGGAGCAATTCGAGCTTTGCATGATACGGCAACTGAAATACTACACAACATCAGCAAGTTACAGATAAGCTCTCCTTTCGAAGCCCTAGTAATGTTTATTATAGGCAAAAAATTAGACCCTGAATCCATTAGGCTATACGAAACATTAGAAAATCCGAGAAAAATTAAACAGATAAATGAATTTCTCAGTTTTCTAGAAAGAATATTTCAGTCACTGGAGGCTATGGGGATATCCAAGGTGGTGAATACACCACCACAACCAATGGCACCGCTGAAACATGTACATACCACAACAATAAGCAACCAGTGTCTGGTGAAGGGATGCCAAGGAAGGCATCAATTGCAAGACTGCTGTCAATTCAAACTAATGCCAACACTAGAAAGAAACAAGTTAGTCAGCGAAACAACTACTTGTGTACGTTGTTTAACACAACATCCAAAGGACAGCACTTCAAAAAATGCGTGCACATCCACAATACGATGTATTATATGTCAGAGTCATCACCACACTCTTCTGCATGGTAATAACATGGCATCAAGGAACAAGGGGGCATCACAAACCCTCATAGTTAAACAACAAGGCGTTGTACTTCTTCCAACGGCTGTGGTTAAAGTAGCAAAGGGCACTGGACAGCTCACCACAATGAGGGTACTAATCGACTCAGGCTCACAAGCGACATTAATATCATCGAAAGCGGCCAATTTACTAAACATAAAAAAGAAGAAAGCACACGTCAACATTTCAGGGATTGGTGGTAACGAGGCAGGAATCTGCTGACATACGATCAACATAAAGTTAATGCCAAGATTCAATGGAGACTTTAGCTTAGACATTGAAGCCTTGATTTTCAGCAAACTAACGCATCAACTGCCGGAAGTTGATATTGACACTAGAGCATGGACCCATCTTAACAACATAAAATTGGCGGATCCATACTACAATCAATCTCAACCTATTGATATCATACTTGGCGCAGACTACTATCCATTAATAATAACTAATAGCATAATCAAAGGTAATCATCGAGAACCAATGGGTCAGAACACCGAGTTCGGTTGGATTATAATCGGCAGTATGAGTAATATGGACAGCCAAGTAAGAAGAACAATGATGACGACAAGGTCAATCGAGGAACAATTAAAATTGTTTGTAGAGGTTGATAGCATTCCTGAGGAGAAAAGCCACACGGAGGAAGAAACTCAAGTTGAAGAAGCATTCAAAACTACGATGAAGCGGCACAATGATGGACGATACATAGTAAAAATTCCATTTAAGGACAATCATGTCAAGCTTGGAGAATCTAGGAAAACAGCATTAGCAAGACTTCTATAGATCGAGAAAAGATTTGTTAAAGATCCAGAGTACAAACAACTCTATCAACAATTCATGCAAGAATATATCGAGCTATACAACATGAGCAGCTACTGGGAAGAAATCAAAAACTATAAGGTGGCTTACAATGAGCTACAAGCAGTCTGTAAGGAGTTATCTGGGTTAAATTGCAACATTTTGGAACAGCTACAATGGCAATTCAGCAACCTAGTTGCTGATAATGAGTTACTACTAGGCAGCAACAAGGAAAAACATCGCGTGAAACGGGGTTTTGAAGATTCAACAGGCATCATACTGGGAGACATGTTTGGGATTCTCACTCAACGTGAAGCCAGAGAATATGAGGCTCGATTTGAGAGTCTCAATAACAATGAGCACAAACTATTGTCACTGATAAAAAATCAAACAGCCTTGATTGACAACACGGTCAAAATGGTGAAACACGACACAAACCTCACTGCCACGTCAATAAACATCTTAATAAAAGGGCAGAACCAACTACGACAAGAAATGGAGCAGATCCAAGAATATCGAACATATGAGGATAGAGTCCGCTCGGTATTAGTTGCGTTTCTCGAATTAAGCATGATATTAAATAACCTACAGGCTACACAACAGGCCCTACTTGACCTAGTCTACGATATACATCATGGAATATTACACCCCGCAATTCTCACACCACGTCAATTAGAGCAGCAGTTGCAATTGATTCGTCAACATGTGCCAGCCTCCATCACCGTTCCAGGCCACGACATTCATGATCTCAGTCACATATATCAGATCATGAAAATTCGCAGTAGAGTAACTCAACAGGGTATAATCATTGTAATCACTATACCGCTCGCATTTGCGTGGGATTACACGTTGTTGTCAGTAGTTCCTGTACCCGATATTCATCACGATAACACACAATCACAAATTGTCACGTCAACTGAATATCTCGCCATAGATAACCGCAGGGAACATTTCGTAACATTGACAAGGGATGATGTGAGCCGTTGTCAGATACTTAAGCCAACTCAATTCCTATGCGGAATTTCATCAATTAGAAATACACCTTACAACCAAGGGTTATGCGAGTTCGCCATATTACAACGGAACAAGAATCTCAACACTGTATGCCGTAGTGAGACGATGAATGCAACCAACCATTGGATTAAGCTTTACGTGCTTAACCAATGGATATATGTTGTACCACACGAAAGTATAGTCGATGTAATCTGCAACCATGTGATCCAGCCATACACCGTCAAGAACTCAGGCATAATAAGGATAGATCCTGGTTGTATGCTAAGAGATGCCGAATCATTGATCATAGCTGCCGGTGCATCCCGCAGTAATATAACAAAAGCATTTCATACTTCACATGGAGTGTTATTTGGAGGTACTCATCTACAAAATTTCAGCTCATATATTATAAATAGAACAAGGATGAACAATTCACTCGGCTTAATTACTACACCACCAACAGGCGATATTGAAGAACAAATTGCAATATTGGAGAAGTCTGAGGACAGTTTAGCAGATCATAGATTCGATCATATTCACCACTATAGTATGATTCACATACTATTCTGGAGCATACTGGTAATGGGAATAATATGGGCCATAAAACATATACGCAAAAAATTAGCTTCCAAAAACCAACAACCCTCACCTCTACCAGGACGGAGAGCTAGTATCATATAACAACAACAACCATAGCCGTTATATACCAAAGGCCGGCCCGGGAATATGTTAAGACGAGCTCAACAGAATGTAAAATGAGTCAGTTATAATCTTTATTTTCTTGTAATTTAAATACCGGATAAGAAATAATATTAATGTCTATGTAATTTTGGCCATGTCGGCAGTAATTTTACAATATATAACAACAGTATTTGCATTAATAAAATCAGATTCAATTAAACAACCAAACGAATTGTCTTCTCAATTATAATTAATGCGGCCCCACCAGTGGTAACCAAATTAATTTATCAACAATATTAAAATATTGCCTAGTTAGATTTATCTAACTAGTTATACGCATTCCAATCCGTGATTGGAATTGTTCATTGTTAATTTTATAAGATAATATATTTTTAATGATTGTGATTTTGTGTGCTTAAAGTAAAAATTATAGTCGGGGAGTATTTGCATGCCAAAATTATTGCAATAGAATGATTAATTAATAAAGCCGATTTAAAACTACGTGATGAGCGCATGTAATCAGTATACAAAACGAATATATAAATTGTTCAATGTTGCGAATTATAAAAGTGATTCCGACGTATTCTTTTCGAATTTGTTGTATTTTTTTTCTCTCACTACTGTTATTTACTGTTTTTTTTATCGTGATGTGAGTCCGGTTGAGTGCTGAGACTTGTCAAGTGAACCTCGCCTTCCCATCTTTTCCCTTTCTTGTGATTATCTTAGTTTCCAAGTATGCCTTGCACACCCCACTTCATCAGCTCCTGAGCTCTAGCCGGCTACTACACTGCAGCAAGGCTTCTCCTGGAAGATTCTGTTAACGCCATCGGGGTGCGGATCCCACTGGTGTCGTTTTAATTACACTAAATGGGACTCGCATCTTTATCTGTTACAAACAATTATATAACACTTTACTGTACACTTCGCTTTAATCGTTTACTTATTCACTTGTTCTCTATTGCACTGATAACATAAGACTATCCCTCTGCTTGCAATCGGTGCTGTTTATATACCAGTATACGGATGGTTGAGGATGTTCCATTTTTCACCCTAAAACAATACATGCACCAGTGAATAAGGAAAAAATAATTTGAAAATGGAATATCCCATGTGAGATGAGAAGATCCGAAGACGTAACATTGTAAGCAAAGTAAGCTGCAAGTTTTGATTCCAAACTAATTGTATTAAAAAAATAAATAAATTTAGCTTTTCACTTAATAGTTTTGAACATTACAGTTAATAATAAAATACCATCATGTTACATTGTCAATAAAATGTTGATAAAGAAAACGCTTTCCTTGGGAAATCCGACAAATATAATATTTATTAAATTTAATGTAAATAAATAAAAACGATTTCAGAGTATAAATATTTTATACGGTTATCTTGAATCTTTTCTATTTGTAAATTAAACAACCTTCAAACTACTGTAATGGCAACGAGAAAAAATCACATAAAAACTTAAGTTTTTCCACAAAGTAAAATTCTACAGTACCCCATAATAAAGCAAGTACATATTCATATAGATTAAAAAAAAAAGGAAAACTCTTAAAGCAGCAAAACATTATGGAAGTCAAATTTATTTTTATTTTCAGCTTTTAACTTTTTTTATTTTTTATTTTTTGTTATAATAATATATTATATTGAAAGAATTTCTAACAAAAATAATAAAAATAAAGAAAAAACAAAAATAAATTTAGAAAAATTCTTTTGTGATTGTTGGTGAAAAATAACAGATTTTCCTTTTTTTTTATTTTATTTTTTTTACTCTTCCTGCTGTTATTTTTTGAGATCATCAAATATGCTAAATCATTTTATCATGATAGCAGCTATGATATTCATTTTATTATTTTTGTGAGCGTTTTGCCGTTGTTATTGCTTGAGAGCTATCTATGTGTATATATAACGCTCGCTAGCAACGAATAATTTTTTTTGGTGTAATGATAGCTGAATGTTTAAAAAACAAAAAAAGTAAATAAAAGTTTAAAAATTATTTTTTTTGTTTTATTTAATTTTTAATTTTAGTTTTTTTTTTTATATATTTATACATATATTTTGGTTTTTATATATTTTATTGTATGTATATATAGGAATTTATATGAATCCATGAATGCCACTATATGTTAAGTACGATATAATATGTAAAGTGAAAATTTAATGAGGAAAATAATTTTTCATTTGAATATATTATGGTATATGTGCAACAGGAGTGCTTCGTTTAACGTAAAACAAAATAATTCGTTCAACAAAATAATTGATGTAATATTGAGCTTGTTATTAGTATGGGTCTGGTTTAAACTAAGTAAGATAGATGACATGAAGATCACTTAGCTTCTCGAATGCGAAAATTTGCTTTGTATAAATAACCATCAAGGCCCAAAAGCGCCTCATGGGAAAACACAATTTCTTTTCTCGATTTTTACAATTTCTATGGATTGTAGGTGTTGAATCGACAAACATTATTATATTGTCACATAAAATTATTTGTTTCCCTCTTCATTAACATTGCGCCATCTCTTAGTTACTAGATCAGTATTGAATACAAGGGAAATTGATTATAGCTATTCTCTTGCAATATTATTTTGCATTGTTAGCATATTATTTGAAGTTTTTTTTTTTTTTTATAACTTTTTAGTTTACAAAGCAACTAGTCATTTTTGACTAACAGCGTTTGCTTCTAACAATATAATAATAAAGCCACTTCTATGTATTCTTTCAATAAAGTGTTGTTTTGGTTGATTTTGCATTATGCGCACTACTCAGATAACTCAAAAGGTTTTAGTCTTTTGAGTCTTCTTATAATACCCTCTTGATGAAGTAATCTTACAGCTTCAATATTAGGGTGATGATGGAGCCTTTCCTGGTGGTTTTGAGTATATTTTTTTATTTCACTTGCGACTGTGTCTATTCCAAAATCTCTATGAAGGTCACTATTACGAGTGTACCAAGGGGCGTTTACAATCCCTCTAAGAACTTTATTTTGGGATCGTTGAACTATCTGTTGATTGCTGTTTTTGGTGTATCCCCATAGTTGGATACCATAATTCTAGACTGGATTGAGCACTTGTTTATAAAGCATAAGTTTATTATGAATGGATAACTGAGAGTTTCTTCCAATTACCCAGTACATTTTTCTATATTTTAACTGAAGCTCTTCTGCTTTCTTTTTCACATGTACTTTCAACTTTAACTTTGCATCAAGGTTCATACCAAGGTATTTTGCTTGATTTGTATGTGGTACAGGGATATTATTCAGAGTCACAGGTAGTTGTTCTATTGACCTATTAGTGAAGTTAATGTGAGTAGACTTTGATTCAACCACTTTAATTCTCCACTTAGTTAGCCAATTTTGTATATTATGTATGGCTATTTGTAGTTTGAATGTGACTTCACCGATTGTGTCACCAACAGCTAGAATTGCAGTGTCATCGGCAAACGTGGCGGTAGTTGTATTGCTCGTCTGTGGTAAGTCGCTTGTAAACAGTATGAAAAGGAGTGGTCCTAAGACACTCCCCTGCAGGACTCCTGCTTTAGCTTCTTTTATGCTGGAGTAAGTTCCTTCCTGTTTAACTCTAAAGTATCTTCCTTTTCAGGTATGACTTTAACAGTTCGCAATACTCAAATGGCAGAGTTTTCTCCAATTTAAATATTAAACCATCCAGCCAGACTTTGTCAAATACCTGTGCTATATCCAGAAATATGGCTGAATAATTTTTTTTCCCTCTAAGGATTTTTCTATTAAATCTGTTATTCTATGAACTTGATCGATTGTGGAGTGTTTCTCTCTAAAGCCAAACTGATGGGACGAAACAACTCCTGATTTTATAATTTCTGGTTTAATTCATTTTAATAATAGTCCCTCAAACAGTTTTGACATGATGGAAAGAAGTGATATTGGCCTGTACGAAATTAATTCACTTGGTGGCTTACCTGGTTTAGGTATCATTATCACTTCTGCAAATTTCCAAGACAGAAAGACATAACGGAGTCTGAAGGAAGCATTAATCATGTCTGATATTTTATTAATAGCTTTATTCGGTAGTTGTTTAAGAATCTCTCTAGTTATCAAGTCATATCCTGGTGATTTTTTAAGTACTGCATGGTTCTTTATTTATTGCTTCACTTCTTTAGCATTAGTTAATGGGATTTCCTGTCTCAGGATGGTTGTATGGTTTTCAGTCAGTATATCCTGTCGATTAAGTGTTGTTAAATTAGGGTGAAAGGTACTCTCGAGATGATCCGCAAACCTTTCTGCTTTTTCTTCTTTGATTTTAGCGAGAAAAAATAGTGGTATTTCATTTTATTGTTGCAATATACCATTGTAGTTCTATGCAAGAACTTTGAAATTATTTGTCATGTTTAATTAGCAAAGAGAGGCTAACTCTGATGCTGCTTGACTTTTTTCGAGTAGAGTGAGCCTTTGCATGATTGATATGAGACTCTTTCTTGCTCTTCTTTTTGTGAACTAAGTCTATTAAGAATATCTTGTAGTATTTTATTAGTTTGGTTATTATTTGAATCAGTAACTGAAGCAGAACTATATTGCCTTCTCGAAGTTCCAATAGTGACTGCATCAGCATATGTTACATTTGGATTAGTTCTTGATAATTTTCTTAATGTTTGGTGTGTCCTTAACTTTGTGGATATTCTTGTTGAGGCTGAGTTGATTTTTGGCCTGGTACTTACTGAAGTTTCCCTTGTTTTGTTGCGAATTTTTTGCAGCTCTCTTATAAAAATGCAACCTCTGTTTTGGTGGGGTGTCTTTTTGTTTCAGCCGTACGGTGTTTTCCTATACATTTCACGCATCTAGGCTCTTTATTACAAAAGTTTTGCATGTGTCCGTAGACTTGGCACTTTTTGCACTGAGGAATCAGTTTAGATTCTTTAACTGCTCCTATTTGCACTTTCATATGAAGTATTTCGCTGATTGCATAAATATTTTTAATGTCTTCTGTTCTTTCAAAAGATAACATATATAATGGAAGCGGTGTTTTCCCACCTCATTTTAGCAGCTGTGTAACTTCCTTAATTTTATATTCTATCTCCAAAAGATAGTCTTTTATCTCTTCTGGTTTGCATGAAGCAGGTAGTTTCTGAGCAATGACTTTGGTTTGTCTTGTCAGCTTGTCTTCGTAGGAATACCATGTTGTTTTTTCATTAAGAGCTCCTGTTAACTTTCTATAGCTATCACTGTCTGGGAGATTTATTTTGATATCACCACTATTTAGAGCTGTAGCTTGAAATTCTATTCGATTGTTGTTCATGATGTTTCTAATACTATGATAATTATCGCAATTGGATATTATAATTGGAGGTGGCCGTGGCACTTTTTTCTCCAGTTGTACATTCTTGCTTTCGGTTGAGAGATCTTTACTTGATCGTTCCTGTTCCGTCGAAACCTAAGCTTTTCCCTCCTGTGGTACATTCCTACTTCCGGTTGGAAGCTGCTCAATTGATTGTTTCAGTTCGGGTGAAATTAGTGGTGATTTACTCATCTTGCGTTTCTTATTTTTTTGTTACGGTTCAGAATCCATCCCGTTTCTCCGTTCAGCTCTTCTTCGTCTGTTTCATATATAATCTTTATATGATCATTGGTATCGTGTTGTTCCTGCAGCTAAGAGGTTTCTTTCTCAGATATTACTGCATTTAGAGCAACTTTTAACTCCTTGTTTTAACTCCTTGTCGGTCCAAAAATTGGCAAGTGTTTTACGATTTATATGTCAAGGCTATTCTCGAAAATGTTATTAGTGTGTGTGTCTGCGGTGCAAAAATTGCAATATATTAAGGATTTTTTAAGAGATGAAGCTTATAATTTATTAAAACACGTTTCAATCACAGAAACAAATTATTTTGAGGCATTCCGTTTTGACCATAAAATCGTTCATTAAAATTTTCATGGAATAACCCACAATCCACCAAGTGAGTGAATCTAATATACAAAAATTGCACGATATAATTCATATTCTGGAGGAGAAGTTGGATGCTGAAACACGTGCATTATGGGCACAGATTTCATGTGAGGATGATCATCAAACCGTGGATAGTTTATTCAAATCATTCCGATGCTCTTGAATCTCTAAGACTAACTATCAGCAAACGTTCAACAAACCAAAAAACTTCTAAGGTTTTAACGAAAAGTTGCCCTTTATGCAATATCGATCGCTTGTTAACAAACTGTGATTCATTCCAGAACTTTTCAGTTGCGGGACGTAGGCAATGTATTAAAGCAGATAACCATTGTTTTAATTGTTTGCGAATTAATCATCACGTATTTAGATGCTTCTCGAAACAACTATGTAAGAATTGTGGTAAGAAACATCATGCGCTTCTGTATTTAGACGTTTCCAATGAACGAAGCAGCAATACAGCGTTGGAAGATGTCAAAGTAACAAATGCGCATGTTGTTATATCAGCCAATTATATTTTATAAACGGCTCTGTCATTAGTAATGGATCAAAGCGGATTTGAACATGAATGCAGAATGTTATTACCTAGGCAAAATAATCGTTGTATCTGGTATTGGTGGGTCAGTTATCCAAGTTACATTTTAATGTTTCAACGTTTAATGTTTCGCAGCACGTGTTCAATCTGATATTGGATGGCAGAACCAAATTTAAAAATTGAATGGCTATAAAAACGATATTTGGTTGGGTTCTAGAAGGTGAAGTAGGGGCAGGTATACTGACACTTACGGAGCAAATTAGATTGGACAAAATACTAAAACAGTTCTGGAAAATTGTGGCGATTCCTAACATAAAACAACTGTCAGACGCAGAAAATAGTAGTGTAAAGTTATTCGTCAAATCGACGTATCGAAATATGGAGGGCAGATCAGTTCTGCATCCCCCGATGAAACAATGTTCAGAGGAACTTGGGAAATCAAGGAACTTAGTCGTTAGTTGTGAGCGAGCCGTAAAGCGAATTTTTCGAAAGGATTCAGCTTTAAAGAACTTGTATGGGCAATTCATGACTGAATATCTTAAGCTGGGGCATATAAAAGAAGTTACCAACCCGAGGTAAAAAAATTAGACTATTTGTACACCACGGAGCTATTTGTACATCAAATTCGGCATCAAAATTCAGGATAATATTCGAAGCATCTGCTAAAACCTCATCACCTCATAGAATATCTCATAGAAATCAGTAAAAGTTTCTATGTGGACGATTTGATGACGGGCGCAGAAACGACTAAGGATGCTATTCAACTTAAATACCAAATCATGTCGATCCTTAGCAATGCTTGAATGAATTTGAAAAAATGGGTCTGTAATTTAGAAGAGTTCCTTCAGCCAATACCATTAGAAGTCAGAGGTATGTCAACGTAAAATCTCAGTCCAGACGGATGGATGAAAGTATTGGGATTGCAATAGAATCCAAAGTGAGACATGTTTTCGTATCGTGTCAGCATGGGCCTCCAGTATTAACCAAGAGGAAGTTACTATCCGAAAAGAGGTCAAATATTTGACTATTTAGAATGGCTATCTCGGTCATAAGTAAAATGAAGATACTATTTCAAAATTTTTGATTAACAAATATAGATTGGGACGAGGTACTATCGCAGACAATCCAACAAAAATGGTTAGAATTAAAGCAACAACTGCATTATTTAGAAGAACTTAAAATACCAAAATAGCTGCACACACCTAGTCAAAAAGCTCAATTGCATAGATTCTGCGATGCAAGTGAGCGGGCATACGCGGCCTTAGTCTATATGCGCAATGTGACTAATCGAGAAAGCTATTTTTGTTGGTTAATTCCAGCAAAATCCAAAGTAGCTCCAATAAAAAAGCTGTCCATTACCAGATTAGAACTGTGTGATGTGTACCTATTAGCAAAGTTATTGTTGTTCATCAAAGAAATCCTGGGAGTACATTCATCACTCATAACGAGCTGAACAGATTCAACTATCCTCCTGGATTGGTTATCAGATGTACTAATTGGATGGCAAAAGTTTGTAGATAACTGGACGTCCCAGATACTAGAAGTAATGACACGAGATCAGTGGCAACATTTTCCTACGAAAGACAATCCGGCTGATGGCGCATCGCGGGGCGTGCTGCCTTCGGAAATATTAAACAATGAATTATGGTGGAGGTCATATAGTTGGCTACGTAGTAATTCTAAAAGTTGGCCCAAGCAAAAAGTTAAAACTACAGCACAGTAGATGAAGAGCAAACTGTATCGCAATTGTTATGGCAGATTGCCAGAAAAATGCCATACAGTACGATTAATCGATACATTTTCCTCTATCAGAAACATTGCCAAGATAATAGCGGATTTATCCACAATATTCATAAACATGTGGTGAAGTGCGCAAGGGACCAATTGTACTGAAGATAGATGAAGCAATTAAATCATGTTGTAAGATTATTCAAGCAGAATATTTGGCAGACGACTTCAAGACTTGATGTCTTGATACGATCAACAAATTAGAAGTTTGCTTAAATTTCCTAAACCATTTGTTGATGACACGGGGATCATGAGATTTACAGATAGAGTTCAAAATTCAAATTTGGGGTATAAAATAAAGCACCTAATTATCTTACCACCATCTAAATGGCCCAGAAAATCACTGAATATTTCGATGTGCCATTCATGCACTATTTAAAGATCCGATTGAATTGTAATATTCAACGCCTGGGAGAATGTTGAATCGGCAAACATTATTACATTGTCACATAAAATTATGAGTTGCATTTGTTTCCCTTTTCATTACCATTGCGCCATCTCTTAGTTACTAGGTCAATATTTAATTCAAGGAAAATTGATTATATTTGCTATTCTCTAGCAGTATTATTTGGGGTAACAGTAAATTCGGTAATTATATTAATGTCAATCTAATCTAGAATCTGCGAAGAATAATAGTCTTGTTGGAAGGTTGTTGATTACAAAAGTCTGCATCCTGTTTTCGCCCATCAACGTAAAGTTGAGGATATTGCACAGACTGGCCGTTAACTGACCATGAATCTGGGACATGAATTGAATTGTTATTCACAAGCAAAATTGTTCGATGGCCAAAACTGGTAAATCACCATTCAACGCACCGCATTTTTCATTTTTCCTTTAGGCTCAGATCTTGTTTGTTCATCTCCCTCTTGTTACCGATGACTGACTTGATCCAGCGTTTCCTGTCGTTGCCAACTGGCATGTTATTCAACATCCATTTTCCGATCTGGTTCATATTTTCTTGGTTCATTTTTCTTTTACAAAAATAATTAGCCTTAAAATAATTCCAGCCTAAATGTGGCTTACAATTTTTATTTTTTCAATAAAGTTAAAAAAAAAAAATTAACAATTAGTTGTTGCGGAGAATCGAACTTGAAAATTTTTCATTCCCAAATTTTAGTTAAAAATTCAGTCATATTTTGTTCCAAGTGCTATTAAAAATATTAAATATTTATTTTAAGAAATCTCATAGTATCACACCTCCATATCTCCATTATATTTAAATATGTCAAAATGATTTTTACAATTTTTACATACTTACCCCATTCCCCGCATAAACCAATCGAACTGAATGAAATTTTTGGAATTTTTTTGTTTGTTTATTTTCAATCAACGAAAACATAATTTATTTAGTGTTAACCTAATTCATTCCAAATTTTGATGCCATATTTCTAAACATTAATCATAATTTTATGAATTTTTTTCAAAATCAATAAAATTTCGATCATACACTTATATTAACAATTTGTATGCATATAAAGTACACAAAAATAGAGTAGATTGTATATAAATAAGTACTGGGTTTTCAAATAGGAGCGCTCGATCATCTATATGCTTGAATTAGGATAAACTTTACGGTCGTAATACCATTACTTAATAGGTAATTCCAGAGTCTACAACTATCAACATCACCATTTTAAGATATCGTTGTGTTGGAACAAAGTTCTAAACATCATGTCAAAAAGTTATTAATCATATTCAATAACATTCTTTAATTACAGCATAATATAAATACACATAGTACTACCATGGAATGATAGCCTATTGAGGTGCTAGATGTCGATACTGGTATCGTTTTAAAATAATCAAAATTTTTTTATATTTATAATCGCCTAAATGTCATATATATTTATTCTACATTTTGACGATATCTGTCGACCATTGACTCACCAATTCCTATCAATTACATGATCGACAACAGCTATAGAACATTGTTAAAGAATAATTCTTTTCTAACAGCGCAGCCAAATTACAATTTACCCGTCCAACATAATGTGGTCCCCCATATTGTGACAACTGGTCATTTGCCAGTGTAAAAGCCAAGGCTACTAGATCCAGAGTCACGTAAAGCTGCATTTACCGAATTTCAGTATATTGTGGAATTAGCGATTTCCACAAGGTCAAGATCTAGATTGGAGGTCGTTTGGGAATTACTGTAGGTTAAACACAGTTACAATACCTGACAGGTATCCGATTCCTCATACATACAACATTTTCTATGCACTTGCAGGACTGCACAATTTTCATTAGGACTTCGAAATGCCACACAAATATTAAAATGGTTTATAAATCAAGTTATTCAAGGTTTAGATTCCGTTTTTGTCTTCATCGACGACATTCTAGTGGCATCAAAAAATGAGGTACAATACAAACTAAACATCGACCATCTTTTTGCCATGTTGGTAAAGTTCGACGCATCAATAAAGAGCTCTAAATGTATATTTGGCGTAAGTAACCTTGACCTCCTCAGCCATAACTCCGAATGGCATGTTGGCCTCATCAGAGCCAATTAATGATATTAAGGAATTTCCAGCTCCAACATCATTAAGCGCATTCAGCAGTTTATCGGGATGGTAAATTACTATCGAAATTTTGATCCCAACTCAATCACACTTGGCCATTTTACTCAAGAAACCAAATAATGCCAAGAACTTCGCTTGGCACAAAGAATTCAACGACGCATTCATCAAATCAAAAACAGAATTGGTCAATGTAAAGTTTCTGGCACATCTACCGAATAACCCGAAATTTAGTTTAACTACGAATGCATCCAACTACTAGAAAATTCGCTAGTTTTGGCTTGATAAAAATAAAGATACATCCCATTGGGTAAAGTCGTGATTATATTGTCAACGCTCGAAAGTCCAAAGGCACACAATAACACTTTTTCGGACAAATTGACATTCTGCCGGATTGATTTGAACATATGTTCATATTAACATAATTGGTCCGCTTCTTCTGTCTATTGTGGATACACCTATCTTTAAACCTGTTTTGATAGATTCACTCGATGGCCAGAAGTGTATTGCATAAACGATATTACTGAAGATACTATATGGCCACGACTTTCGTAAATAATTACGAAGCGCGATTTTATATTCCGAGAAACATTACCGATCAAGGATCCAAGTTTGAGGCAATACTTTTTGCCGACTAAACGAAACTTCTTGGCACAAATCCGTACAACGGCTTATCATCCACAATCTAATGGAAAAATGTCACGTTTTCATCGACAGCTTAAAGCTACTCTTGTGGCCTATCCATTGGAGCTCAGAAATACTTATAATCCTACTAAGTATCCGCGCCACAGAGCAAAATGATTTAAATCGCGCCCGAGCTGAAAGAGTTTATAGACAAACCATAAATTATGTGGGAAATTTTTCATCGAAAATCCTCTTACACCTTTGCCTACACACCACACGGTTATTGACAAACTAAGCACCAAAATGCATAACCTTATCCTGACAGCACCTCGTGAAACAAAAAAAGACGACAAATTCCAACCAAAATCAGTGGATAATTGAGATTTTGTTTCGGCCGTTTAGATAAAATTCGAATCGCCGCATATGAAGGCCCATACAGAGTAATTCGACAACTATGAAAAACATTTGAAGTTAAAATCAAAGGCAAACAGCAAACGTTCTCGGTAGATAGACTGAATAGTATGTTCTGCTGAGCAATAGCCGAATAATAGAATACAAAAGAAAGTCAAACTGAGATTTAACAATTACTGTGAGCTTAACCACCTGCTACTATATATATATTGCAATTTTTGAATTCAACCGACGTAACGACACAAACGACGTAAACAAGAAAAAGAATAAATCGACGATTGCATTAAACCTAGTATTATTTTCACATGATCGGTTTTTTCATGTTCTTCTATCAGTTTCGGCTGATATTTCATTCTCGTTGTGCTTTTTGTGTAATATGTAATTATTTATGTAGTGTAGTGTGCAAAATTTAAATAATTAGATTTATGAATTGCGAATAAAAAAAATAATTTGCATAAATAATAAAAATGTTTTAATCGAAGTGAAAATGGTGGTTCCAGTTTAAAATATTTACAATTTAAAAACTTTGAAAATTTTTTCCATATAATCATGTCACCTGTTAGTAACTATGGAGACAAGTAAGTGAAATTTTGGCATTTAAATTTTTCAATGTAAATTATCTTAATTGAGAATGGTATTTTGGGCAATTTTCTTCAGAAAGTCAGTTGTACATCATTATGAAAAACAAGTGGTACTATCCCCTCTTCAATGGTTCCATGTAACGAAAACAGTTGTCGCATTATGGAAGGAACTACATCGAACGTTCCGTCCATAATCAAACAATTATATTACGCAAGAAGCGTTAAAGTGGATTTAGTTCCGAGTAAAATATTTTTTTCTCCCTCGTAACAATCTTCAGAACGAACAACTCTCTTCCCATGTAGCATATTTCTTGAGGTATCAATTGCCACCAAACTATTTGGCTCTTTTGTTGTCTTGTCAGCACGCGTACAATGGATCTTGTTTTTTTGAGATTCTTTGCTTGGTAGGTAAACCCGTAAAACACTGTGTGTGTCCACAATTGACTCAGGAACAATACGAGATGGTAGAATGACACAATGTTTAGTGGTGGTTTTCAAAATATGATTTGTTTCACAAATAGTTTTTGTGTTAATATATTAAAAATTAAAAATTAAAATTATCATAAAGCGTACTTACTTGTATATTAAGATGCACAAAACAAAAGAAAATTTAATTATTCTACGATGGGTTTTTCTTTGTGAATATATAAATGTCAGTGAGAATTTGTTTAAACAAAGGACACTTTGATTTCATTTATAATAACTTTTAGTGCAGTGGCAATTATCGTTTTACAGTAGTTTTGAATCACCACTGATTTGTTTTCTTGCATAACAATTTCCCGTACATTTATGTAAGATTTTGTAATGCAAGATTTTGTAATTGCAAAATTTTGTAGTTTTGTATGTAAGATTTTGAGTTGCAAGATTGTGTAATGCAAATTTATATAACCAACCCATTGATGATGTCTTGTCAGTCGCTTAGTTTGAAGTATTTTTCAGTGCTGATCATACATTTGAACGCGAGCTTTGTTACCAGTTTTTTAAGATTGACAATTCGGGTAGGTATTCTGTAATAATATCATGATGAATATTTAAAGAATATTTTTAACCTGATAAGACCCAAACATTTCCATTCCTTAGAGAGGGTCTCGGCCCATCCGCTTTGTATGAGATTAACAATCCTTCTTAGCTCCGGATCTGTTTTCGATTCTCGTCGAAAATTTTTAAAGTCAATTACATCTTTTCAAAAATTAGTACTGTCTATTTGCTGTCTTGGTATAACTTCTGGACTGCGTTATCGCCACTAGGTATTCAATTTCTTTTTCAACTGCTCAAATGAGCTCAAAAATTTTTACAACTCTTAGTCCAACCCAAAAATATTAAAGAAATTTTGGGTTTTCTATCTATAGTAGAATCTTTTCGTCTATAGTATGAGCATGGTACATGGAAACTCCGTAATTCTTGTAGGTTTTTGCTCTTCGCCATTTCTAAACTATTGAAGTCTTTTCTTCATCGGTATGAATTAATGGCCAAACGTTGAAATTCCACATTTCGTTACCTATACACTAAACGTAGTCTTTTATCGATCTTCTTTTTGAACTTTCATTTACTAGTAGCCACTTGCGAGTTGTCAGAAGCTGTTAATACTTCATGTTGGAGGTGAGTGCTCTTGATCCTTAACTTTACGACTTGTTTGCTTTTGATTGCTGCTCCTTATCTATAATTGCCATTCGTCGTTGTAATTCAAAAAGTGGATGGACCCCATCTCGAGCACTCCGTTATAGTGCGTGATTAAACATTTTTATTCATTTCAGCCTTAATGCATAAGCTGCCTCCGTTACTTCTCAATCTTGAAACAGGGATGGAGTAATAAAAAAAAGAGATGGGGTAATTAGACAGTCTAACTACCCTTTCTTCGAAACTATCTCAAAGCTCGGTTGCCGATGTCTAAGAACGTTGATTTACCGCTCTTTTGCCTACAGTCCCATGCTCCTAAGGCCCAATTTATCACACACCTATCATTTCGGTCTGTCGCTACTTTCTTTAACCAGAAAGTTTGGAATATATTGTTTTTTTTTTAACGAGCATTTTCAATTTAAGCTTAAAATTGATGGTCATACCGAGGTATTTAGCAGTATTTGAAGATGGAATCCGTCTTGAATGTATTTATACTGGAATCTAATTACTTTCTGATTTGAAGTCTTTGATGCCAAAGTTCATAGAAAGCTTGAGCTACATTTAAGAAGGTGCTGGACCATATCTACTTACTCTCAAGTGTGTCTGTTATTATATAGGCTTGTTCAAACTTTGAGTGATTTTCTCTAAATACAAATTGATGTGGTGGAATCAAATTTCGATTTTCTATTATTTGTTTAAGCCTCTTGAACAGTAACTTTTCCCATAATTTTGAAACGATAGTATGTAGTGAAATCGGCCTATACGATTTTCATCGTTATTGCTGGTTTGCCTGGTTTAGGATCATATTGATTTCTGCAAATATCCATTAATGTGGGATGAAGTTTATTCTAAAGGTTGCGTTGATTTTGAACATTTATCAGAGTCCTTTTTCTGGAATGGTTTTCACGATATAAATTACTCGTCGTATTACACCTTGTTGTTATGACCGGTGTAGGTATTTGGTCGTTTCAGAGAAGTTTCTGAACTTTCTATATTTGGTTGACTTTTCTTAATTTTCTTTGTTTATATTTTCTTAGTTAGGTTAACAGTGTTTCTGCATCATTTTTTTTCTACGAAGTTTAGGGTTTCCTTTGTTCTGCTGGGTTGCCTTTGTTCTGCTGAGTTGTGATCATGACAACATTGACTTATTATACAAGTATTATCAGTGATTATCTCACTCCAGAATCTATCCTAAAATCCCAGGCTTTTGGATCGGACTATCCATCTTAGCGGTTGGTGTACCTTGAGCATCTACATGGCTGAAACATCTTACTCTATTAAGAGCTATTACTTTAATTTCTTCTGATGATATGCCAAGTTATTTTGCTTCTGCTAACACAGTTCTTCTACAGGTAATTGCTGTTATTCAGGCTTTTGTTTTCTTGCGGGTTCCAGTCCAATGATATCTTTATTTTATCACTTGGTGGTTTCATTAGTAAGTACATGACCAATCCATCTCTATTACCATTTTATTTATCTCGCCTTTAATGTACAACCGCTTTGTAATTTTGTACAGTTCCAGTAGTAGTACAGATTACAGTAGTACATATTTTACACACGAGTTAAACATTCTTATTTTGGTCTTGCGAGCCAAGACAAAAATTTTCTTGATTTTTTGTAACGTGTTAAATGAATATCTGGCTTTGTTGAAGCATTTATTTATGTTTTCTCCTGTCCCTCCTTTTTTGGTACTGTGCAAACAAGGTGTACGAATTTGTTTAAATCTGCAATTTCCTCTCGAAAAGAAGTTTTGATTAAATTCCTGATCGCGTGGTTGAATAAAACTCAGTAAGTGTTATCTTCGTCGGGTTTGGAGCCATATTTCATGCGCATGATCCTTCTCTCGAATGTCATTAACCATCTTCCATACTCACCCATACATGACAACAGGACATACACGATCAACAAGGGGCCCGAGGCATCGGTAACTTTTCACTCCTTCAAATGTGTGTCACCACTACTAAAATCCATTGCGTTGATCATTTATTTGGTTTTAGACTCATTGATTTTGAGACCAACGGAAGCTGAGAATCATATTAGTGGATCCAGTAGTACTTTGACACCGATGCCATTCAGTCCAATTTCACAGATATCATATCTGCATATGCTAGAACCTGGTTGAACTGACGGTACAAAATGTTGTCTTGAGGTGTTTTAATTTTCTGAACGATAAATTCCAACATGTGATTAAAAGTATCGGGGACAGAGCATCCCCTTGCCGTACACCAGAGCTAATTGCAAAAATTCCTGATAGCTTTTTTTCAACTTTAACACATATGGGCTCAGTGCTACGTTGTTATACTGTTAAGACTTTAGTCTTCCTCCATTCACGCGTCACCATACCTATAGTTGCATGGGTGGCCCTGACAACCGAAATTGCCAATACCTCCCATTGAGCGTCCACACCATCACAACAATGGGTGCTATAAGACTCTACTGCTAACAAGATAAGGTACTTTGTCATCCATCAAAGGACGATTGTGGTGCTTTATAAGATCTCACATCTTGGAAGATCCGAAATTTTTTTTTAGAATAAGTCAGCATGGATCAAAGCAAATCATCTAAATGGTTGTAAAATAGGCCTTTATTTTTTTGGTATTAACTTACATCAGAGAGCGCATGAATATAAGTCATTGGCAGATTGGCCAGTCGCTTGCGTAAGAGTAGCTTACACATACGATCATCAACTGCTTTGAAATCCAAAACAGGCTTTTTCTCCTTGGGCCCAAGGAAGAAACCAACATCACATTGCCAAGGTCACCGTTACTGGAAAGCAATATATAGCCTTGGGACACAAAGTCTCCACTTTTTGGCCATCGAATTTCTTGGAGAACAACGAGTTTCAAGCGATACTTTTTCATGGTTGATATAGTGCCATCACAAGCTACTGGGTTTCTTAGCGACTGAACGTTCCACGTATTGATCGTAAAATGCCTGTGCGTTAACTTAAACGGGGATCGGATTCAATTTTGACGCTATCCAATTCTCTATTATTAATTTTTTTAAAAGTAAAGTTTTTATGATGCGGGTAGTCGCCTCCTACGACAAGCTAAGGATGCTGTGGTGGGATTCTTAGGATAGCATGCTCGTTTAGAAGTCTTTTACGAAACATGGGAGTGTCCGCCAACCACGTGGACAATAATTATTTAATTTATATTTATAAATTGTTAGTCAATGGGGAGTATCGAACTCGGAACCCAGGCATGATACCCATGCAAAAGTTTTCTTCAAAATATTGGTTTAATTTGCAAACTAAATTTTTACATAAAATTTCGTCAAATTGGCAAAAGAGTTGTCAGTCTAGCTGAAATGTTAGTTTTTTCACTCAATGGAGCATGACTTCCACAATGAAATACCCTTTATATACATAACATATACAAAATATAAATAAATATTTCCATTCCATTTAACGTACAAAAGAATATGCTAAGACATGTATATATAGATGTTTCCCGAATATTTATCTGTCTCTTTAATCCTTACAACAAACAAACAATCCGATAATCGGTGCTCGGAAAATTCTATATATTCTGTACAGTAAAGCTCTGTAAAAATTACAAACAGCAATTAGCTTTTAAAAAACGAATATATAAGTGGTATGTAAATATTAAAAATTTGCCATATATTTGTATGATTGACAATAAATATTTTTATCCAGCTCCTCATCTCTCTCTCTATATAAATATGTATCCTTAATACATGCTCGTGTATGATTTTATACTACATACAATATTTGAAGTTCTAATATTTGTTTTGTTATTGAAAAATTTTCCTAATGAAAATTATTCGAATGGAAAAGGAATTTTTTATTTTTTTTGTTGCATTTCACATATTCTGTTAGCTCGAATATTTACATATGTGGATATGTGCTTAAATGTTCGGGTAGGTCTTGTGCCTGTGCAGTAGCATGGATACACTCTAATTAAAAATGAAAATACATTATTTTTTGGGATTTTTCTTTGATTAAAATTTCCGCACGTAATATAGGTACCTAGTATATAGAGAGTTTAATAAAATTAATTGACTGTTTAAGATAACAACAACAACAAACCATGTTTACGATACAAACAACTTAAATTGAAAATAATTCCCATACACATCGTATAACACCTTTAACGTGATTAATTTTTATTTTTTTTTTTGATGTGAAAAATTATTATTTTTATACATACCTTGACTTGATTCATGTGTACATAAAATAAACGGGATGGTAATGGGTGGTAGAGTGTGAGAAGCACTAAAACATACCTAAAAAGAAATCCAAAATTTTTTTGTTGTGCGGCACAATACACAAAGCATAACGAAACCCATAAAATTAAGGTTATAAATACGATTAACTACTTCTAAATTAAGACAAATTTGATTTCATCTTTTCTGCTTTATTTGCAGGATATACCGGGTGATTTTTTTAAAATGCAACTTTCAAATATCTTGGAAAATTAGGACAATGATTGCGCGGAAAAATACATTAGTTCTAAAATTAGCCCCATCCCTTTTCTTGTTTGTATAAGTTATAGGGATAACTTTAAAAATTGAAATGGGAAACCTTACTGTATGCTGAAACGCATTTGCTGAAATTATGTTTTTGCTAGTAATACATAGATGTCTCTTGGTTTCTTTGACCTTTGATATATACTTATCCAACGTGTCTTTGAACTTTTCCACTAGGGATTGCAAAATCGAAATCCGATTAATCCAAAAACCGGAAACCGAAGCATTATTTGCAATTAATATTAATATTTTCAGTTTAAAAATTAAAAATGACAAAAAAGACAGTTTTTGTTGAAAATTTTCCGAGTTAACTCCATTTTATCTTTATTTTGGTAACACTATTTAATTTATTGTTAATCTGACATCATGTATCCACTCTAGTACTTCATATTTCATAATACAACTTTTATAGATCATGTCGGACATTCAAAATTATACTACAAACGAAAATGCTGCCATCTTTTGGAAAGTGGTATGTTTTACACGTATGACCTAGTGCATTGATTATGCCACTAGATGTCAGTTCAAGTGTCAAAAAAATATAAATAATATATTTTATGGCGAATAATTCTAATTGTATATAAGTACACTAACCAGTGAACATAATTCCTGTTGGAATTATCTCGTACAACAACAAATTTAAAAAAAGAAAAAAATAATGGCCTAGATTTTTTTGTTTTTCGGATTTAAGCCAAGAAAATATTCGAAAAACCGGTTTACAATTTTTGGAAAATTTTGCAATCTCTACTTTTCACCTTTTCATCTGACTGTGAATACAAAAATGTCGAGCATGTTTAATTTGTTTCCAACATCTGAACATATTTCATGGAAGACGACTGTTTGAGAAAGTAAACAAAAAAAATTATTAAATTGTAAATTAATTACCATCTAAACAAATAATGTAAACATGTCAAATGTCAATTCA
Organism: Tipula confusa; assembly: GCA_963556175.1. Taxonomy (NCBI): domain Eukaryota; kingdom Metazoa; phylum Arthropoda; class Insecta; order Diptera; family Tipulidae; genus Tipula; species Tipula confusa. The sequence continues at coordinate 103,890,520 of OY744475.1, forward strand.
ATTACTGTTCAGTGTACATTAGATTAATTAGTAGAGTCCAATGTAAATTTATGTACCATCTACATTAACATCTACAATCTTCATTAAACTGCGTCAAAAGAATAAATAGTAAAAACTCCAATCTGGCAGCCCAATACATCTAAGGGGTATGTGTAAGCAAAATTATGTAAAAAACAAAATCCTAAAATTATACTCTCTTACATTTTGGCCATCAATCAATCAACATAGAAAATTATAATATACAACCATTATACAACTAAGTTAAACGTGGAAATTAATAAAAATAAATACAGTGGTGTGATAAACTGTACACCCATTCATAACTCATCCCAGTCGTACTTTTTGGAATTTTTGGATACACAAGTTGACGATACTTATCCCAGTCGTACCTTTGATATACAACGACAATCTCGAAGTTTCTTTTTTGATCCATATGAATCTCTATCGGTAATCTAATTCTGATAATCCAATTAAAATCTACACCAGCTACCGTTTTTGACTCCTGTTTTGGATTTGGATACATCGCTGGCTGTTTGCTGAAATAGTCCATGACTACCAGTACATAATTATTATACATTAAACAGTTGCATTGTCCGCCAGCTTTTCAGTGCAAACCCCTTTACTGTCAAACATTAGTCACATTATTGACACCAACGACCGTAAAATCACTGTCGTATTTTTTATTTCTTGTTGATTCCAAGGTGAACTCCACTTAGTGCGCTATGATATTTCTTTAGAATTTCAGCAATCTAGCTCTTTGGTACTATTATGGTACGATTGTTTAAGTTTTCCGTTCGTGCTTTCCCATATTCGTTTAAAGTACCCGATCAAGTGCTGGCTTTCTCATAGTGGCCAATAGACTTTTACAATGGGAGATTTGTCTGTAATTTAACTCCATGCGAACCGATATTCTTTCTCCTTAAATGCTTTTGTGTTTGAAAAATTGTCATCCTATAGTTGTTCCTCCCTGATTGTTTTCTCGACCCAGTCGGTAATCAGGCAACACTTGCATGAGCTCTATTAAGTCCGTCTTCATAACGCATTTACATTTCCATGTGAGGTTCCTTTTCAATGTTCGATTTTATAATCTTAGCTTTGCGGAGTTGTTCCATGCAACGAACGCGTTTTTTTGAGCATTTTTCCTGGTCAAGTGATGTAGATTCATTGCTTCGTTGCGATGTTTGCAAATCCTTGCAAGAATCATCTTAGAATGCTCATAACCCCAGGAAATTCATGTACATTTTTGGTCTTAGCAATTCCTAAACTGCTGCAATATTTTTTTGATTGGTATGAGTTTCTTTTATTGTCTGCCAAATTCTTTAAGTGTCTGTCAAATTTGCTTACCTTGACGATGATATGGTCCAAATATCTAAAGCAAATTTTCCGGTAGAGTTCTGTAGTACGCGGTCCATTAGTCATTTAAATATCGCTGGGGCGTTACATAATCTAAATGGCATACCATTGAATTGACACAGGTTGTTACCTATACAAAACGCCATCTTATTTTGATCTTTTTCTTGGATTTCCACTTGTCGGTAGCCATTTTGGCGATCTAATGTTGAAACACGACTAATCCTACTGAAAAACTCCATAGACTTGATGGTTGGATAATTCCAGCTTTCTGTATGTCTGCAGCAATGGGATCCTTTTGTCCCTTGCTTTGCCAATTATACAACCCGCTTGATTTTTCCTCCTGTATGACGTTTTGCAGTGCAATTACATGTTATCATATATCACTACTTCTCTCCAAGTAAGTTGTCACCGTCTCTGTCCTATCTTAAAACAGGGATGTAGAATATGGGGAAATTAGTTGTGGGAGTCAGTTTTTGCCACTTCACGCTGACTCGATTGTTTGCGACACTGTCGATGTCTGTCCCTCGCTCCTAGCCACTGCATCGTCGTTGGTTCGGCCTTTATCCCTCAAAGGCTGATGTAAACTCTTGAAGGGATACCCCTCCGTTTTGATAGTAATCTTTCAATTCCATATACCTATTCCTATATACCTTTTGCTCAAAGAATTGGTTCCATCCAAGGTCGGTGGCTTTTGTTTAAACAAGTGAATTTGTTGAACCATCTGCGATGCTGTTTTATTATATTTCAATTCAAAGAGGTCTTTCTCGAGACGTTGTATCTCTTTTTGCAATTTCTGATTGACTTGCTGTACTTTGTTTTTCAATTTATGCTCAACTGGCAGCACCTCAGTTTTCAATAATTTACGCTCCGTTTCCAACTTCTCAACTGATTGATTTCTTTCTCCATTGATATCTATCGTCCATTCTATATCTTCTTGTCGATTCGAATACGAATCTGGTTCTTAGTTTTATTTATATGTTTTTTAAAATGCTGCCTTATTGCTCCATTATTGGCTTAATTTTGCTCTTTAATTTCTGTCATTAAATTTTCCGACGGGTTAATTGATGATTCTTCTATTTTTTGGTTAGGATCTGTTTTTGGCCCTGTTACTAAATACGATACGTTTATTCCATGACTTCATGTAGCAGAACTGCCAATGTTTCTTTCGTTGATAAATCACGTTGCTCCAATTCCTTTTTTAACTCCAAATGTTTCAACTCGTTGAATTTCGTTTTATTGTTTTTATTTAATTTTTATTTCACAATCCCACCACTGTCATCAATTGTTACGTTTCTGTATATTACGGGTTTGTATCACTTTGTAAAAAAATTTGACCAATATTTATTTTCTACAAATAAAGACACTATTATTTCTACTTTAAACACTGTTACTTTATATTTACAATAATTCACTTCGAAATAATACTTTAAAATAACAAGGAATTTATTTTTTCAACAGCAGAGAAATGCGAAAATCATTGTTTACAAAAATCTGCAGAGAAACCAAGTTTGAAGTTTCATTGTCAAATTACCTTTAAAAAAGACACCTTCTCAGCTAGGCACTCAGTATCATTGGCAGTTTAAAGACTCTGAGGAATGTAATGCCGCTTTGCTTTTGATCTAACCTTTGGAAAATTATACCATGAGCTCATGGAAACAAAGATGAAGCTGGAGATCTAAAAGAAAGAGTCTTAAAACTACTACAAGTCTACGAAGTATTGGGCATCAATTTGAACCCGCAAATCGATAACTTTACATTTACCTTAAACATCTGTCAGAATGTACAAACTTCATAAATCGTACAGTGCTTTCCGAAGTAAGTCGATTGTTTGACCCCCTTGGATGTTTATCTCCGCTAATCAAGAAGGAATCTAGAATAAAATATTTGCTTTGGCTTATTTCCAAGTTGTGTTAGAGTGGCGTGGTGAGTCCCCAAGACGATGGACTTTATTCCGAGAACATTGGATACACTTTGCTTCTTTTAATAATTCGGTAGACTGCTCCTCTATAGAGGCATCTCACTCAATAAATTTAAACCACACTCACATGGTGGCTTAGGCCACAACAATTACATCAATCTGCCGAGTATTGGCCAAAAATTATGATCAACTTAAAGAAATATCTAATAAAGCATTTGCATTTAATCTTATCCAAAACAATATAACTAAATGGTTCGAAGCTTGATCTTAAGATTTGTTAGCAATGTGGCAAGATTAAAGGATTCTAGAATCGATGGCATTTATCTTTGACCAAAAGATTATATAGTATTTACTAAGACGCTTTAAGCTAAAGGGCCACTAAGCAAAAACAGTAGTCTAAGGTTTTTTATCCATTACTGGATGATTTCGGTGTAATTCGTGTTAGTGGAAGACTTGACTATATAAACCATATACACTACCAAACATCCAATGAATCGAAAAAATTTGTTAAGCCGCGTATCCACTATAGAGTTTTTTACGTAGATCTAGATAAAACTCTCGCGTAGAGTAGTGTATACACCGTGTAGAGCTCTACATTAGCTCTACAATATCTAGCATGTTTGATAAAGTTTTTTGCCCTACAGTAGAGAAAGTAAATGTATAGGTCCACGTAATTTAAAGTTTAATTTTTTATTTGTTTTGAACGCATGTGTGCATTGACAATTAAATATTTAATGACATTTCTAGTTGCATTTCGATTTTAATATTGTTGATATGTTTAAAATATTGTGGTTATGCACTAATTGAGTTTTTTCATAACACACCCATACCAAACCTATTTTATTTTATTACGCAAAATGACACCGATACCGAAGAAACCCCGCGGCAAATGTCACGCTAATTTGTAGAAAGAAGAGAAAACGTTGAAATTGATAACATTGTTCGAATCCTATAGTGATTTATGGAACGCTTCAAATAAACTATACTGCAGTCGGTAAGTGAATTATTCAATTTTCTCGTTTGATTTAATAATTTAAATGTTATTCTGGTCTTTGAGTAGCAAACAGAAGCTTCAAGGGGAAATTGCTGAGGAAATAGAAATCGATGTCACAGAAGTCACCGCCAAACTGCATAACCTAAGATATAATGGGGAACCTAGAAAATCAAAAGTGAAGAAAAGTGGTTCGGGAACGGACGAATTGTATGTGCCTCGTTGGGAATTTTTTAATCCATTGAAGTTTTTATCAAATGCTGGCCAGTCATGCAATACTACCTCAAACTTAGTGAATTCAGAAATATCACTTTATTCACTAAAATTTAAATAAAATTTTCTTTAAAACAAAGTTATGTATGTCCATACTGTCATTGGACTTCTCCTTTCGAACTGACAAAATATTCTTGAAAAATATTTTGGATTTCTTTTGCATTCGTTGGGGGGTTGCGGCCATGGTCTGAGCTCAAAGCTCGAAATTCACCATTTACCGCTCCTCGCCATCTACCTGGAATAGTTTCGCCATTTTCTGCACGCGGAATTGAGTAGATATAATTCCAAACAGATTTTCTACAACTCGTCTAGCTCTGGAAAGCCAATAATTGTAGATTCGTTGAGGTCCACTTAAATTACGCAGCGCATATGGCTTCATAATATAATTTTTTAATGCAAAAGCATCATCTGCAAGTAGCACGTGTGCTACAGCTGGGCCATTTTCTGCAATTGGTTGGGGGCGGGGGTTGGAATGTGCAATTTATTTTGGGCCAATGCATCCGATAGCGTACATTGATTTTATACTCCTCCATCAGAAACGCGAAAATATTTTAAATTATTTTATAGTTTGCATCGCCTAGTGCCATAAGTACGATGCTGTGCTTTTTTTTTGTAGTTATAATACATACTCCCACTATTGGGTGGCGCACACATAACTATATGTTTTCCATCAAGACTACCCAAAATTTGGAATATCCCATTTTTTTATTAATTCATCGATGTGCTTCATCCACTCTTCTTCTGTATTTGGTACCTGAAATATTAAACAACAAACTTTTAATTTATTTATAGGAAGGTGAGAAAGAAATTTCATCGGAATACGTCATTACGAGCGGTGCGGAATCACATTCAGAAATCATTTCTAGAAAACAAACTAGTTAAGATTTTGTATTTTTACCACAAGAATCGTATCGAAAGAGAAAATTTGATTCGAAAGCCAATTTACAAAAGGAAACTCTTATGAGCAATGCTATGAAAATTCTTGGCAACTCTGTGGATTCGCATAAAATCTTTACCGATTACATTGCTGACCAATTAAGAAGTATGACGGAAACAAAACAAAAGCGATTGAAACTGATGATCCAAAAAGCAATTATCACAGTGGAAGAAAAACCTTAACCGACTCTTATTCCTTCGGCAGTTTCATCGCCATTGCACACTATATTGATTACTCCAGATCCTTGTGAACAAATCGCATCGCCATCAACAACATCTACTCTACTTAATGAGTCAGAAGCATTTTCACAAGATATTTGCATCAATCACAAATGTAACAACAATGCCAATTCCAATATTTTCAATTACGATCTTAGGCACAAACGCAACCAATAATTTAGTTAATATGTAAATAATTAATATAAAATAAAATAACTTTACCTTCAAATGTTTGTCTGCTAAAACTTTATAAATTGCATCACACACTTCTGGAATTATCCTTCCAATCGTGCAAACAGGAATGAGAAAAAGATACATTAGTGAATGATAACTGTTCCCTGCAAGAGGTATAAATAGGTTATAAATAGTGTTTGCAATTCCACTCAAAAATTAATATGTAAATAAATATACCTGTAGTAAGAAATATTAATGTAACTGGCAATCTTTCTCCGGCAGGAATAGATTTTCTTAAGTGTGTATTTTTCATTTGAATGATCGGAGTAACCAATTGCAGTAACATATTGAAATTACTATATGACATACGTAAAAAATTTTCATAGGCGTTTGTATCGTGTTCCTTAATGTTATTCATTAGTCCACGATAAAATCCGGTGTTTTGTTTTTTTTTTTGCGATCCACTCGTGCTCCCAACACTTTCTTTTTTTCTTGTTTTGTTCTTCAAGTAAATAAATAACGGCACTAGCAGCTTGTTTTTGTCGAAAACTCATTTTAATTTGTTTTTTTTTATATACCTTAAATAGTTTGTAGTGTGTCCGCACGAACGAAAGACTGAAAATAAAATATTATAATCGAAAATAAAATATAGTAGTAGCCGAAAGCTAGAAAAAAACCGAGACAGTAGAGACCGTAGAAAAAAATAGGTCTGCAGTGTTTACAGTCTGTGAGCACATGGTAGAGTTCTACTTAAAATTTCTCTACGGCTACTCTACGGAAAGCGGTAGAGTCGTAGAGATGCTGTATAGTGTACACACTACTTGTAGAGACTCTATACTCTACGCTCTACCGAAAAAACTCTATAGTAGACATTTGGCTTTAGTCATACAGAAATCCGAATCTGCAATAAAAAGTGTGGGTTCTCACTAAATGTTTGAAATTTACACAAATAGGAGAGGTATGAAAATAGGTTTAGTACTAATGTGTTTCCCTGAGGAATTTTTAAATTGGTACATTTTTCAATAGGACTTTTTTTCGGGTAAAAAATGTCACCCGGTATATATATATATATATATATATATATATATATATATATATATATATATATATATATATATATATATATATATAATTGTTTTGGGATTTCAAAACCAAATTTTATGCAAACTTTAAAATTCTTTGTTACATTGGGTGGCGTTATGGGGTAACGATTCTGGAAGCTTGCAACCAAAATTTTTGATTCAACCAAATCTGCTATTTGTTTTTATTTTATGATGCATAAGATGAAAAATTAAATTTTTATGTTGCCTTTTTTTATGAAACATTTAATTTTTTATGATGAATGTTTTCAAATAAAATTTGAGTAACATAAAAAAAAAAAATCAAAAGTTGTAACTTTTCTGTGTGTGAAAAATTATAAATAATGAAGTTATAAATAAAAGAATATGTAAATGCACCGTCATCAAACCGATGCTAATCTATTTATTGTTAAAGTGTTATTTTATGGGATTTGACTTAACAGTTTGGAAGATTTATTTGTATGAATGTCAAAGTGTTTAATGTTTTATGGGTACAATGTGGATAGTGTTTGATTGTCATCAAATTTCACATGCAGTATATATACATCACAAAAATATTTGTTACGCTTGATGTTTGATGGCCTGTCATAGTGGTCTGATTGGTATATGATTGATTAACAAATCTCCTTTATAGCGATAATGTTATTCACTTATATATATGTCCTAACTCCCATTTCAGTGGTTATCTTTGATATTAAAAATTGTACGAAGAGGGACCTTTGTATATTGTTTTTGCCATCGAATGCGTTGTTTTGCCGTCGTATTGCGGTTAGGAGTCTATTCTAATAAGGATGTGTCTCGGTTTTAATTTTCTTACTATTCGTCTAAAGGGATTAATTTTATAGGTTGAGAATTTAGTATAGCCACTACTTGATTTATGAGCGTGCTAAACTCCTAAGGAAGGGTTATGTTTTTCATCATCCTATAGTTTAACTCGATTCGCGACATATATAGGCTTTCCACCTAGTCTATTTCAAGAATAAACAATTAGATCGGACCAGTAGAAATAATCAGTGTCAGCTAAATTAACTACAGAGACCACTAAAAAAGTACACATAGCTCAAGAATAGTGGTAATGCCTTTTGTTTTAAATGAGCTACTCGAGATTTTGAGCAAAATAGACTGGCTACTATTTATAGCTACTATTTATTATTTGAATCTTAAAATCGCACATGATTTGAAGCATCGTATACTTTTTTGCTGGCATCAGCGAACCCATGTTACTGAATATCTTGAAGATATATGCATAACTTGAAAACGAACCAAAGAATTTCAACACAGTTTTAATCCTTTAATTTGTTAGAAAATTAGACGAATATGTTCGTTGAACTATATTTTGTTCCCATTGTCTATGAAGAAACCATTAATGAGATATCAGACTAAACATTTGTGGTCCGGTTATTTAATTTTCTAACATTTTTGATCGGTAACGTAGTTGTTGGGTACATTACTAGATCTGTAAAGTAAGTACATTTCTCATTTAAATGCTCTTTGTACGCTTGCCGTTTGTAATCCGATTGGTAAGTGAGCCAATATATTAGCAGTTATCCTTTTGCAACTGCGTGTGACAATTACGGGCGAGTACCCAAAAGATTTAGCCTTTAACAATGCTCGTGGAGCTCTCTTAATGATACAAACGTCAATAAGATCTGGAATTTTCTGTCAATCCGTTTGCCAATATGTTGGCCAACTCGAAGAAATATGATCGTTGTTATCATCGGGGTCAGGCATAGAGCCAGGTGTAACTAGAGCATCAAACAGGTTGTTTGTCTTCACTGGATCTTCAATAATGCGTTTAATATGTTTTAGGTCTTTAGGTAAAATTGATGTACGTCGACTTATTCCTCTTTTGTTAACAACCTTAGTTTATTGATCAATCCCTGTTAGAACGGAATTTTCAGGGTCGAAACCAACCTTGATGTCCAAAAATATATTCAAATTAATTGTTATTTTGGGATGTGTTACTGCTGATATGCAGTATAATGGGAAGCTAATTTTCTGTTTACCCGTTACCATTATACATTACTACCGGAAGAAAAAAATAAGTGAGTACGACAGGGAATTTTGGAGCCAGTAAATAAAGCGAGTGGGGCTATGTCAATTATTCTCGTTCTTAAGTCGGATGATAGCGTGAGGATTTGTGGTGACTACAGCCGACCCAGCAGCTTCTTGGGCGTTTTACCACAGATGATCAAACTCCAACATATTCTGTCTGTTAGACTACTGATCTGTTGGAGTACTTTTCTTAATACCCGCACAAAATTTGTTTCCAGTTCAGGGAAAGATGTAGAAAATGAAGATGGTCTCAGTAAATTTTAAGTGCTAAGTTCTTAAATGAATCGTTACTGATAGACAACATTCACAAATGATCAGTACATGGCAAGGACATTGCTTCAACAACTAGAGACTCAGTAAGCCCTGGAGTCACAAATTCGTCAGTGGATACTACCCGGCTTGGCAGATTGGAAATCCGTTGAAGAGTTCACCCCATATTGGATTTGTTGGATTGAAATAAACACCCTCAAAGGAAGCCTTCTTTGGAAATACATTGTCAAAGCTCCACCATGTTATCGTCAGCAAATTTTTTCTGCAGGTCAAATCGCCCATCTAAGTATTGTAAGGTAGGGGCAATTCTGTTGTTATAAACTAGGCAAAAGTATTTTAAAGTTAGTTCGTCTGTGCACTCAACTATTCCGGAAGTGCTGGTTTTCCACGAAACTTGGAAAACCAGCGTAAAATCCAAAGGCTTGAAGCCCAATTGGTCTAGTTTTTATTTCTAATGCAATGTTAAAGCTCTTTAGAAGATATTGACCTCAGGTAAATTTAATCCTAGGTCTATTGAATAAGACACCTCCGGTGACTAGTATATCCATTATACCAGCAAGTCAACGTCTATTATCGTACAGATAAATTACTTATATGTACTTATCGTACATAAAGTTATAAGAAGTATAAACCCCGATCAAACTACAGCAGAACGTTTTGTTGGATACCTATTATTAGTTGCGAACCCTTGATAACTATAGTTGATTTACGTAAGAACTGTTGGGTCAACCTAGTCTAAGGTCGCTGGTGACCATTTTAGTTTTCTTAGTTATTTAGATATTCTAAAACGATAAAGTAGGAAATTTAAGCAAAGACTTATAAACTAGACGCTTAAAGTAGCAATTAGCTTGATTAGAAGAAAATGGTGCTGTTGCCAAAAGAAAAGTCATTGAAAAATCCATCGGCTTATTAGTTATTGAAGCAAAAGGTTTCGAAACGAAAGGAGGAAGTTGTAAGTATTAAAGAGTCGGTTAACGATAGCATTAACTTTGTTTACTCACTGCTTGTAAGCCCCAGAAACATGTTCAAACAGCCTATTGGACATCATGTTGGTTCTAAAATCATACTTCATACGAACCTCATACTTGAGTCAGAAGAAATGTGGTCACTCATTCGTTGAACGCCAGCCCCACGACATTAGGCATTAGGCATTAGAAGATGTTTTGGTTACATGTTCGCTAATAGTTCATTTTTAAACCCGTTTAAAGAATTTGCTCCCACCACCACCAAATAATATTTGTCTGTCATCTGCTTTTAACACTGACTTTATAATAACAGTGAACAAAATTTTCTTAGAGTGACTAAAAGCATTTCAGATATTTATTAACCCGTCAGTGCTCCACGTTTTCGCTTGATTTCACGGATTGATCTCATCGGTTATTCGTCTTGGCTGTCGATGTTGAATGATGAATAGATGGTCCTTTTGTTTATGCCTTGAAAGCAGTATTTCACATGAAAACAATCAGCGTTCAATGTTTCTCGGTTTTAGTTCATATGGAATCCAATTTCCTTACGTTTGACCAAATCTTTGTCCAATAATGCTTCAAGTTTAAATCTTCTTACATTTTGACCTTTCGCTACGTTTCTTGTCTTCGACATCAAATTCACAGTTATTAAACTTTTAAAACCACTATCAACAACTTTTTTTATTAAGGCACTCATCATATGCTGTTAAAAACAATAAAACCAAATAGTTCCAAATAGCATAATAAAACCAAATAGTTCCGAACATTGGTTAAAATGTTTAGAGATACGTGCAACTGGTTCGTTAATTCAATAATTTGTTCGTTAATTTGCTGTACACATTATCTCAGGTAGACGTCTGCATTTTGTTGACACGTAAATTAAAAAATAAATTAAGGAGCTCTGCACAGTCAATTTGAGCTCAAACTACATAACGAGTAAATACTGCTTGAATTCTCTTCCTCCGAATTTCATTAAAATCCATGTTCAAAAGCACATAATGAGGTACTCTTAAATCAAAAGTATAGGTCTCGGGAATCTACGAAGAGCACTTTTTAGGTTATCACTGCAACATAATACATTTTTACAGTTTTATTTTAATACACTGTTATTCACTTGACTTGCAAAATTAAGTTAGTTGAAATTAAAATTCTAAATTATAGTTACCGGGTTTTTGTAAATAAAAGAAATTTTAAAAATTTTGTTTTGGAAAAATAGTAATTTGATTCGGAGTTCTGTTTTGGATTTTAAAGTAAACAAGTCTATATTTTTTATTTGATATATATATATATATATTTTTGCAATATTTATATTTTATTTCATTTTTTACATAAATGTGTCTTTCAATCATAACAAAAACACTTAAAAATTTACTCGTTCAATCAAAACACATCAAATGAAAGAACTCCAAATCAAATTATTATTTTTCCAAAACAAAATTTTTAAAATTTCTTTTATTTACAAAAACCCGGTAACTATAATTTAGTCAAGTGTATAACAGTGTATCAAAATAAAATTGTAAAAATGTACATTGTTTCACCACAGCGTATTAATAAATAGGCCTAACTAAAGCTATAAACAATGTTTTAAAGGTTTTGTGTCAGAGAACTGTCGAGCATGCCTCTTTAAGAAACCCATGATCTGGCATTAGTGACAATCATTTCGATTTGTTTAGTGAATAAGAATGGTTGTGACAAAACTCCCAAGTCATTAAACTGAGTAATTTTCAACAACTCAATCACCGAAGCGATTGATGTTATGTTTTACTAATGTGCCATCTGCCAAATTATGGATAAGATCTACGGTAAGATGTAAAAACCCGCAGCCAAATGTATCATGTCTTATTTATTTTTAATGCAATGCTAACGCTTTATGGGAGGTATTGATCATTTAAGTTAGCCGTCAGTAAGCACATTACAATAATAATAATCGGGTTTTACAGGTCATTGCTGACACGTATCGAATCAACATTCTGGTTCCATCGGATTTGATCGCGAGCTTCTTCTTCGTATTGTTCTAGACAAGCGTAAGAAGAAAAGTCCTTCTTTACCTCGCGGTGCCATCGTCGTCGACAGCTACCTCTGCGCCTACCAAATGGCGGCTGCTCTCAGAGTTCATTGAACCACCCGTTTAGGTTTGGCTCGCAGAATATCCTATCCTTTTCCTATCTCTAAAAAAAAGTTGGTTTCAATAGAGCTTCCCACTAGGCCATTGGTAAATACTTTAAATTTTACTATCAAATAAGGAGCCATTTCTTGTGAGCGGTACACCCATTGGTATCAGCAGGCAAAACTATTTACTAATTTGGGTTACAACTTTATAAGAAGTATAAAATGAGATCAAAACAGCAGAAATGTCTGCTGAAAGGTATCCTATTAGAAGTGGCAAACACTTGATGAGTATATTTTATCTGGTCAAAATCAGTAGAGCCGAGTTTACCCGAAGTTGATGATGGATTAAATCCTTTTTATTTGTCTAGATATTCTATACAATGAAGTACGGTTTATTTGCCAATTCTTATAAAATGTGTTATCTAGCACTGGCAATAATTTGGACCAAACTAGGCGCTTAAAGTAGCATTTATACTGCTTCGAGGAAAGTGGCTCTGTTAAAAAAATGAATGTTACGCAGTTGGGTGTCTATAAACATAAAATTGTGCCATTGTTTCACTAGATGGATGAAATGTATTAAAATTGTCAAGATTTTATTTTTTATTTAAAAAATTACGTCAAAAAATGATGCTTTATTTTGAGCCAAAAAAATGTCAAAATGTAACAAAAATGTCGTATTAATGGAAGTTGAATTCTTTTGTACTTCTTGGATTAAAGTCACAACAAACAAGATTGTGCAAAATGACAGTGTGGATAAAAACTCATCGTCTAACATATTACAAATTAGCTGTTCATAAGTGGCATTAGGTTTCTTTATATAATATAAATCACTACAAGATGTCAGAATTAAGAGAGGCGCAGACATTCTTAATGATCATCAACTGATAATAGCACAGTTTTAAATCAAGCCAGCAGCAGTTGCAGACTATAAGTGTATATTGAGATGAACTGAAACAAGAAATATATTCAATGAAAGGCTCCGACCCATTCTCTATAGAAATGAAGCTTTCAGTATAGAACAACAATGCAACCAAATTGAAAAAGCCTACATAAAAATTGCCTGGGGAGTATTGGTCTACCTGGAATACAATCGAAAACTTTGGACCAGTGATGATATTATGAAGAAAATTGAGGAACGCCGTCAATTGAGGTTACAAATATAGATAAAGAAAATCTCGTCTTCAATTGGTACCAATGGTGAAACTAGCAACATTCATCCACCAACGAAAAGGAAACTGAAGGACAATAAATCTGCTGGAACAGACTATTTAACCACCAAAATATTTCCTAGTTCTTGGAAAGGAAAAACGAAAGCTAAAAGACAAGCAATGACTTGGAAAAGAATTGTGCTTGAAGAAATAACAGAACTTGACAAATGATGGGTAGGAATGAAAGCCATACCTCAAATAAAGTAAGAGGGCTCAAACTAGTACACGCCTTATGTTTCTTTTAATTGGAGTTAAAGGAAAAATAATTAAACTATAAATCAACCATGCTCCAGAGAAACAGGACACAAGTCTTTAAACCGCGAGAAGTTACTTACTCTATAATAACAGGCTTGGCAAATATTGCCAAAGTGTATTTTCTTAAAAAAGAATATTACTCTGAGAATAACCTCTTAGACTATTGATTGATTGTACTGGTTAACGCTGTTCCTATTCCCACAACCTTTTTACATTTAACAAACGTTCAAGTGATCAACCTTTGAACAGCAAACATTAAAAAAAAGTGCAGTGTAAACAAAAATTGTGAACATTATAAAATGCTAATTGTTATGGCATTGTACATTATGTCAGAGTTTGCTATAATTTCAAAAACTCAACGAACTCCGCCAGGTAGTTCGTTTCATGCGACACAATAAAATCAATAGAAATGTCATCTCAGTCAAAAAACAATTCGCCGTCGTTGCCAAAAAAAAGAATACTACTAACATCGTAACTTCTGTCAGAATCGGAACCATTTAACGATTCTAGTATTCCAAAAGTCCTGCCGCCTTTCTTATCTATGCTTGAATATGAAGAAGGATGGACAACAGCTAGCAAAAGGGGTAGAGACACGAGTTCCCTATCCCCTATTAATAAACGCAAGCAAATGAAAATCAATGACTATTGGTTAGCTCAACCTACAGTGCCTTTATCGACAACGTTTAATTGTTTGCCCGAGGAGAAAGAAGACAAACCACTACCAAAAATAATATTAGTGCCTCCAATATTTGTGTCTGGTGTAGAAGAAATCAATCGTCATTAAAGCCCTAGCGGAAGAAAACACCGTTTTCCATTCGTTTCAACAAAAGGGGAACAAAACCTACCAGGTGGTCATATGAAACTTACATCCGTCTATTAACACTGACAAATTAAAAAGTGAGTAATTTGGCTTGGGCCACGACATTGTTAATATCTGCAACATGAGGCAAAGTGGTACGAAAAAACCACTCCCACTCGTTAAAGTTGAGCTACGAATAAATGAAACTAATAAAGACATACATTCGATAAGTATATTGATGCACTCAGTTGCGCAGATCGAAAAACTGCATGTGAAGCGGGAAGTGGTGCAATGCACTACTTGTCAATGGTACGGGCATACTAAACCGTACTGCAATCATCGACCAAGATGTGTGAAATGTACATCTTACAAATGATAGTGACAAGAAAAGGTGGGGTACAGAGGTTAAATGCGTGCTCTGTATTGGTAGTCATCCAGCCAACTATAGAGGTTGCAGCGTTTACCAAGAGGTACAAAAACGCAGATTTCCTCTCTATGAGAAAAAAGAGTTGATAAGTCGCAGCCATCCAATCCGAATCTATCTTATGTAAATCCAAATCCATCTTATCACCTTGATAGTGGAACAACATATGCGCAGAAACACAAAAATCTCATAACCAATAGCCTGAGCAGTCTTCCACACAACGGTTAGAAAATATGATGGAAAAATTAATGGTCAACATGGATACCATCCTGAACCTTCTAACCCTTAAATTAGCAATCTGGAATGCCAATGGCTTGTCACAACATGGACAAGAAGTAAAAAGTTTTTTGATAGATAAAGAAATTGATGTCACGCTAATATCCGAAACGCATAACACCAGCAGAAGTTGTGTCAAAATACCAAGATACACCATTTATAACACAAACCATCCTGATGGACAGCACATGGTGGCACTGCAGTTATAATCAAACACATAATTAAACACCAAGAAATAAAAAAGTATGCGAAGGAGCATCTACAAGCAACTACTGTGGTAATAGAAGATTGGTTAGATCCTATAACAATTTCGGTCATCTATTTTCCATTTTTATACATCTTTGGGTCATCGCTTCAGAGCAGGGGGTGATTATAATATAAACACCAAGAGTGGAGATCAAGATTGGCTACAACGAGAGGTCGAGCGTCACTTAAATCAATTCAAAAAACTAAACTTAATCATGTGTCAACCTGTGAACCTACCTACTGGCCTAGTGATAAAAGAAAGATTCCAGACGTCATAAATTTCTGCGTCACCAAAGGAATCGCAAGTAATTACAATAAAGCGACGCCGTGTTTAGACTTATCATCGGACCATTCACCTGTTTTAATCACTCTGGCTACAAAGATAAGGAACATGCAGAAACAACCGATGTTAAGCAACAAAATAACAGACTGGAACCAATTGAGATGTAAGGTAACAGAGAATCTAAACACAAAAATCAAAGTAAAGACGGAGTGTGATATAAATCAAGCAGTGGAACATCTCAATGGATGTATTCAGTCGGTAGCTTGAAAGTCCACACCAGTAAAATATGAGAAAGAAAAGAATGGAGAATGTTCGAATCTTGTCAAGAAAATGACTAAGGACAAAAGAAAATTAAGACAGCAATGGCAACGATATAGGCTAACAGAAGATAAACGCAAGTTAAACAAGGCGGTCAAACAGTTAAAGAAACTGCTGCTCAATGAAAAAAATCGCCAATTCAAGAATATTTGTCGCGACTCTCACCAACAGAAAACACGGATTATTCACTGTGGAAAGCGAGTAACAAGAAACAACCACAACATTATATTCCGCCAATAAGTAAAAGTAACGGTCATTAGATGAGAACGAATGAAGAAAAGAAATTTGCAGACCATTTTGAAAGAGTATTTCAACCATACCCATCAGAAATTACGGACGAAGAGAACAACAACATTCAAATGCATTTAGAATTGCCATTGCAAATGAATCATGTAACCTCGAAGTTTTCTATGTTGGAAGTAAAAACTATGATACAGAGAGAGTTAAATCCTAAGAAGGCGCCAGGGTATGAGCTACACGATAAGGGTATTTGATTTCTTACCTACTTATTCAACGCAGCACTTAGAACTGGATACTTCCCTATATAATGGAAGGTTTCAAAAATAATATTGAAAACTAGGCAAGCCTCCAGAAGAAATAACGTCTTACAGACCTATAAGCTTGCTACAAATAAAATCTAAGCTATTTTAAAAACTACTACTTAAGCGCTTAAAGCCTTTATTGCTGGAAAAGAAGCTGATTCCGGACCATCAGTTTGGATTTAGGCCAGAACACTCAACAATTTTCAGCAATTGAACAAGTACATAGAATAGTTTAAGTAACTCAAGAAGCTCTGAAAGAAAAAAGATATTGTTCTTCTGTATTCATGGACATAGCGCAAGCTTTTGATAAAGTGTGGCTTGTGGGGTTACAATACAAAATAAAGTAATGCTTTACTCATGACTTCTGTAGAATATTAACATCATAAAAGGACAGTTATTTTATTATAAAACATTAGGATGTTTATACAAATGTCCTTCCAATTAAATCTAGTATACCACAGAGTAGTGTGCTTGGCCCGATATTACCTGCAAGTAAAGAAGTAACTGTCGTAACATTTGCAGACGACACCGCAGTACTCTCATCACACGAGGACCCCATCAAAGCGATAGAAGTTTTGCAGGAGAATATTAACAGTGTTTAAGTATGGATGCAAAAATGGCGAATTAAAGTTAATGAAGTCAAAACATGTTACCTTCACGATGTGAAGAAGAGCATGTCCACCAAAACAAATGAATAACCAAAATATACCTCAAACTGATAGGAAAAAATATTTAGGTCTTCACCTCGACAAACTTCTAACATGGCGTAAATATATATAGGCAAAAAGAAAGCGTTGGGAATAACACTGTCAAAAATGTATTGGCTCAAATGCAGATAATCAAGTTTAATTTCGTGTCAAACGATATAATTTACAAAGACCTCCAGGTCCCAACAATACGGAAAAAAATTAGGAAATTCCAGTGCCAGGTATCACTCAAGATTGATAATTCATCCAAACGAACTAGTGAACAAACTTCTCACTACCACGACCAGGGAAAGATTGAAACACCACAAAATTTTTGATTTGCCAATTAGGTCTTAGATACACTTAACTATAAGCTCTAATTTTTAAAACCTCTAATGTATCGAATCAATAATAGTAAAATTTATGTGTTGCATCAATTTATACTTATTATATGTAAGTAAGGTTTTGTCAAGGGATAAAAATACTCTAATCATGACAATGTTAAAAGGCAAAAAATTTACTGAATGTCTCTTAAGCAGATATATAGTAAAATAAAGGAAAATAAAACAAACAAAAAAACAAACGGAATGATAGGAGGGATTGTCATATATTTATATTTCTATAAATATATTTCCATGCATGATCGAAACGGTTTCAGACACCTCATGATCATTACGGCACAATTCTATTCTGTTTTTTGGTATAGGGAAAGGAAATAATGACGGATTTGGTCCGGTTTCCCAATAGCCAATATTCAAACTACTGTTAGCATAAGACAGTCACATTTGTATTGAACTGCTCTGCATTCTTTTTCTGTATTCTGTTATCTCTTATCATCAACTCCAGTGTGCTGCCATTCAACTGTAATGTGCAAAAAAATTCCCTAAAAACAAAATCTATTAATAGGCTGTAATAAATTAAATTAATTTTCACCTAAAAATTATAAATAATTAATCCATAATATAATAATATAAAAATATATTAATATAATTTCTAAAAGCTGTATGCTGTAATAATTTGGATTAGTTTTTCCCTAAAATTTACAATTACTTAATTTATTACATCATTAAAAATAAAAATTTTAAAAAAAATTGATTAAAGATTACAAATTAATTGAATTAACCGTTTTATGACAAATATCTCTATGAATAGTCTCTTGGACTATTGATTACTAAATATGAGTAGATGTGTAGTAAAATTATTAATATATGAATGGCTGAATTATCCCAAAACTAAGTCAAGTATGGCTATTCAAAGTTGAAATAATTCTTAAGCTTTTACTCTCAATTTACTATAAATAATTAGGGCTATCTATTATTCAAAATGGCAAAGTGATACAATTATCTCGAAGTGCTTCAAGTAGTAGCATAAGACTATTAAAGTAGCCCAATAAAAAATGATTAGGAGCTAACATGGGCCACTTTTCTTGCTATAAACACATTTTTGAAAGTCCGAAACAGATCTTCGTTGACTAGCTATTTCTATAAACTATAATATCACACCAGATTGTGCAAACTTGGCGTGTGAAATGGTTATCTATAAGTTCTTTGTTA
Source organism: Tipula confusa (assembly GCA_963556175.1). Lineage (NCBI taxonomy): Eukaryota > Metazoa > Arthropoda > Insecta > Diptera > Tipulidae > Tipula > Tipula confusa. Next base: position 103,909,452 of record OY744475.1, read on the forward strand.
GCATTTTTATTTAAATGTAAATTTCTAGAACTGAACAACTTACGATGTTGCATTCCCTGAGTCATCCATTCTTATAAACTTATAAACTTTTCAACAACACTATAATAAAAATGTCAACCAAAAAAAAACATACAACCAACATACAAAAATGAAAAATTAAAATTTTGATAAGCAATAGACAAATATACAAATCTAGTTTCACGGCAGTGTGAGTTCAGCAAAGATTATCACACAACACTTTATCCTTAATCCTTCGTTCAGAAACCGATTATTATTTATATATAAATTAAAATTCTACTGCTGTTAGGCTATTTTAAAATTTTATTTTATTTAAGACTTCCCAAAAAGGTTTAATTTTTTAAATAAATTTTCTTAGGAATTCGTAAATCAGCAACTTTCCGTTTTCCATCAATAATCAGTTTTTTCCATTATATATATAATTTAAGCATCTCGATATAATCAAATCACCATAATCAAGTATACCAACAATGTACCAACTAAAAAAAAACTTCGGTTCCAAAAAAAATTTAATTATAATTTGGTGTTTTTTGCGTAAGCTTCCTGAATTTGTCTTTTCATTTTCTGATTTAATTTTTGGCACCCAAAAAACACATTAAAATATTTTAATTCCATTTCAGCCACAACAAAAAAAAGGAATACAAAAGACAACAACATCAAAGTTTTTCTAGACATTTTTGTCTGATTACATTCTAAATATTTCTTGTACAATTTAAGAGCTTGTCAACCCCATATTAAAACTTTAAATAAAGTCCAACAAACACCGAAGCAAAATAAATGAAAATCACAACCACACAATTTTCAATTTTAATTCTTGTTTTCATTAAAAAATGATGAAAAAAATGGTTTGGTGGAAGTTACTTTACCACAAGATATTACACAAAAGACTTATTTTCCTGTTTGATCTAACACAGCCAATGCATGAATAATAGAAATGGTCACAACACAACTCATGTTCGTGTTTACATGGACAAATTTCATACAAATTGAGTAACCGGTAGGAATGATATTTGCCAAACTAGAAATATTCCAGCCGAAGCGAGAAAAATAATAGTAGTGACTAGCAACGACAGTACAAAAGAGTACAGTGACAACAGCAACAATAACCACCCCATTACCAATAAATATATGAAAAGTATTAAAAAAAAAAAAACGAAAATGTTAAGGACATAACACAACAGAAAAATGAAAATTAAATGAATGAACCGCTTAATTTCAACCAAAATAAAAACGTTAACAAAGTGTTTTCAAAGTGATTTTTTAAAGCTTTTGGTTTTTGTTTATTCTCGGATTTAAGACCGTACATACAGCAATGGCAGCGATTTTATTTATTAGCAATTTAAAATTAAATTTATTTTTTGGCTTTTGGTCTTTCAAAAGTTTTATCTAACTCGTTTTTTTTGTATGTATTTTGTGTTTTGTACATAAACAAAACCAAAAGAAAAGTATTTTGTGTTTTGGTGAAAAAAAAAAAAAAAAAAAAAAGTTTTAAAATTTTTGATTCTGTTTTTTGTGCTCAGCGAGTGGTTTTGGGTGAAATGGAAAATACCATATTTTTTTGTTTGTGACTATTAATTATTTTTAATGGCAATCAATATTATGGTGTGTATTTAATATTTTGGCATATTTTAAGCTGTTGCCAATGTTTCAATGGTTGTAAATGTCGAGTGATCAGAATCTGGAATAGCAAAGAAGCTTTTACGCTATCTAGAAATTATAGCTAATAGAAGTGTTTGACGGTTTCGATTAGAATATTTTTTGAACCAATTCGACGATAGATGTTTTATTAGATGATCTTTTAGTACCTCCATCGGTTTTTATACGTCATCGGTCGTTTAGTGGTGGTTCAGGTGTTGGCTTAAACATACCGTGGTATTAACTTCGATCTCCGCCACTTGATTGATTGATTTGATTGATTTAAAATGTATGGCCAAGCATTACTCAGGATCTACCGGAGTTAGCTGGGCTCACCGTAAACCCACTTTTACATATACTTAGAAGGATAAGGGACGCAACTATTTAAATTATTGAGATCGTCCCGGTTCTAGACACCTTGGCGACCGGTTGCCAATATTCAACCTACTGTTAGCATAAGACAATTATAATGATAATGAAATGCTCTGCATTCTATCATCTCTTCTCAGCATCTCTAGTATGCCACGATTTAACTGTAATCTGCAATGTTTCTCTAAAAAAATCTATTAATGGGTTAATTTCTTTAGCCGTAAGCTGTAATAAATTGAATTAATTTTAATCTGTAACTATACATTAATTAATTCATAATATAATGATATAATTTCTGCAAACCGTAGGCTATAATAAATAGGATTAGTTTTTGCCTGACATATATAATTAACTAATTTATTGCACCATTAAAAATATAAAATTATAAAAATTATAATATAAGTTAGATTTTAAAATAATTGATTAAACATTATAAATCGATTAAATTAGCTGTTTTATGACCAATAAGTCTGTGATTGGCTCTGGTTTTGAGTAAAAACTCGGTTGCGGAGCTTGTATATAGCTTAGTGGAAATTTTTGATCGATGATTATAATATTTATTGGGTGTGCGTTTGTTATGCGATTATTATTTTTAATATAGTCGTTTTAGTTTATTGTAATCGTAACTTAAATATGGAGTTTATCGGACTGGTAATGGGAGTAATAGGATGTAACTAGGGTTGACGTAACTAGGACTGAACGATAAGGGGTATTCATCATCGCTGTTGGTACTGCATCCAACAATATTAGGAAATATTTTCTCACGTTAGCCCACAAATGCCATTTATTTTATTATTGATAGTCCTATTTAGATAATTGACTAAAGATTTAAAGAATCTATATCTGGTTCTTCGCCATCTACGGCGTGCACATTTTCGTAATTTAATTAAAGAATCTCTACTGTTTAAGCATCTCGTCAGAGATCACTAATTTGTTTAAGATTAGTTCACACGACACAGATTTCGAGCATTCATCATAGTATTTTCCAGCAAAATCATACATTTGCTAGGTGAAATTAACTGAAAATCATTTAAATGATCCCCAATTATTTTACTATAATGATCCTAATAAATACTTTTAACCACAAACTATACTTTATTACATGATCTAATGAAAGATGGATTACTAGATTAGAGATGCTTTAAATTGATGTTTAATTTTATTATAGGTGCGGTACCTTTTAAACTTTTATTTTATTATTATTTAATAATAAAAATATTCGTTTATACTGAATTCACATATAATTAATAATTTCAGGCCTTTACACTACGAGAGAAAAACAATGACTGATGATGATGTACCTCTAGTTTAAGAAATCGCGTAAGTTTAAAAAACATATTTAAAATATTAAACTGTAGAACTTTTTCGCATTAGTAGTGGTACTTATATATTTAGTTAGCCTTTTACTATAAAATAGATCCAAATGGCCTTTTAATTATGTTATGCTTTTAAATTCGGGTTAAAAAATAATTAAAATAAACACTTAACGTTAATCGTTTAGGTCTCGCAGTAAATTATCTAAAATTCAATCTAGATAAGGATAGACTTAAATTTTAACACCTCTTGTTTTATATTTGAGAACAATAAGTTGTCACCATTCCTTAAATAATAAAACATTGGCCCAATATTTTCCACATTTATATATATATATTTATATAGATAGATACTCGTTTTATATGTTTGTACCTTGATAAACATATAAACACAAAATAACACAAGAAGAAAGCCCAATGAAAGCTCATACACGTAAAATATAAATTCAATTTAATACTAAAATTAAATTCATGTTAATGTCAATATATACATACGAGTATGTACAGACATATTCACATGATTCTTATCTTTACTTTTATGTTTTTGGTGTACTAGACTACACACACACACACACACCCCCTCCCATACATACACACACACACATTTAGCTCTTATTATATAAGAAGATAAATTTTTATTATATTTCTAAATCAACATTTTTTTTTTTGTACTTTATGTTAAAACAAAATTTATGTTGTATTTTTATTTAAACATAAAAAAAATGTTGTGGTTATTCTCCTCGATGGCAAAAAATATAAACAAGCACAACAAATAATAAAAGCATCCCGGCAACATTATGTTGTGTTTGTTGTGAGAAATATTCCGAAATCAATGAAAATTTAATAGAAAAACAGATAATTTGGTTTCTGCTGGAAAAGTGAACGAACATGCATCGATGTTTATTATAATATGTATATATACATGTTGTGTATGGATCGGATGGAAACCTAATACGGAAACCGTGTATGTTCGGTCTTATGTGTAATTTTTGTTGTATTTAAGGATAAACCATTTTTCTCAAAATTAAATTGGAGCATAACTTTTTTTTTTAAAATGTGGAGTAGCTTTAGTAATAAGATAAATGGTAAATATTCAATACATAGACGCAGATAGATCTTAAAATTTTGATAATTTTTTTTTTTTTTTTTTTGGAAAATATACTGAACTCTATCCCGGTTTATATATTTGAAATTATATAAAATTGTCTTTGGAGAATTAAAACAAAAACATTTTTTATCTTCTGTTAGCTTTGTGATTTTGTGTTGCTGAATAAAGTACCGAGGATTATATATAACAATAATATATATATATATATATATATATATATATATATATATATATATATATATATATATATATATACCGGGTGTTTTTTTAAGCTAAAACTTTCAAATATTTCGGAAAATAAGCACTCTACGAAAAAAATTTATTTGATCAAAATTAATTAATTTCAAAGAGGATACACATTAGAGCTAAAATTATTACCCATTTCCCCTTCTTGTTGGTAGGGCAGGGGTAACTTTGAAATTAAAATAGAAACCCCTATTTTTTATTGTAGATTCGGATTGTACGGTTAAAAATTCGTAGGATTTCCTTGAAATATTTTTTTCGATTCATGATAGATGGCGCTGCAATAGACGATTTTAAATTTTTTTCGATTTCTCATACCGAGAACATATGTATACGATTGTGCAATATGTTTGCATTAAAATTAACACATTTTCAATGTAAATACTCGAAATTAGTCTTAAACAAATTGTATTTCTTAAATTTTTAATTTTCGAAAAATTACTTGTCAATAAGCTACTATTATCGTAACCCAGGAACACGCGACTAAATTTGCTTTCAAATAAATGATTGTATTTTGTTTTAAAAATATCGATTCAGTTCGAAGAATATTTTGAAAACAAAAAACCAGTTTGTCATAGGCTATCACAAACAAAATGGTGTATTTAACTGTACAAGAAAAAATTGAAATGGTCCTAGTTTATTATGGATAAGCTGGCCGTAGTTTTGATAATGCAGTCAATCTCTACGCTTAGCGTTTTCCAGATAAGATTCGATCACGTGCTTCATTTTACTGGACTATCAAACAATTCACTTTTGATGGAAGTGTTCGACCGAAGAAAAGGACTCGTCGAGCAACAGCCTCTGAAGAAAATAATGAAACTGCTGTATTGGCTGCAGTAGCTCATAATCCTCATATAAGTAGATGGGAAAGAGCAAACGAATCCAGATTATCCCATACCAGTGTTTGGAAAATTTTAAACCGAAATAAGTATCATCCGTATCATGTGTCTTTACACCAAGATCTTTATGACATTGATTTACAAATTGGGTAACTTTGTCAGTAGACACATATACAGAAAAATCCCAATTTTTGTCGCTACGTATTGTCCTCCGATGAGTCGTCTTTTACGGTTAATCGACTGGCTTCGCCAAGTTGAACATCAGCGCCCTTGGATTGTCAACGTGTGATGTGGAATAGTTGGCAACCAACTCATTGGCTCCCATGTTATTGAAGGCAACTTGAATGGTCAAAGGTTCCGAGACATTTTAATAAATAAACTGCCAACATTATTTGCAGACTTGAGCTTAGAATTGCGACAGAACATTTGGTTTCAACATGATGGTTGTCCAGCACACTATTCACCGGTAGCACGTGAAGTACTTGCTCGTAATTTCACCAGATCTTATTTCGCCAGATTTCTTTTTGTGGGGCTATCTCAAAGACAAAGTTTACCAACAAATATCAACAATAAGTGAGAATATGATTAAGCAAATAAAAAATGTTTGTGCCCAAAGCAAACATGCTTCTCAGTTGTGTACATTCATTTTAAATTAAATGATGAAGAGACGAGAAGACCATGGTACGTGAGAGGCGAGAGCACAGTATATGTGCTTCTACTAGTGTTTATAATAATTTGTTGATCCTTGGTATAGGATAATTATCCTTTTTTTTATTGTGTTGAATTTTCTATTTTTTGCCCTGCTCAAACGGCCAGCACTGCGACCTAAACATTTTTTGTGCTATTTTGATTTATTAGTCCAAAAGCTTCTCTATTTTCCAAAGAAAGGCGAGAATGCTGCTTGCCGATGCCTTTTCACATTTCTCCGGAATCAAAAACCTCTCTTCAAAATGAAGCCAACTCAGTGTTCACATGACAACACCCTCACATAGTATGTGGTCTGCGATTTCTACCCCTTCTAAACAGAGTCGGCACTCCGCCTCTGTGGACAGGTTCATTTTTTTCAAATGATATTTCAAGTTGCAGTGACCGGACAAAAAACTCACTTTAGTTTCCTAATATTTCCTTTACTGTAATTTACTGCCAAATACTTGTGGTGAAATGGTCTGATCAAAGACTTGCCCTGTCTAAGGCCGGGAATAAAGTTCCAATAGGTCAAGCATTGTACCTATTTACTAATTGTGTAGGATGCAGAGGCCTACGGGAAGCCGGCTATCTCATTACCAGTGATGCCCTTGTGACCAGGTACCCACAATCAAGGTTTAATTTACGTCTTTTAGTAAAGGGCACCAGGACTGTTTTTCTAGGGTTTATCGAAAGGTCCTCTGTAGTACACCAATTCGAAATAACAAGCAAGGCCTGTTGTATGCTGGCAGACATCGTACAATAATGCCCACCAGAGGTTATGCTAACCAAGTCGTCCGCATAACCAATGGCGTCATAACCGAGTAGATCTAGCTCATCAAGTAATTTGTCGATAACAAGTGACCACAATAAGGGTGGTAGAACACAACCTTGCGAGTACCCCTTTACTGCCGTAATCGTGACTGACTCATTACCTAGTTTGGAAGTAATCTTCCTATTAACCAATATGGAACTAATCCAGTGGTTAGTCTGATCATCATACCTCTACGCCTGATTGCCCTAGCAATTGAATCCAGTATTGTCAAAAGCTCCCGCAATATCCAAAAAAGCGCACAGTGTAATTTTTTTCGAGCGGTAGGCCGCTTCAACCTTGGGACGAGTAAATGCAGCATCCCCTCTGTGGATTTGCCTTTTCTGTAGGTTAATTGATTAGGATTCAGAGGTCTGGTTACAGTTAACCTGTCTCTTATATGAAGACCTACCAGTCTTTCCATGGTTTTTAGAATAAACGATGTAAGGCTCATAGGTCGAAAGAACTTAGGGAGTTCACTTGGCCGATTGCCAAATTTGGGATAAAAACCACATTGACTTGGCTCCAAGCCTGTGGTATATGACCCAGATTGAAGTTCGTTCTAAATAAGGCTACCAGAGCTGAGGTAATCAAATTCAAGCCCCTATGGAGAAGGGCTGGGAAGATTCCTTCCCCGCCTGGAGTTTTAAACGGCTGAAAGGAGTTAATGGCCCATTTGACTTTTTCCGGAGTAAAAAGCTTACCAGATAAACTATTAGCCCAACCCACATTAGCACCCATGTATGTATTAAATATGAGAATAGTAATAGTATTTGTGTCGCAAACAGTGCACCCCAGAAAATGCACCTGAAGCAGGATTTCGAATGACTCTTTGCGACCTGATGTATAGTTACCACCGGATTTCAGAAGAAGTGTAATATCATTGGACTGATCCTTAGCTAGAACTTTATGGAGTCAGGCAGCTGTAGGTATATCCTCGATATTACCACAGTTGTTCCTCCACGTAAGGCGTTTGGAACGCCTTAGTTCAGTGTAGTAATTAGTTAGGTCTTACCTTTATTCATTCCACTCTTTATGCTTTGCCCTATTAAATAATTTTCTTACCCTCTTAAGGAGTTTATCAAGTTGTTCGTTCCACCATGGAACTTTACGATTTACCACAAAGTTCCGCGCTACACAGCTGCATCCGTAAGAAGATCATTTATTTTTTGCACATCATTTAGCAAACAAGCTGTGGTTTCTAGGTCACTAATTGAACTGTATAGTCCCACAAAGAAGCTTCATTTGATACATGCCAGTTTGCGACAAAGTTGGAGATAAACTGACTCAACAGAGTGAGGTCCAACACCTCTGGCCAATTTGTGTTAATGAAAGTGGGGTTTGACCCTTTATTTAAAATTCTATTTGACTACTCATAAGATAATTTAAAAGGGACTTACTTCCACTATTTGTGTCGCTGCTACCCTAAATGATATGATGCGCGTTTGTATCGCAGCCTATGATGAATTGTTTGTGTTTTAGGTTGCAGTAATCCACCAGATTCTGTACAACTACATGGTGGAACACTTATCGAGTCACCAGGGAAGTATGCCAAGGCACACGCTATCTCTTGCTCTCTTCTGATGAATATTAGAAGAAGCAAATATTGCTATTCGGGTAACTTTTTCCCTGCGATCGTAAATCAACTTACATGACTAAAGTAGAGGCCTCTGATTTTTTCTACACTAACCCAAGGTACCTAGATACCTAGATTCTAGTCCTGGATGAGGCCAACTAAAAGGCCAAGTTTAAATATTGTTGCGCAAACCTGTTGCAAAAGGTATCCGAGGTATCTTTTGCTTGATGCAGGTTTGCTTAAAGTACCATAAAATTACCTGCCATACTTAATTATTAGGGTAAGAAGCTCTCTGCTTCTGGCTGCTTACCCGCTGACTGCTTACCAAGCGACTGCTTTGCGGGATTAAGCGTGTTGTTGCCATGTTTCCTAGTAACATCTCGAGTGCCCCTATAGGCTGGAATCTTGAGCTGGGTACCATTGACTTGGCGTGTCTCCCTTGGACAGCCTTTTATGTGGACACTCTATCTGGTTTCACCGGTGTTAAAGTAGGAGTCACGGAGAGATCCACTGATCATTCTTCCGATAAAGAGGCAGTAAAGCAGGATGGAGCTGAATCCAGTGGTTGGGTTAGCGGAGGGAAATTGCTCTTGAGAACGAATCTAATGTGACCAAAGCGGTATGTCACGTTCTCCTTGGATTCGCGCAGTGTTTTTTTGGAAGAATCGCCTTGACTAAACGGACGATTGCCATAATTATCGTCCATTGCAGTATCTTCCAGGAATTTACCGTGAGACAATTGTTCTGTGTGGCCATGGTAGCAAGAATTTTCTCTCTAGACAAACTAAGGCTCTGTGGAAAAAAAGCCTAACTATGTTTGGCCGAGGAAAGTCATCCTCTTCTACCAAAGTTATGCTTTGACCACATTTTGACCTTAGCTGATCGAAATTATTCCTCATCCATTCTGCAGTTGAATGATTGGAACATACGAAGAAAAGCCATTCTGCTCTCTGGAAAGAACCAAAGAATTGAGGCTAATGGGTTGGAACTTGCATATCAATAATAAGGTTGATGACACACTCTTGTATGTTCGCCATTTGTTCCATTCCAAAAAGGTTGCCATCGTAGTCATCAGGTTAGATAACTAGCCTAACACTGCCTGCTATTTGGCGGAAAACGGCCTTAACCGGAGAAGGCCCTCTTTTAATTTTTGTGGCAGGCAGTTTAGTTTGTTTCAAAGCAGCTTCAAATGAATCGCGCTTACCACAAGACTTGCTTAATTCCATTTGTAAAACGCCTTCTTTCTAAGAAGTTGAGTTTTCTTATTCACTGGAGTTGAGAGACATGTTCCCAATATCAAACCCAATGGTTGAGGAGCCCGATATTTGAGAGATAACAGTATTGTGGTCCTCGCAAATTGTACGTATGTGAAGTTAGCCCAGAAAATCATCCCAGAAAAAATAAAAAATTTCATCAGGCAACCCTAAAGTTATATATTGTCATCCCAGCCCAGTATTTAATTAAATATAATTAAATTGACAACATAATTATTTCAGACCAAAAATATAAAAATTGATCAAACATAATTAATGAGTACAATAAGCATAACATGATAAATATATTCAGAAATGAGACAATTAAAATTCGGCGATAATTTAATATACACATTTGTAAATACATATATATATTGGGCCAAATACTAATGAGCCTATAACGCCAATCACAACGGAAGGATTGACTTGAATTTTTTTTGTTGAGTTGTGGTTTTCATTGCGAGGCGATATCAGTTAGTTTGGTTTCCGGAACTCTTAATTTCTGGGAACCACAAAATAAAAACTTCATAGATTGGGCCAAATACTAATGAGCCTATAACGCCAATCACAACGGAAGGATTGACTTGAATTTTTTTTTTTGAGTTGTGGCCTTTATTGCGAGGCGATATCAGTTAGTTTGGTTTCCGGAACTCTTAATTTCTGGGAACCACAAAATAAAAACTTCATAGATTGGGCCAAATACTAATGAGCCTATAACGCCAATCACAACGGAAGGATTGACTTGAATTTTTTTTGTTGAGTTGTGGTTTTTATTGCGAGGCGATATCAGTTAGTTTGGTTTCCGGAACTCTTAATTTCTGGGAACCACAAAATAAAAACTTCATAGATTGGGCCAAATACTAATGAGCCTATAACGCCAATCACAACGGAAGGATTGACTTGAATTTTTTTGTTGAGTTGTGGCTTTTATTGCGAGGCGATATCAGTTGGTTTGGTTTCCAGAACTCTTAATTTCTGGGAACCACAAAATAAACACTTCATAGATTGGGCCAAGTACTAATGAGCCTATAACGCCAATCACAACGGAAGGATTGACTTGAATTTTTTTTGTTGAGTTGTGGTCTTTATTGCAAGGCGATATCAGTTAGTTTGGTTTCCGGAACTCTCAATTTCTGGGAACCACAAAATAAACACTTCATAGATTGGGCCAAATACTAATGAGCCTATAACGCCAATCACAACGGAAGGATTGACTTGAATTTTTTTTGTTGAGTTGTGGTCTTTATTGCAAGGCGATATCAGTTAGTTTGGTTTCCGGAACTCTCAATTTCTGGGAACCACAAAATAAACACTTCATAGATTGGGCCAAATACTAATACTAATGAGCCTATAACGCCAATCACAACGGAAGGATTGACTTGAATTTTTTTTGTTAAGTTGTGGTTTTTATTGCGAGGCGATATCAGTTAGTTTGGTTTCCGGAACTCTTAATTTCTGGGAACCACAAAATAAAAACTTCATAGATTGGGCCAAATACTAATGAGCCTATAACGCCAATCACAACGGAAGGAATGACTTGAATTTTTTTTTTTGAGTTGTATCCTTTATTGCGAGGCGATATCAGTTAGTTTGGTTTCCGGAACTCTTAATTTCTGGGAACCACAAAATAAAAACTTCATAGATTGGGCCAAATACTAATGAGCCTATAACGCCAATCACAACGGAAGGATTGACTTGAATTTTTTTGTTGAGTTGTGGCTTTTATTGCGAGGCGATATCAGTTGGTTTGGTTTCCAGAACTCTTAATTTCTGGGAACCACAAAATAAACACTTCATAGATTGGGCCAAGTACTAATGAGCCTATAACGCCAATCACAACGGAAGGATTGACTTAAATTTTTTTTGTTGAGTTGTGGTCTTTATTGCAAGGCGATATCAGTTAGTTTGGTTTCCGGAACTCTCAATTTCTGGGAACCACAAAATAAACACTTCATAGATTGGGCCAAGTACTAATGAGCCTATAACGCCAATCACAACGGAAGGATTGACTTAAATTTTTTTTGTTGAGTTGTGGTCTTTATTGCAAGGCGATATCAGTTAGTTTGGTTTCCAGAACTCTCAATTTCTGGGAACCACAAAATAAACACTTCATAGATTGGGCCAAATACTAATACTAATGAGCCTATAACGCCAATCACAACGGAAGGATTGACTTGAATTTTTTTTTTTGAGTTGTGGTCTTTATTGCAAGGCGATATCAGTTAGTTTGGTTTCCGGAACTCTCAATTTCTGGGAACCACAAAATAAACACTTCATAGATTGGGCCAAATACTAATGAGCCTATAACGCCAATCACAACGGAAGGATTGACTTGAATTTTTTTTGTTGAGTTGTGGTCTTTATTGCAAGGCGATATCAGTTAGTTTGGTTTCCGGAACTCTCAATTTCTGGGAACCACAAAATAAACACTTCATAGATTGGGCCAAATACTAATACTAATGAGCCTATAACGCCAATCACAACGGAAGGATTGACTTGAATTTTTTTTGTTGAGTTGTGGTTTTTATTGCGAGGCGATATCAGTTAGTTTGGTTTCCGGAACTCTTAATTTCTGGGAACCACAAAATAAAAACTTCATAGATTGGGCCAAATACTAATGAGCCTATAACGCCAATCACAACGGAAGGATTGACTTGAATTTTTTTGTTGAGTTGTGGCTTTTATTGCGAGGCGATATCAGTTGGTTTGGTTTCCAGAACTCTTAATTTCTGGGAACCACAAAATAAACACTTCATAGATTGGGCCAAGTACTAATGAGCCTATAACGCCAATCACAACGGAAGGATTGACTTGAATTTTTTTTGTTGAGTTGTGGTCTTTATTGCAAGGCGATATCAGTTAGTTTGGTTTCCAGAACTCTCAATTTCTGGGAACCACAAAATAAACACTTCATAGATTGGGCCAAATACTAATGAGCCTATAACGCCAATCACAACGGAAGGATTGACTTGAATTTTTTTTGTTGAGTTGTGGTCTTTATTGCAAGGCGATATCAGTTAGTTTGGTTTCCGGAACTCTCAATTTCTGGGAACCACAAAATAAACACTTCATAGATTGGGCCAAATACTAATGAGCCTATAACGCCAATCACAACGGAAGGATTGACTTGAATTTTTTTTGTTGAGTTGTGGTTTTTATTGCGAGGCGATATCAGTTAGTTTGGTTTCCGAAACTCTTAATTTCTGGGAACCACAAAATAAAAACTTCATAGATTGGGCCAAATACTAATGAGCCTATAACGCCAATCACAACATAAGGAATGACTTGAATTTTTTTTTTTGAGTTGTATCCTTTATTGCGAGGCGATATCAGTTAGTTTGGTTTCCGGAACTTTTAATTTATGGGAACCACAAAATAAACACTTCATAGATTGGGCCAAATACTAATGAGCCTATAACGCCAATCACAACGGAAGGATTGACTTGAATTTTTTTCGTTGAGTTGTGGTCTTTATTGCAAGGCGATATCAGTTGGTTTGGTTTCCGGAACTCTCAATTTCCGGGAACCACAAAATAAACACTTCATAGATTGGGCCAAGTACTAATGAGCATATAACGCCAATCACAACGGAAGGATTGACTTGAATTTTTTTTGTTGAGTTGTGGTCTTTATTGCAAGGCGATATCAGTTAGTTTGGTTTCCAGAACTCTCAATTTCTGGGAACCACAAAATAAACACTTCATAGATTGGGCCAAATACTAATACTAATGAGCCTATAACGCCAATCACAACGGAAGGATTGACTTGAATTTTTTTTTGTTGAGTTGTGGTTTTCATTGCGAGGCGATATCAGTTAGTTTGGTTTCCGGAACTCTTAATTTCTGGGAACCACAAAATAAAAACTTCATAGATTGGGCCAAATACTAATGAGCCTATAACGCCAATCACAACGGAAGGATTGACTTGAATTTTTTTTGTTGAGTTGTGGTCTTTATTGCAAGGCGATATCAGTTAGTTTGGTTTCCGGAACTCTCAATTTCTGGGAACCACAAAATAAACACTTCATAGATTGGGCCAAATACTAATACTAATGAGCCTATAACGCCAATCACAACGGAAGGATTGACTTGAATTTTTTTTGTTGAGTTGTGGTTTTTATTGCGAGGCGATATCAGTTAGTTTGGTTTCCGGAACTATTAATTTCTGGGAACCACAAAATAAACACTTCATAGATTGGGCCAAATACTAATACTAATGAGCCTATAACGCCAATCACAACGGAAGGATTGACTTGAATTTTTTTTGTTGAGTTGTGGTCTTTATTGCAAGGCGATATCAGTTGGTTTGGTTTCCGGAACTCTCAATTTCCGGGAACCACAAAATAAACACTTCATAGATTGGGCCAAGTACTAATGAGCATATTACGCCAATCACAACGGAAGGATTGACTTGAATTTTTTTTGTTGAGTTGTGGTCTTTATTGCAAGGCGATATCAGTTAGTTTGATTTCCGGAACTCTCAATTTCTGGGAACCACAAAATAAACACTTCATAGATTGGGCCAAATACTAATACTAATGAGCCTATAACGCCAATCACAACGGAAGGATTGACTTGAATTTTTTTTGTTGAGTTGTGGTCTTTATTGCGAGGCGATATCAGTTGGTTTGGTTTCCGGAACTCTTAATTTCTGGGAACCACAAAATAAACACTTCATAGATTGGGCCAAGTACTAATGAGCCTATAACGCCAATCACAACGGAAGGATTGACTTGAATTTTTTTTGTTGAGTTGTGGTTTTCATTGCGAGGCGATATCAGTTAGTTTGGTTTCCGGAACTCTCAATTTCTGGGAACCACAAAATAAACACTTCATATATTGGGCCAAATACTAATGAGCCCATGAGCGTTAAAATGTATTGTTTAGTATTTTTTATTTTATTATTTATTTATTTATTTTCACAACGTATAATTTATTTGCATACAAATATATTGAAAATAAATTTCATGGAGACGGTTAATTAAATTTTTCACTGTTTTACTTGATTTATGGTTGCTTCACGTAAATGAGGAAATGCGGTATAACATAATGGTTTTTGGGAAACTTTATTTTGGGTGAACTGTCCAGTAAATCGTCGTATTTCTGGTTATTCCGATAACAATAACTAGTAATATAGTGTTTGGACTTAGCTACAAAACATACTAAACTATTTAATTTGAAAGTGTCTGATATAATTTTAATCTTTAATGGCACATTAATTAATGTAACCTGTTGATTGGGATTGACTGGTTCTACATATAAAAATATTACATTGCTTAATAACAAATTTTGTTGGATCATCGGTCCATAACAATTTCGACAGAAAAATTCTATAGGCCCGATACATTGTTGGAGATTTTGAAGCTCTAAAATGTCTAGCTGATTCAAATTGAGTGGAATATATTTTATACAATTTTTTACTGATGTGGTTTTGCAGGTAACACATTTTTGTTTGTGCCTCAATACTAAAAACTTTGGTTGTTTTAAATATAAATTCAGACACCTCTGTTATACTTGATGAACAGTTCACGTTTACCCCGTAAAACTTCGTTGAACTATTAAAGCGCGTTTCGTATGCTTTTTCCGTATTACCCAGTTTAAGAAAGTTAATTAATTCACAATATTCACCCACTATTGAAAAAACAGTATTTTCCAAATTAACTAAGCATTGAATAAATGAATCAAATGCACATGTATGGGTATAATTTTCACCGGTAACTAAACCGTTACGTAAATAGGATAAGTGATCCCTATCTGACGTTTTTAGTAATTTAATACTTTTTGTATTTTTTGAACATTTAGGAGTGTTATAAGGGTTGTATCTTTTGCTCGCCATTAAGCATTTTATAATTGCAGATTTTTATTTTCGTCTTCTAAATTATTAAGGCGCTTCAATGTAGTTGAATTAAAATTCGAACGGGCTACCTTAGCAGGCTGTCCCTTCCAATTTTCTAGTTCATCCATTATATTTACCAAATTTTTCTCTGCACAACTGGTAGTATAACTGGTGTTTTCATCCTTTTCTAAACCTTATTTAGTAAACTTTTTTGGAATGCATAACAATTTTCTTTTTAAAATATATGTGTTCCTTCGGTCCAAATCCTTTAGTTTTCTCCAGGGTTAAACTGCGTTTAGTTCGCTTTTTTATTGTTGCAAAACAGTTTTCTATATGATTATTGCTTTGGGTTTTCTCATGACAAATATTGGACCAGAGTAGAAACTTTTCTAAGAATAGCGGGTTGTAATATAAATTTACTACATAGGTTTCGATTGAGCAAGTTGCTAAAATTATTGAATCCGAATTTTTTTAAAAATCGTTATAGAATTTTGTTTGCCTATAAATGGTTTCATTCAACTTTCTTGATGAAGATATATCCTTTTTTTCAGTTAGAGAAATGTCAATTTTCATAGATGCACTATGTTCTACTATTATTTGTAAACTAGCTAAAACATTCGGTGTTACATATTTATTTTTTAAGACTACCGACAAGTTACGCCAAATATCTTTAATTAAATCAGTTAATAAATAGATTGAAGCCATGATTTCTTTTAGAACTTTGTTGTTTTTTAAAGTTTTAGTAAAACATTTATTTATATCGGACGTCATATTGTGCATTAAATGAGAAACATAAAGATGCACCTTTACCAAATCAGGATTATTAGTTTGCGTTATAATGACGTCGTGTGCAAGATTTAAATATTAGTCAATGTCCATTTTATTAAAAGCACCTGAAACTGCATTTATACCAGCAAAACTAAAATCAGTGACAACTGTTTCGAATATTGGCCAACATTTAATTTTTTTTTCAATTTCAAAACGATAAGATCTAAGCCAACTACCAATCGTATCCATATTGTGGCTAGAGCTGATCATATCAGTAACTGATCAGAAGATTCACTTGACGTAACGGTAACAGGTACAACCAAAGCGTAATATAAAATTGAGGACTCTGTTTTAAATGGGTTTCTGACCTTGGGGTCTAGTTGCATCCAGATACGCCACTAATGTTTCATTTTGTAGCGACTTCGCTACACAAACAAAAACAATTATTCAAATATTTCGTGCACATTCATATAATCCGCTAACGCTACATGTACACTGTAAATAAATATATATAGAGCGTAAGAAAGCATTTACACAAAGCACTCGGTCGCCATGGCGTGATGAGATGACAATTAATTTTTAACTAAATTCCTCATCAGATCGAAACTGAGCTTTGCTTTGCACACCATCTACATCTTTGCTTTGCACACCATCTACATTTTTGCTTTGCACACCATCTACAAATTAAAATAACGACACGTCACCGCCGTCGTTATAATTTTTGGAATTATTCAGTAATAATTCCAACAATTTTATTTGGGTTTGATTATATGTAATTACATAAAATGGTTTAACGAAAAATTTTTGAATTAAATTGTTAGAGATGGATTCTTTTAAAATATTGATAATATTGTCAGAATCATTATCTTCTTATTGAAGTTTTTCTGAACGAGCTTTCCGCAAAACTTTCAATGATTTCACAATGGTGGTTATTGAGCTTTCAAGATATTTAGGATCTTCTTTATTTACCAGGTTTTCGAACACCTCCGAAGCCGTTTTGTTAATAATTATATCCTTCATTTCTTTTCTTTCCAAGCCTCTCAATTGATGAGAAGGCTGGATTTTTCCAACCACTTTAGTACTTTAGACGATTCATATGAATAATTTTGAAAGTACACATATTTAACCGTTGTAATATTTTTACTGTGTCATAGATAAATTCTGAAAATTACCACGAAAATTAGTAATCAGTGGCCCTACTCAATGAAATAAAATCCAGAGTTGACAAATAAAAGGCTGATTTAGAGTTCCGAAAACTAAACTAACTGATATGGCCTCACAAAATAAAATTCAAGTTGATCCTTCCGTTGTGATTGGCGTTATAGGCTCATTAGTACTTGGCCCAATCTATGAAGTGTTTATTTTGTGGTTCCCGGAAATTAAGAGTTGTGGAAACCAAACCAACTGATATCGCCTCGTAATAAAGACCACAACTCAACAAAAAAAATTCAAGTCAATCCTTCCGTTGTGATTGGCGTTATAGGCTCATTAGTACTTGGCCCAATCTATGAAGTGTTTATTTTGTGGTTCCCAGAAATTAATAGTTCCGGGAACCAAACCAACTGATATCGCCTTGCAATGAAGACCACAACTCAACAAAAAAAATTCAAGTCAATCCTTCCGTTGTGATTGGCGTTATAGGCTCATTAGTATTTGGCCCAATCTATGAAGTTTTTATTTTGTGGTTCCCAGAAATTAAGAGTTCCGGAAACCAAACTAACTGATATCGCCTCGCAATAAAGGCCACAACTCAACAAAAAAAATTCAAGTCAATCCTTCCGTTGTGATTGGCGTTATAGGCTCATTAGTATTTGGCCCAATCTATGAAGTTTTTATTTTGTGGTTCCCAGAAATTAAGAGTTCCGGAAACCAAACTAACTGATATCGCCTCGCAATGAAAACCACAACTCAACAAAAAAAATTCAAGTCAATCCTTCCGTTGTGATTGGCGTTATAGGCTCATTAGTATTAGTATTTGGCCCAATCTATGAAGTGTTTATTTTGTGGTTCCCAGAAATTGAGAGTTCCGGAAACCAAACTAACTGATATCGCCTTGCAATAAAGACCACAACTCAACAAAAAAAATTCAAGTCAATCCTTCCGTTGTGATTGGCGTTATAGGCTCATTAGTACTTGGCCCAATCTATGAAGTGTTTATTTTGTGGTTCCCAGAAATTAATAGTTCCGGGAACCAAACCAACTGATATCGCCTTGCAATGAAGACCACAACTCAACAAAAAAAATTCAAGTCAATCCTTCCGTTGTGATTGGCGTTATAGGCTCATTAGTACTTGGCCCAATCTATAAAGTGTTTATTTTGTGGTTCCCAGAAATTAATAGCTCCGGGAACCAAACCAACTGATATCGCCTTGCAATGAAGACCACAACTCAACAAAAAAAATTCAAGTCAATCCTTCCGTTGTGATTGGCGTTATAGGCTCATTAGTATTTGGCCCAATCTATGAAGTTTTTATTTTGTGGTTCCCAGAAATTAAGAGTTCCGGAAACCAAACTAACTGATATCGCCTCGCAATAAAGGCCACAACTCAACAAAAAAAATTCAAGTTAATCCTTCCGTTGTGATTGGCGTTATAGGCTCATTAGTATTTGGCCCAATCTATGAAGTTTTTATTTTGTGGTTCCCAGAAATTAAGAGTTCCGGAAACCAAACTAACTGATATCGCCTCGCAATGAAAACCACAACTCAACAAAAAAAATTCAAGTCAATCCTTCCGTTGTGATTGGCTTTATAGGCTCATTAGTATTAGTATTTGGCCCAATCTATGAAGTGTTTATTTTGTGGTTCCCAGAAATTGAGAGTTCTGGAAACCAAACTAACTGATATCGCCTTGCAATAAAGACCACAACTCAACAAAAAAAATTCAAGTCAATCCTTCCGTTGTGATTGGCGTTATATGCTCATTAGTACTTGGCCCAATCTATGAAGTGTTTATTTTGTGGTTCCCGGAAATTGAGAGTTCCGGAAACCAAACCAACTGATATCGCCTTGCAATAAAGACCACAACTCAACGAAAAAAATTCAAGTCAATCCTTCCGTTGTGATTGGCGTTATAGGCTCATTAGTATTTGGCCCAATCTATGAAGTGTTTATTTTGTGGTTCCCATAAATTAAGAGTTCCGGAAACCAAACTAACTGATATCGCCTTGCAATATAGACCACAACTCAACAAAAAAAATTCAAGTCAATCCTTCCGTTGTGATTGGCGTTATAGGCTCATTAGTACTTGGCCCAATCTATGAAGTGTTTATTTTGTGGTTCCCAGAAATTAAGAGTTCCGGAAACCAAACTAACTAATATCGCCTTGCAATAAAAGCCACAACTCAACAAAAAAAATTCAAGTCAATCCTTCCGTTGTGATTGGCGTTATAGGCTCATTAGTATTTGGCCCAATCTATGAAGTTTTTATTTTGTGGTTCCCAGAAATTAAGAGTTCCGGAAACCAAACTAACTGATATCGCCTTGCAATAAAGACCACAACTTAACAAAAAAAATTCAAGTCAATCCTTCCGTTGTGATTGGCGTTATATGCTCATTAGTACTTGGCCCAATCTATGAAGTGTTTATTTTGTGGTTCCCGGAAATTGAGAGTTCCGGAAACCAAACCAACTGATATCGCCTTGCAATAAAGACCACAACTCAACGAAAAAAATTCAAGTCAATCCTTCCGTTGTGATTGGCGTTATAGGCTCATTAGTATTTGGCCCAATCTATGAAGTGTTTATTTTGTGGTTCCCATAAATTAAGAGTTTCGGAAACCAAACTAACTGATATCGCCTTGCAATAAAGGATACAACTCAAAAAAAAAAATTCAAGTCATTCCTTCCGTTGTGATTGGCGTTATAGGCTCATTAGTATTTGGCCCAATCTATGAAGTTTTTATTTTGTGGTTCCCAGAAATTAAGAGTTCCGGAAACCAAACTAACTGATATCGCCTCGCAATAAAAACCACAACTCAACAAAAAAAATTCAAGTCAATCCTTCCGTTGTGATTGGCGTTATAGGCTCATTAGTATTAGTATTTGGCCCAATCTATGAAGTGTTTATTTTGTGGTTCCCAGAAATTGAGAGTTCCGGAAACCAAACTAACTGATATCGCCTTGCAATAAAGGCCACAACTCAACAAAAAAAATTCAAGTCAATCCTTCCGTTGTGATTGGCGTTATAGGCTAATTAGTATTAGTATTTGGCCCAATCTATGAAGTGTTTATTTTGTGGTTCCCAGAAATTGAGAGTTCCGGAAACCAAACTAACTGATATCGCCTTGCAATAAAGACCACAACTCAACAAAAAAAATTCAAGTCAATCCTTCCGTTGTGATTGGCGTTATAGGCTCATTAGTACTTGGCCCAATCTATGAAGTGTTTATTTTGTGGTTCCCAGAAATGAAGAGTTCTGGAAACCAAACCAACTGATATCGCCTCGCAATAAAAGCCACAATTCAACAAAAAAATTCAAGTCAATCCTTCCGTTGTGATTGGCGTTATAGGCTCATTAGTATTTGGCCCAATCTATGAAGTTTTTATTTTGTGGTTCCCAGAAATTAAGAGTTCCGGAAACCAAACTAACTGATATCGCCTCGCAATAAAAACCACAACTCAACAAAAAAAATTCAAGTCAATCCTTCCGTTGTGATTGGCGTTATAGGCTCATTAGTATTAGTATTTGGCCCAATCTATGAAGTGTTTATTTTGTGGTTCCCAGAAATTGAGAGTTCCGGAAACCAAACTAACTGATATCGCCTTGCAATAAAGACCACAACTTAACAAAAAAAATTCAAGTCAATCCTTCCGTTGTGATTGGCGTTATAGGCTCATTAGTATTTGGCCCAATCTATGAAGTGTTTATTTTGTGGTTCCCAGAAATTGAGAGTTCCGGAAACCAAACTAACTGATATCGCCTTGCAATAAAGACCACAACTCAACAAAAAAAATTCAAGTCAATCCTTCCGTTGTGATTGGCGTTATAGGCTCATTAGTACTTGGCCCAATCTATGAAGTGTTTATTTTGTGGTTCCCAGAAATTAAGAGTTCCGGAAACCAAACTAACTGATATCGCCTTGCAATAAAAGCCACAACTCAACAAAAAAAATTCAAGTCAATCCTTTCGTTGTGATTGGCGTTATAGGCTCATTAGTATTTGGCCCAATCTATGAAGTTTTTATTTTGTGGTTCCCAGAAATTAAGAGTTCCGGAAACCAAACTAACTGATATCGCCTCGCAATAAAAACCACAACTCAACAAAAAAAATTCAAGTCAATCCTTCCGTTGTGATTGGCGTTATAGGCTCATTAGTATTTGGCCCAATCTATGAAGTTTTTATTTTGGGGTTCCCAGAAATTAAGAGTTCCGGAAACCAAACTAACTGATATCGCCTCGCAATGAAAACCACAACTCAACAAAAAAAATTCAAGTCAATCCTTCCGTTGTGATTGGCGTTATAGGCTCATTAGTATTAGTATTTGGCCCAATCTATGAAGTGTTTATTTTGTGGTTCCCAGAAATTGAGAGTTCCGGAAACCAAACTAACTGATATCGCCTTGCAATAAAGACCACAACTCAACAAAAAAAATTCAAGTCAATCCTTCCGTTGTGATTGGCGTTATATGCTCATTAGTACTTGGCCCAATCTATGAAGTGTTTATTTTGTGGTTCCCGGAAAATGAGAGTTCCGGAAACCAAACCAACTGATATCGCCTTGCAATAAAGACCACAACTCAACGAAAAAAATTCAAGTCAATCCTTCCGTTGTGATTGGCGTTATAGGCTCATTAGTACTTAGCCCAATCTATGACGTGTTTATTTTGTGGTTCCCAGAAATTAAGAGTTACGGAAACCAAACCAACTGATATCGCCTTGCAATGAAGACCACAACTCAACAAAAAAAATTCAAGTCAATCCTTTCGTTGTGATTGGCGTTATAGGCTCATTAGTATTTGGCCCAATCTATGAAGTGTTTATTTTGTGGTTCCCATAAATTAAGAGTTCCGGAAACCAAACTAACTGATATCGCCTCGCAATAAAGGATACAACTCAAAAAAAAAAATTCAAGTCAATCCTTCCGTTGTGATTGGCGTTATAGGCTCATTAGTATTTGGCCCAATCTATGAAGTTTTTATTTTGTGGTTCCCAGAAATTAAGAGTTCCGGAAACCAAACTAACTGATATCGCCTCGCAATAAAAACCACAACTCAACAAAAAAAATTCAAGTCAATCCTTCCGTTGTGATTGGCGTTATAGGCTCATTAGTATTAGTATTTGGCCCAATCTATGAAGTGTTTATTTTGTGGTTCCCAGAAATTGAGAGTTCCGGAAACCAAACTAACTGATATCGCCTTGCAATAAAGGCCACAACTCAACAAAAAAAATTCAAGTCAATCCTTCCGTTGTGATTGGCGTTATAGGCTCATTAGTATTAGTATTTGGCCCAATCTATGAAGTGTTTATTTTGTGGTTCCCAGAAATTGAGAGTTCCGGAAACCAAACTAACTGATATCGCCTTGCAATAAAGACCACAACTCAACAAAAAAAATTCAAGTCAATCCTTCCGTTGTGATTGGCGTTATAGGCTCATTAGTACTTGGCCCAATCTATGAAGTGTTTATTTTGTGGTTCCCAGAAATGAAGAGTTCTGGAAACCAAACCAACTGATATCGCCTCGCAATAAAAGCCACAATTCAACAAAAAAATTCAAGTCAATCCTTCCGTTGTGATTGGCGTTATAGGCTCATTAGTATTTGGCCCAATCTATGAAGTTTTTATTTTGTGGTTCCCAGAAATTAAGAGTTCCGGAAACCAAACTAACTGATATCGCCTCGCAATAAAAACCACAACTCAACAAAAAAAATTCAAGTCAATCCTTCCGTTGTGATTGGCGTTATAGGCTCATTAGTATTAGTATTTGGCCCAATCTATGAAGTGTTTATTTTGTGGTTCCCAGAAATTGAGAGTTCCGGAAACCAAACTAACTGATATCGCCTTGCAATAAAGACCACAACTTAACAAAAAAAATTCAAGTCAATCCTTCCGTTGTGATTGGCGTTATAGGCTCATTAGTATTTGGCCCAATCTATGAAGTGTTTATTTTGTGGTTCCCAGAAATTGAGAGTTCCGGAAACCAAACTAACTGATATCGCCTTGCAATAAAGACCACAACTCAACAAAAAAAATTCAAGTCAATCCTTCCGTTGTGATTGGCGTTATAGGCTCATTAGTACTTGGCCCAATCTATGAAGTGTTTATTTTGTGGTTCCCAGAAATTAAGAGTTCCGGAAACCAAACTAACTGATATCGCCTTGCAATAAAAGCCACAACTCAACAAAAAAAATTCAAGTCAATCCTTTCGTTGTGATTGGCGTTATAGGCTCATTAGTATTTGGCCCAATCTATGAAGTTTTTATTTTGTGGTTCCCAGAAATTAAGAGTTCCGGAAACCAAACTAACTGATATCGCCTCGCAATAAAAACCACAACTCAACAAAAAAAATTCAAGTCAATCCTTCCGTTGTGATTGGCGTTATAGGCTCATTAGTATTTGGCCCAATCTATGAAGTTTTTATTTTGGGGTTCCCAGAAATTAAGAGTTCCGGAAACCAAACTAACTGATATCGCCTCGCAATGAAAACCACAACTCAACAAAAAAAATTCAAGTCAATCCTTCCGTTGTGATTGGCGTTATAGGCTCATTAGTATTTGGCCCAATCTATGAAGTGTTTATTTTGTGGTTCCCAGAAATTGAGAGTTCCGGAAACCAAACTAACTGATATCGCCTTGCAATAAAGACCACAACTCAACAAAAAAAATTCAAGTCAATCCTTCCGTTGTGATTGGCGTTATAGGCTCATTAGTATTTGGCCCAATCTATGAAGTGTTTATTTTGTGGTTCCCAGAAATTGAGAGTTCTGGAAACCAAACTAACTGATATCGCCTTGCAATATAGACCACAACTCAACAAAAAAAATTCAAGTCAATCCTTCCGTTGTGATTGGCGTTATAGGCTCATTAGTACTTGGCCCAATCTATGAAGTGTTTATTTTGTGGTTCCCAGAAATTAAGAGTTCCGGAAACCAAACCAACTGATATCGCCTTGCAATAAAAGCCACAACTCAACAAAAAAAATTCAAGTCAATCCTTCCGTTGTGATTGGTGTTATAGGCTCATTAGTATTTGGCCCAATCTATGAAGTTTTTATTTTGTGGTTCCCAGAAATTAAGAGTTCTGGAAACCAAACTAACTGATATCGCCTCGCAATAAAGGCCACAACTCAAAAAAAAAAATTCAAGTCAATCCTTCCGTTGTGATTGGCGTTATAGGCTCATTAGTATTTGGCCCAATCTATGAAGTTTTTATTTTGTGGTTCCCAGAAATTAAGAGTTCCGGAAACCAAACTAACTGATATCGCCTTGCAATGAAAACCACAACTCAACAAAAAAAATTCAAGTCAATCCTTCCGTTGTGATTGGCGTTATAGGCTCATTAGTATTAGTATTTGGCCCAATCTATGAAGTGTTTATTTTGTGGTTCCCAGAAATTGAGAGTTCCGGAAACCAAACTAACTGATATCGCCTTGCAATAAAGACCACAACTCAACAAAAAAAATTCAAGTCAATCCTTCCGTTGTGATTGGCGTTATATGCTCATTAGTACTTGGCCCAATCTATGAAGTGTTTATTTTGTGGTTCCCGGAAATTGAGAGTTCCGGAAACCAAACCAACTGATATCGCCTTGCAATAAAGACCACAACTCAACGAAAAAAATTCAAGTCAATCCTTCCGTTGTGATTGGCGTTATAGGCTCATTAGTACTTAGCCCAATCTATGACGTGTTTATTTTGTGGTTCCCAGAAATTAAGAGTTCCGGAAACCAAACCAACTGATATCGCCTTGCAATGAAGACCACAACTCAACAAAAAAAATTCAAGTCAATCCTTTCGTTGTGATTGGCGTTATAGGCTCATTAGTATTTGGCCCAATCTATGAAGTTTTTATTTTGTGGTTCCCATAAATTAAGAGTTCCGGAAACCAAACTAACTGATATCGCCTCGCAATAAAGGCCACAACTCAAAAAAAAAAATTCAAGTCAATCCTTCCGTTGTGATTGGCGTTATAGGCTCATTAGTATTTGGCCCAATCTATGAAGTTTTTATTTTGTGGTTCCCAGAAATTAAGAGTTCCGGAAACCAAACTAACTGATATCGCCTCGCAATGAAAACCACAACTCAACAAAAAAAATTCAAGTCAATCCTTCCGTTGTGATTGGCGTTATAGGCTCATTAGTATTAGTATTTGGCCCAATCTATGAAGTGTTTATTTTGTGGTTCCCAGAAATTGAGAGTTCCGGAAACCAAACTAACTGATATCGCCTTGCAATAAAGACCACAACTCAACAAAAAAAATTCAAGTCAATCCTTCCGTTGTGATTGGCGTTATAGGCTCATTAGTATTTGGCCCAATCTATGAAGTGTTTATTTTGTGGTTCCCAGAAATTGAGAGTTCCGGAAACCAAACTAACTAATATCGCCTTGCAATAAAAGCCACAACTCAACAAAAAAAATTCAAGTCAATCCTTCCGTTGTGATTGGCGTTATAGGCTCATTAGTATTTGGCCCAATCTATGAAGTTTTTATTTTGTGGTTCCCAGAAATTAAGAGTTCCGGAAACCAAACTAACTGATATCGCCTCGCAATGAAAACCACAACTCAACAAAAAAAATTCAAGTCAATCCTTCCGTTGTGATTGGCGTTATAGGCTCATTAGTATTAGTATTTGGCCCAATCTATGAAGTGTTTATTTTGTGGTTCCCAGAAATTGAGAGTTCCGGAAACCAAACTAACTGATATCGCCTTGCAATAAAGACCACAACTCAACAAAAAAAATTCAAGTCAATCCTTCCGTTGTGATTGGCGTTATAGGCTCATTAGTATTTGGCCCAATATATATATGTATTTACAAATGTGTATATTAAATTATCGCCGAATTTTAATTGTCTCATTTCTGAATATATTTATCATGTTATGCTTATTGTACTCATTAATTATGTTTGATCAATTTTTATATTTTTGGTCTGAAATAATTATGTTGTCAATTTAATTATATTTAATTAAATACTGGGCTGGGATGACAATATATAACTTTAGGGTTGCCTGATGAAATTTTTTATTTTTTCTGGGATGATTTTCTGGGCTAACTTCACATACATGCAAATTGTGCCCTTTATTTGAGTAGTGGATTGTTCCTCTACGTCCCTTGTCAGAGCCCAGAGGCATCTACCACAATCTCATCTCCTATATGATCCAGCTCAGCAGATGGCAAAGTAGATGCTTTCAAAGCACATTTTAAAGCTCTATATATATCAGAATCTTATGTATTGATTTTCAACACATTACTAGGGAGTTTAGTGAGGTACCTCTGTCAATGTATGTCTGGCACTAAAAGATAAATAGGTATAAGCAGCAATTCAATTATAATTTAAAATATAAAATTATTTCCTTTCCTAAAAAATGTTAAGTCGTTAGGTTAACTGATTGACTCCCTTGACGCGGAAATTGTTTACGATGCTGTTTGATTTTTGCTTTTAATCATTTTTTTTAACTGGAAATTTATAATGTAAACCAATTAAATTATGTACTCTACGGCTATGAACAACATACACTTTGTTGTCGTTTCAAGTCAACGAACTTTTTAGGCAATTTTTCGTATTGTATAAATATAAAATGCCTTAAAATTTCAATTTAACCTAGCCATTATTAACCTCCACACCGCACCCATCTATATTAAATATACTTATGCTGTATTATATAAACGACCGAACGAATAAATTCTCATTTCAAAAACCCAACACAATACATTATGTGCGGCATATTTTTTCACTTGAATTATGTTCATTTCTGTGAATTTATGCGACTCCAGACATACAAATTACAATTTAGCATACAAAATTTAATTTCATGTCGATGTCAAAGTTTTTGTTGAACCAAAAAAAAAAAAAAAAAAAATAAAAATTTAAATCATTTTGATGAGTTAAAAAACGGAGCAACGACAAAATATCCATACATACATATATACCATGTAGTGTACACAAAATCAAAAAAAGCGCGATGCTGTTGTGCTTTTGTCAACTTTGCATCTTAATTAATCGCCTCCGGTGTCATAATATAATAATAACAATAATACTAAGAGATACAAAAGAGACTAGGATGTGGCAATAACAACAACAACAACCGCACCAGCTGAAACGTCGTATTTCCATCATTCGCATCCATATGTTTGAGCTCGCATTTACATTTTATATAATGTTTCGTTTGTATGTAATGCTGCTTGCATAAACGACAGCGATAAAACAACGATGACGACAACCGTATACTTGTGTTCCCAACATTGTGCGCTTTATATTTTTGACAATAGAAGAAACATAGCGTGCCCTCATACACCGAATCTATGTATATATTATACTATATATATAGAGAGAGAGCATTTTTTTATTATTCTGGCGCGCGGTGGCTGTTCAAACGGTTGATGGTGGTGAAATATTTTCCTTAGTTTGATTCTTGCTTTCTTCGTTCGATGTGTGTGCTCTTTATTATTATAATTTTGTGTTGTTGTTGTGTTTCCATTTTATTGTTGGAATGTTTGTTCTTTATTTTTATGCTTTGTTGAGAATTCGAAAAAAAAAAACGAAATAAAATAAAAAGTGTCCTTCCTGACATTATAAATCCTTATAAATTACTTCATTGTGCTATTCATATTTATCCCAGAGGTACAACGTATTATTATTATTATTATTTTTGTTATTTTATTTAGTTCACTCATTCTGCTTCGTTTGGTTCTGTATGGAAAACTTTTTATGCCTTTTTTACCACCGACGATTCTCATATATGCCCTCCACATTTCCCATTCGACGACTTGAAATACGGGCAAAAAAATAAAAATACCAAGGCGGTTTTTTTTTTTAAATTTTCATCTTCTTCTAAAATAAATAACCATTATTTTGTCGTTGTTGTTGTTGGAAAATTTAATTTATATAAAATTGTTGTAATTTTAAACTTTTATTTCATTGTCAATTTTTTTGCTTCGTTTTTCTGGAAATGTGTATATGCTTAACAAAATTTAAGATTTTATTCAGTGACTTAAAGATTTTCCCTTTTTTTTTGGTCTTTTTTCAATTCTGTGTTCGTGTTTTTGTTGGCCTTAACAAAAAAAAAAAAATAATAATAAAATGTAATCCACTTTGTTGTTATCTCGTATGATTGATTTCCCTTGAATTAACAATGGTAGAAGAGAATTTTCCGTTTTTGTTTGGTATTTTACTTTAAATTAACTTTACAAATGGTTTGTGAAGAGGTTAATTTACAGTATAATTTAACATGTTGCGTATTTGGAACATGGAAATTGTGGCATGAAACGTATATCATTGTGTGTGATGTCATGAACGGTATGACATTTAAATGGGCTAACCGTCATGTAGTTTCCGATTACGAGCTTACATTATGAGCAAGACGCACTTGCTGCTTATCTTGAGATGAGCATGTTTAGGACCACACTCCTATACTGGTTCCGTAAGCCCAAATTTTGTAACCAGTGGATCGATCTTAAAAAAATTAGTTTGGTGGTGCAAATAGCGTTCAGAAACATCTCACTTTAATCTGATAAGAATTTTAAAACAGTTAATTCGATAATTCAGCATATCATGAGTAAAAATTTCACACACTCATAAAATTTCGGTGATTTAGTTGATGCAACTTCAAAAGTTACAGTGTTATTAACATGTAATGGTTTTATCATATTAAATAAATTCTACTGATATTTACTGTCCACAAATCACCACCTCACAAACAATTACACAATATACACAACAGTTTCCACTTCAACACTTTCAATCACGATTGTTCCCACTGTTTAATGCGTACATGGCAAAACAATATTAATGCTCATTTATTCATAATATTTGTTTATACATATATTTTGACAGTCTGTCTTAGTATTGCCAACTTAAGTACTTATATATGCGTTCAGTAATAGAAAATGTCGGACATCCAAGATTATACTACAAACAAAAATGCTGCCATCTTATGGAAAGTGGTATGTTTTACACGTATGCCCTAGGGGTACCGGTTGAAACTGGATATTTTACAACTGGATTTGATGAACAGGATAATTCAAAACTGGATATTTTAAAACGGGATAAGGTACAAAACGAGATATGGTACAAAACTGGATATTTCAAAACTGGATATTTTAAATCGAGATATGGTACTGGATATTCCAAATCGAATTTCATCATAATCGGTTAAGAACTCGCCGAGTTCCTTCCTAACTGGCCATATTCCAGAACTTCCCTAAAAAAATCATTTAAGTTTGAATCACAAGTCAAAATATCCTGTTTTTAAATATTCAGTTTTGTACCATATCTCGTTTTGTACCTCATCTCGTACTGAAATATCCAATTTTGAAATATCTAGTTTTGTACCTTATCTTGTTTTGTCAAATTCTATTTTGAAATATCCAGTTTTACAATGTCCAGTTTTGAGCGGTTCCCATTTTTATAAACCATATGAAATAAAACCGAAAAAAACGATTTATTTACTGTGCTTAGACAAAACTGACAATATTTACTGACAGTATTTTGTTTTTGTTGTAAGTAGTTAGCTTCTCATAGTGAAACTTCGACTCCTATTGGTGTAGGGTTTAATGGTTGGAATCATTTGTCTAGGTTAGACTTGTCGTGCGACTGAACGAAAATTCGTTTAAACATTTGCAATATTTTAAGACATGGAAAGAATTAGAAAAACGATTAATATCAAATACAACAATAGATTCTGAACTTCAACGGATAATGGCTGCAGAAGTTCGATATTGGAGGGAAGTACTAAAGTGGCTATTAATATTTGTACAATTTTTAGGAACGCAGTTGCTAGCATTTAGAGAAAAGTCTGATCTATTATATAATTTCAATAATGGAAATTTCTTAAATTAGTTGAATTTGTCAGTAAGTTTGATCCAGTGCTTTCAGAACATCTTAGAAGAATTAACAATAACGAAACACAAAATAAATATTTTAGCAAAACTATTCAAAATGAATTAATTTAAATTAGTTTCAGGGTCTGTGACAGATAAAATAACATCAATGGTTTTAGATGCCAAATATTTTTCAATAATTGTCGATTGTACTCCAGATAAGAGTCACGAAGAACAATTAACATTAGTTATTAGATTTGTTTACCAACAAAATCAAATTTTTGAGATTAGGGAACATTTCATAGCCTTTTTAGATAGGATGACCAGGTTTTACAAGTTTTAAAAGAGTATAAAAATTCAAAATGATCAATTAAAAAGGTGCACCCTATCAATTATCAAAAAACTCCTCGAAATTACCCCAAAAGTAATTTCGATATTATTCTGTTTATATTTAATTTTTAGTAGTTTTACTTTAAAAAGGTATTTTTTATTACTATAAGCTGCTTTTGCTAGCAACTCTTTTTTTAATTTGGTAGCATCCGTAAAGTAGCTACACCACATTTTTATATTAGTTTTTATAATCATTACATTTCCTAATGACGGACCTGTACCCCGATTTTGTTCGTTTTTTTGTAATTCTCATCCGTACGAATTGTTAAACCGGAACGTATTAATATTGGTGTTTGTGTTCGTGGTATTGTACATGCGCAGTGTATTTGCGCATGTTGTTTACATTTTTTGTTGATGAATGATGACATTTCGAAACTTGATTTTGTGATTTGATTTTTCATTTTGAAACTTAAAATTGTGAACACTTACCATTTTGAAACATAAATTTTATTCTCTGTTCGATTTTCGATCAAAATAGTTTATAGTTCCGTCAATAATATTTTTCTTTGAATGAAAATACAAAACGACATTTGATTTTTGATTTTATATGTATAAGCCATCTATCGTCACATCGAAAGGTTGGGAAAATAATACTCATGCGGTAACCGATTTCAACCGCTTCGACATTTAGGCTTTATTGAAACAACATTTAGGCGTAATTTACATGAGAATTAAACTGACACATTAAAATAAAATTGGATCACACAATAATAATTGTGTATATTATACACTGTCAATGTACACGAAATTTTCAATTCTCTTGCGTTAGAATGAATTAAAAAACGAACAAAATCGGGGTATTATCTTTCAATAATTTCTAATAAAACTAAAAATTTTTTCAAAGTCAGAATTAGTTTCTTCCAAACATAAATAAAGCTTATGGACACTTTTTTCGCGCTATACTTTGTTAATTTGTGTGTAGGGTTAATTTAAGATGGCTGGTATAGGAGGTTTTGTTTGGAATGAATGAATGAAGCAAACCTATGTTAAGTCTGCAGAAAAATTAATAACGCGGTATATTTTCGATTTCGAATTTTCACAGAAAATCCATTTTCTGTGATCGATTTTTATTATATGTATAGAGTTAGATTTAGACTGTGTGCCTCCGGTCGATTTTTTTGTTTAAATTGTCGACTTTTCATTTAAACGTTACATTTCGCTATTACTCACTTGGCGGCGGTCGAAAAGACTCATCGTTAGTTTGATTTTCAGTTATTATTTAACTTGACGTCAAATAAAAACATAAATAAGCCGCTGTAATTATTTTTTTTTATTATTGTGTTTTATTATAGTTTAAATTTTTTATTTTGTTAATTACCTTCGGAAAACTGAACTGCCATTAATTTAGAAATTTAAAAAGCAGGCACAGAATATAATGTATACTAGTACCATCTAAGGATAATTAGCAGAACTATACATTAATTTGGAAAAGACAAAAATTTATCCCAAAAAATCGGCCGGAGGCACACAGTCTTAAATTAATTTGTTATTTAATTTAAAAAGAGTATATTTTAGCCATTTTGCTGAAAAAAAAGAGTGAAGAGTGAAAATTATGTTAAAAGAATATTATACTCTTTAAAAGAGTCACCCTATTTTTAGAAGCCACTGATATCAGAGGAACTGGTCTTACAGAAATTGTACTAAACCAATTAAAAGGAATGGGGTTACTTATTGAAAATTGTAGAGGCCAGGGTTATGATAATGGCTCTAATATGAAAGGCAAAAATATCGGTATGCAGAATCTTATACGAAAGAACCAAGAGCATTTTTTGTGTCATGCCATCTCATACTTTAAACTTAGTAATAAACGATGCGGCCCAGTGCTCGTGAGATGCCGTCACATTATTTGACACAGTTCAGAAACTGCGATCAAACAATTAGATACAACTATTGGTTTTCTTCAAAGGTTGAGATCAGACGAAGAGTTCGAACTTTTTTTGCAGATGGCGAAAGCAATTGCAGAAAAACTTGATGTCCCATGTTGTTTTCCCAATTCACATGTATTGCGATCTCGACGAAAAAAGCCTTTATTTGAGTATGAAAGTACAGTTGATGTAATTTTGTAACTTTTTTGTTAAAGTTTAAGATCAGGTAATTTCATCAATAAAAGAAAGATTTCAGCAATTATCCGATCATACTTCTAATTTTAATTTTTTCATATGATATTCAAAAAAAATCCTTGATGCCACCAGACGGATTAAAAGAAAATTGTTCCAATTTGAAAAAAATTTTAAGTAATGAAAATAGTTCAGATATAGATGATGTCAACTTTGTTAGATCCAAATTCTGTTCCGATAAATGTGCTTAATTATATTTTTTCTCACCCCTGCATATCACTTTAATCTGATGAGAGTTTTGAAACAGTTAATTCGATAATTCAGTATATCATGAATAAAAATTTCACCCACTCATAAAACTTCGATGATTTAGTTGATGTAACTTCACAGTGTCATTAACATGTAAAGGCTTTTTTTATCATATTAAAATATAGCAAAATAGTGAAGTTGGCTACGAGTTATTATTTTTCATCTTGCAATACAACATACTACGTGAATGGTATAATACAGCTCTTATATTAAATCGACTATAATTAAGTTGTATAAAAAAAAAAATTTTTTTTAAGAAACCAACCAGATACATTTTAGAAGGGCAAGAGAAGCCATCATAAAAAATTAAGATCACATTTTTAGTTTTACTTATTTTATAAATTGAATTACAAAAAATGTACAACAGCGCAAAAAGGCTTGTGCTACAACATTTGGTGTCAGAAGTGGGATACCACATTCAGTATAGATCACTAACGCGTGATACCGTACCAATTTACAAAGACCATCCATATTGTAGTGAATATATGTGGCGAAATGCAACATAGTTGTATCGGTGTTTGTGCGGCGTAGCGGAATCCATTTTTACTGGGCACGTGGTAGAAAAAAACGCATTAAACAATTTATACGTCATCCGAACTGTAAGTTACAGTTTTAATTTTACGAAATGCCTGTGGATCCTCGTCGTTCTAAACAGTTCATCGACAACCTGGTTGAAAAATTGGAACAGTATGAGGATTTAAATGAGAGTTTTTCTGTGTATCAACGAATATTACCGCCTTATGAATTAATGGATACAGAGCTATTAACTGAAGGTAATCGCACTAAGATTGAGGAGTCTTATGTTTCAATTGCTTCCGACCTTGAGGAGAAATTGGAGGAGCTAAAAGAACCACGACACATGGCGCAAGCCACTGATACTAAACCATTAAATCCTCTACTTCTTACGATTGGCGCGAAACTTCCAACAGTAGAGCTTCCCACGTTTAGTGGTGAATACCTAGAATGGAACTCATTTATTGGTATCTTCGACGCCATTATACATGACAATCCATCTCTAAGTGAACGCACTAAGTTCCAGTATCTTAAATTGTCACTTAGCGGTGCCGCTGCCAGTGCTATAGCAGCTGTCGAGTTATCTGATCCAAATTATGACGTTGCATGACAAAATCTGAAGGATAAATTCGACAAACCAAATTTTATTTGCGAACAATATGTGCATGAATTATTTGGTGGATTATTTTGCGACCGAAAATGATCCTTGTGGATCATTTTCGGTCGCATCTACGTTCACTCAAGGCGCTTAAACGGTCTGTGAAGTAGTGGGATGACCTGATTGTTTATTTCATGGTCTCAAAACTTGATGCAGATACAAAACTTAAATGGAACAATGCCGCTCAACGATAAATGGAATCAACCCATCTGCCAACAATGGACGATCTATGCAACTTTCTCAGTGCAAGATCTCATCGTATCCACAACAAACCAAAATTCACTCAGATTTTATCGACAACATCTGCCCACAACATCGCTTAATGTTACCAATCCACCAAAGCTTTATTGCGTGAAATGTCAAACCAGTGGGCACACGATTGTTCGATGTAATAAAATCCTACAAATGTCAATGGATCAACGCCACAATTTCGTAACTAGCTTTAAATTATGCTACAGTTGTTTAAGTTCTGATCACGTACTACATGCATGTCCAGTGACCCTTCGCTGCCTATTGTAACTCATTACATCATTCGCTTCTTGACAAGGACCCGGAAGGAGTACATCAATCGCCAAAGAAACCAATATCATCGTATACAAATTCAAAGGTCTTGAGCACATTAGCTAACAAACAGATCGATCAATTCTAAGCCAAATTAAGAATCTTTTATCTATCTAACTACATTAGTTCATGTTATTGACTAAGATGGACATTCTGCTATGGGAAGAGCATTGCTAGACTCCGGTTTGCAACTAAATTTCATGACTGAATCATTTTCCGCGCTGCTAAACTTTTGACGTCAAAGGAGCGAGAGCAAAATGCACGGGATTGGAGCCAACGTTATATCATCGCGTTCCAGTTCAACAATCACCGTAAAGTCGAAGACGAACAATTTTTATACAACTTTAAACGTTTACGTGCTACCCAAGATCACGACTTATCAGCCAATTAATTCTGTTGATAACATCGATTCGTGAGAAATTTCATCAAATATCCAGCTAGCCGATTTAGAATTTTTTAAACCTAGAGACATTGATTTGCTGTTTGGCGCAGAGATCTACCATAAATTACTCGCTGTAAGTCAAATACAATTAGCTGGCCACTTACCTTTGATACAGGACACTGTACTAGCCTGGATAGTTTCTCGTAAAGCATCAGCTGAACGGAAATCCAAACATTTTTGTCATTTAGCTGTTGATAGTTCAGTGATGTTGAGTGAAGCAATTGAAAGTTTCTGGACAGTTGACAACCTCCCACATTCTTATAACTCGTTTTCGTGCGAAGAATCCGAGTGTGAAGAACACTTCACTAAATTTACCAAACGAGACCGTGAAGCCGATTTATCGTCAGAACTCCATTTTCATCATGTCCATCGAATGGTGATTCAAAGAATCTTGCTACTCGACGATTCTTCAACCTAAAAAAACGTCTCCATAAGTCGCCAGAATTATTAAACAGTTATATCAAATTTATCGATGAATATAAAACTTTAGGCCTTATGAAACCTGTCGGTCCGGAAACCATAAATCACCCGAATTTTTACTTCCTGCATCATTGTGTTATTAAACCGGACAATTCTTAAACGAAATTACGGGTGGTTTTTAATGGATCCGCCAAAACAACGTCAGGGAAATCACTCAATTCAATAATGATCTGTTTTCAATTTTAGTTCGCTTCCGGTTACATGCTAATGCGTTTAGTGCCGATGTTGTTAAAATGTATCGGCAAATTCGAATTCACTAAGACAATCAGAAATTTTAACTCTTGTGGAGAAACTCGCTTGCTGAACTACTATCAATCTTCAAATTGAAAACAGTGACGTATGGGACTTCTTCAGCATCATTTCTCGCCACGAGATGTCTTAAACAGCTAGCCCTAGATCATAAAGGCACTATACCCGTAGCAGCAAATATACTCAAAAAAGATGTCTACGCAATTCGGCAGTGGATGCAACAGAGCTAAGAGTAACAATTTCGAACATACTTCAATCTACAGGCATGAAACTAAGGAAATAGTGCACGAACTTTCCTGAAATTATCAAAGTTATTTCAACGGAAGCTATCGAGACAGTTCTAAAAATTGAAGAGAATGAGTTGGTCAAAACACTCGGACTTTTTGGAATCCGTCAACCGATATATTTACTTTCGTCGTTAATTTCAATGAAAGTAAAACGATCACAAAAAGAACAATCTTTTCCGATATCGCTTGAATTTACGATCCTCTAGGTCTCTTAACACCAGTGGTTGTCTTGAGAAAACTACTCATGCAATCACTATGGCAGTTGAAGCTGGACTGGGATCAATCACTTCCACAAACCTAACACACATATTGACAGACGCTTCGAAAAAGTATAAAGTTACTTAATACATTTATGATCGATCGTCATCTATTTACTTCAAATAATGTACAAAATATCCAAATACGTGGATTTGGCAATGCCAGTGAGCGCAGATATGGAGCAGTATATTCGCAGCTCATCACCAGATGGCCTGGTGTCCGTCAAACTACTGTGCTCAAAATCACGTGTAGCTCCACTGCAAAAAATAACATTATCTCGATTAGAATTGTGTGCAGTGGTGCTCCTTACTCAGCTGGTGCTCAAAATTTATTGGTCAGACTCTACTATTATGCTCCATTGGAAAATGTGCTGCCCATCTAAATAGAAAACATTCAATGCGAATCGAGTGGCCATCATACAAGAAAACTCAAAGAAAGAAACTGGCTGTATGTACCCACCGATTGTAATTCAGCTGATTTGATCTTCCGAGGAGTCATTCCCGAAAAATTTATTCAATCTGACCTATGGATTAATGGATCTGCATTCCTGCTAGAAAAACCTTCATCTTGGCCGACATTGTGTGAAGAATTTTCACTGTCAGAGGAAATGTATGAGATGAGAAAATCGACACAAATCGCCATGGTGTCAACGGAATTTCCAATATCCTAAAGGATATAACATTTCATAAAGACTTTCGAAAACTGCGACGAGTCATTGCGTATATGCTACGCTTAAAGATAAAATCAAAATTCAAATTTAGCGGACCGCTTAGGCTAGAAGAATTGGACCAATCACTCTTAACCATCATCAGAATTGTACAGCGTGAGTGTTTTCCGATCGCTTTCACTATTTCTAGATTGT
Source organism: Tipula confusa (assembly GCA_963556175.1). NCBI lineage: Eukaryota > Metazoa > Arthropoda > Insecta > Diptera > Tipulidae > Tipula > Tipula confusa. The sequence goes on from OY744475.1 coordinate 103,946,939, forward strand.
ACTCCGTACAACTCTGAACGTTGTTGTAATTGTTTGCTTAAAAACTGCCTTTTTGTGATAAATATAATAGCGTTTTAGTGGGTTGCAAGATTTTATCATCTGGAATTAGAGTCGTATGCCCGAGATTTTTATATTCACGCATAAATTTATCATTTTCTAGTTGGAGAAAAATCGAACTGTTTCTTATTCCTGTCAACGTTGAGTCGCTTTACTACTAAAAGAGAATTGTCTGCAAATATTTATTCCGGTAATGGTTCTAATTTTGTAAGAGCCAAACGAAATTTTGATCAATTCTACAATATTCTTATCTCCAAAGACCATAAAACTAATGTAGGGGAGTTCCTTGGTAAAATGTATTACATGACATACAATACCTCCGTCAGCACCGCACTTTGGGTGATTATGAGAGGCAGTGGTTAAATCCGTCAATACACATATAAGAAGAGTGATAGGAGATTCAGCCTTTACATTTGAGGAATACACCACTCTGCTGTGGTTGAGGAAATACTGAATTCCCGTTCTCTTACTCTGATCAGTGACGATACAAATTATCGATTTAGAAGTGCTTACCCCTGTGCATTTTATAATTGGCCCATCTTAACCAGAAGTTGCTACTGTAATTTGCTCAATCTATGGCAGCTACTTCAAAACATGAAACGTAGATTTTGGATCTACGATCCTAAGGAGTAACAACAGCGATATATTAAAATTGATGATTTTGATAAGAGAACCAAATCATTCTTCAATAACTTGGTTAAAGGGACAAGTACTGCAAGGTCCTCCAGGTGATGACAATTTAGTTCGTGTAGTCGCACTCTATAAAGAATACGATAAAGAACGGTGAGATTAAGGGGCTAATAATAAAACTATGCAAACTGATGTAAAATTGTTAAGAAAAGTATTTTTTTTTAACAACAATAATTCACTTCTTATAACACTTTAATTTCTCTAGATTAGCCTCTTATCACTGATGGGGCTATGGCACTAATCTTAACTCTTTTGCCTTTAATACAACTCATCTAAACTCACGACAGTATGTCGGTTATATACCAAAATTTCATGTTTATCGAATATTCTATTTTTCTGTTATGTCATTCTAATTTTTTGAGATGTCACTGTCACGGTATTCTATAGATCATAATATTTGCTTGATTTGTAATACTACTGTTACTTCATAGATGTCTCTAGGTTTTACTCTTGAGAAATTTTAACGCTACCCTCCACCTAAGCTTATTTGTCCTAAACAAATTACATCGCACTTCCTCGGTAAAACGCTCGCTCTTTAGATGCACCACTTTAGGTTTAACTCGTTGTCCCAATTTGATTCGGTATACGGTCACATTCAATCTCGTTATAACCATGTAGGGTCTTTCCCATCCAGGCTGAACCTTTGGCGATAAACTTTTCTTTCGTTGTGGGTTGTGGAGCCATACTAATTGTCCCTCTTCAAATTCTTTGTTATTGGCTCGCCTATCTAACTTTCATCCTATATCTCTCCTGACAGCCGCAAATTACTAACAAAAGTTATCCTGGTGTAACTGGTGTAACTCCTGTTGTAATGTGCATCGCCGATCGGTATACCATTAGGAACAAAGGAATCATTCAATCTCAGCTATGCTGGTTTTTCTTCACAGCCTTTGCGAAGTTTTCATCCAATGTGGCATTAAATCGCTTCATCATGACATCTGATTGTGGATGCATAGATATTGCTCGTGTTTTATTTATGCCCAGCATTTGACATATCTCTTGAAATTCCACTGACTCGAATTTTCATCTATGATCTAAATGAACCACCATCGGTACACCATAATGACTAACCTAATGGTTCACCACAGCGGGCTCTTTAACCGCCATACATTGATTAAAATTTTGACACCATTCTACTACTGACTGCCGACATGATCAATAAAATCTTCCTCGTATTTTGGCTGGCGTTTCATTGATTATAAGATAGCCGCCACTAGTACCTCTATATGCGGTACTCATTTAAAATTTCCTCATTCAAACCTTAGGTACTACTATATTAACGTTTGAGCCGACTGGCAATCTGAACTCAGCCAATTGCGCTTTAGACACTCACTATCGATCTGTACATGTCCCATTAAACCCAATATGCTTTTGCTAAGCAACTTTTGCCTGCGATTTCAGTCCATGCTGGTCAGCGCGCTTCTTCTTTGTATTAATTTATTAGACCGATAAATCCAAGCTTTCTATTTATTCTTTTCTAATTTCCTCAGGAGTTTATTCTTCTGGGAGTAGAATTTTTATAAGCCAAAGGGCATGACATTAATTTGCCATAATCCATGGTCTACATTAAACGCTGACAATTTTTTTTGTCATCTGCAACTTCCACTGGCAATATCCACTCTGCAAATGAAATGTCGAAAATATTCGTGCTCTTGCTAGTGTATCCAATGTGTCGTCGATCGTAGGTCAGGGATAACTATCGCTGCCGGTTTCTATATCCGTGTTAGGTTTTCTGCCCATTTCTGCGTCAGATCTTCAACTGTTTTCCACTGTCATGGTATTTTGGCCTTTACACTCGGATTCGATTTTTTAAACTTCAGTATTGTGGATACCTTTTCGCTGATGAACATTTTCCGCTGATAGTCCCCTTCTTGATGATTATTGTCTGATCCTTTAAATAAAGAACTCGTATAGGAACTCTTCAGTCTCTATCTAGTTGTACTAGGTAGGTCTTTTCCAATGATAATTCCTCTAACCTTTTCTCCATCGCTTGATTCTACAAATCACAACCTTTGTAATCTAGAACCTCCTTCCAATCTTCCCCACCCAATTGTATCTGTCTGTTCTCAATAATATAACTTGTCTTATCACCGGATACAATTCTACGTTGTTGTAACTTAAAACACCTCGACCAACATCCAAAACTAATCCGTTCACCCTTATTAAATCGTTGTTGAAGATTACCTCATCTATAATATCGGCTACACCAACACTTCGGCTACACAACAACTTGCTGTTTCCAATCCGTTACCAAACCTCTTTCTTTCACCAGTATCCATTTGTAATCTTAATCTTCGAACTATGGTTGGCTTCCGTTTCCTATTATGTCACTGCACACGAGTGTTCTTGTTGCTCCCGTGTCTAGCGTGATAATACAGTTCCATTCATCAACGTCTCCTCTGGTGGTTAAACTATCACCCCTTCTTGCCAATACTGAGATATGGATGGAGATTATGAAGCATTTGGTTGTGAGAGTTAGTTTCTGCTCTAATTTTTTCTGATTTGCAAACAACGTCCAGCATTTTTTGTTTCACTGTCTAAATTTAACACACAGTGCAAAATTTGAACAAAAGCTTTTTTTGGATTATGAAAGCATAATAAAATTTAGTTGACAAACCGATTATTTACCACAAACGTTTTACATTTATACGCAAACGAACAAAACATGTTATGAGTTTTGGCTTTACATACAAATACGATTATAACACACGCACAGGCAGATCTTTACACAAATCGGTAAAAAAAACTGAGCTAAACCATCGCATCATATAATATATGCGATTTTTGTATAAAGATTTAAATTCCTATATTTATTGAATATCAGATATACATACATAAATACATACGCTTACACCTACATATATATGTTTTCGACAAAAACATATTTAAATTCGAATATGGATTTTAGACGACGGTATAATGTAGGCTATTGATTTCAATAATACTCTACGATACGTACCCGCCATAATCCTGATATGCAAATATTATAAAAACGATATTCAAATTTTTTTCTTCTGATTCCTTACGAGTACTTAGATGTGTACACACATACGTCCTTGTGTGTACTTATTCGTTTTTAGTTTTAAAAGCCATTAGCGGATTCAAATTTAGATTAGACGGATGAAATGTGTAACCAATATCTTATCGTAGATACATACGTATAAAGGTATGTAGCATTTTATTATGTATCACTTCTAAATACATATTGAAGGTGAGGGTTTAAACATTAACTCTACTGTTGTTGAAAAGTAGTCTAATAATGGCTTTTATCTTTATTATTTTGGTACTTACTAGCAACTAATGTTATGTGTACGCTTTGTTCCCACTTGCAAAACAGTAGATCTCGAAAGTTCTACCTTAGTTCTTGAACTTGAACCAACAAAAATTTACCAAAACAGAGCACATACAGTCATATCCATTTCATCAACATTTAGCATTACATGCGAGCGTGAAACAATAAAATATTTTAGCAGACGGATAATAAACATAAAGGTAGTTTTAAAGGAAACCAAAATGAAATTAGGGTAAAGGTATGCAGATAATGGACAAACGTGCTTAAAGAGGCTGAAATCATATTCGATATTTTATTATGGAATATAAAGGGGGTGAGTCACTTAATGTGTTACAACTAAATATCTCGACAAAAATTCTCGAAAAACGAAAGTTCGTTTGTTTTTAAGGAGTAAAACGTCGGTGATATTTATTTAATAAATACAATAAATTTTCAAGGTTGTTTCAAACTCGTTTTATTGTCCAACACAAGAGCAAAAATCCAGGCACATTTTAAAGTGTTGTAATAGCTTTCGCTTTTGGGGAAGATTCAGGTTTGGCTGACTTTCCGGAGGTATGAAGTGATTCGATACAATTTGCGATTAATTAAAAAAACTCTACAATAATTAGGTCGAGTTTGCTGAACCTCCAATACGTTGTAAATGTATCCGTATCCGTATTCCGTATGGGTTAGCATTAGTTGCTGTTTCCTCTCGATTATTTCTAAATGATGTTGCATTCGGCTTTGGCTGACTTCCAAGTATCCGTTGACCACTCTGTAATTTTCTTGAACAATATGGGCATGTCTAAGTGATAGTATTATTTTGAACTCATCGATAATAATTTAAACCAGGTCCCCTCGACCAGATACATTTTGCAAGAATGACCAACGATGGAACAATTTTTTAGTTTAGCTTTGGTTTCTGCATATTCTGGTTTGTTTACATAACCGAAATTAATAGATTTTAAATTATTATAGGAATTCATTATAAATTCTTATTATTTTCGTGTGGCTTATTTCACTTATTAATTGTTTTTATCAAAAATATTGTTATTATTAATACTTTCGATGAATTAATTAAAACAAGTAGTTTAGTTTTTATTATAGTGAAATTATTATTTTTTTATTATTTATTGTAAAATAAATAATAAAAAAATAATAAAATACTTACTTAAATACGTTATATAAACTGAGATGTAACAAATTAAATTTATTTTTCAACAAATCATGCAAAAACAAAAACATGATTCCAAACTACATAAGAGTTCAAATTAATAACAACACACCAGCAGCCAGACTCACAAAAATAAAAGCTGAAAAATGTGGGTTAACTCAAGAAATTAAATCACTTCACAGTAAAATAAACAAATTGACCATGAAGCTATATAATTGCCATTTACAAATAGCCAAAGATTTTCATTTTATCGAATACACAGACATTTTGGACAAAATCAACGCAAAAGTTGAAGAACGACTTAAACTTAAAAGAAAAACAATAACTAAAAAATTAAAAATTTTGATAATGAAGAAAAATAGTACAAACGATAACACGAACAGGCCAATATCAACACACAAATTCTATAACCGAATGGAAAATCATACTAACATCCAATTCAATAACAATGAGGCGGCATTATTGGATAAAGGATTAAAATATAATATAAAGCCTAAAAATGATATTAATTATCTAAACAAACATATTTTGACAATTGAAAATGCAATCACAAAAACTAATATAGAACACCAAGCAGACATTAGGATGATGGTTGTAGACAAAATTAAAAATCTAAATTTAACACGTAATAATTATAAACAAGAACAAGAAATTATTAAAGATATAAAAAATAAAATAAATTCCAATAATGCTATCATCACGAAAGCCGATAAAGGAAATACAATAGTAATATTAAACGAAATTGACTATATTTCGAAGGTGAATGAATTTATTATTAACAACAATATTCAAGAATTGAATGAGGATCCAACTCAAAAATACCATAAAAGTTTGAAAGAAATTATTAATAAATCTAAGCATTTTTTGAACGACAGAGAAAAACGTTACAACAAAATGATAAAACCAACAGCTCCAATGCTAAGAGGTATGCCAAAAGTTCATAAGCCAAATATGCCAGTACGACCTGTTGTAAATTTTACTTCGGCTCCGTCATTTAAAATGGCAAAACATATAAACAAATGGCTCTCAAATAATATAAAATTTGAAAATGACCACTCAATAAAAAACAGTATTGAACTGATTAACAAAATTGAAGGGATAAAAATACCACACAACGCGAAACTTTTATCTTTTGATGTAACGAATATGTATTCAAAAATTCCGATAAAAGAAACTTTAATAATAACCAAAACTATGTTAATAACAAATGGAATTAATATTAATATCGTGGATGAAGTAATTAAATTATTGGAAGAAATAACAAATCAAAATTATTTCCAATTTAATAATAAATATTATTCACAAGATGATGGACTACCAATGGGAAGCCCATTATCTGGAACTTTGGCCAACATATATTTGAATCATTTTGAAGAAAACGAAATTTTAAGTACTAAAAACAAATTGAAGAATAACATTAAATACTGGCACAGATACGTAGATGACATATTATTACTATTTACTGGTACAAACCGACAAATGGACCAACTTCTAAATTATTTAAATAACGTCCATCCAAATATAAAATTTACTTTGGAAATTGAACAAAACAAAATTATTAATTTTTTGGACCTAACGATTAAAAACGATAACAATGAGCACAAATTTAAAATATACAGAAAACCAACCCAAACGGACCAAACTATTCATCATGAGTCAAATCATCCATATCAGCATAAAATGGCAGCTTATAATCATATGATCAATAGACTAAATATCATACCGATGTCGCGAGATGATTATCTTAAAGAGCTTGACATTATTAAATACATCGCTAATAAAAATGGATACAAATCTTCTAAAATTGAGGAGATAAATAAAAAATACCTCAACAGAATAAAATACCGACAAAATACCACTTTAACTTTTGATGACGAGAACCAACCTAAATTTATTACAATAGATTATGATAGAAACACTAGTCAACACGTCCAAAAAATATTTAAGCACTTTGGATATAAAGTTGCTTATAAGACCCAACAGAAATTAGAACAATTAGTCAAACCAGACAGTAACACAAGCTTAGACACAGGAATTTATAAACTGACATGCTCAGATTGCCCTTCATTTTACATAGGACAAACCGGTAGATCCTTTAAACAAAGATTTAAGGAACACATAAAAGACATCGGTAAAATAAGAACCGAATCAAGATTTGCTCTCCACATAAATGATACTCAGCATAACTACATGGATATGGATACAAACCTAAAGATTCTGTACAAAATGAAGAAAGGCGATAAAATGAACAGGGTCGAAGAATTCGAAATATACAAAAATCGAAAAAGTAAAAACCTACTTAATAATAAAATTAATACCACGACTAATAAATTATACGAACTGATTTTACATAATAATAAAAAACGACGACAATAAGCCACACCCCATTAATATTACAACGATCAATTTTTGAAATACAACGACTAAATTTTTGTATATAAGCATGAAAAAATTAAATTTAATTCTCAATCAAGTAAGCAATACTGATGATGGAAATTTTATTTCCGAAATATATTTATGAACAATAAATAATAAAAAAATAATAATTTCACTATAATAAAAACTAAACTACTTGTTTTAATTAATTCATCGAAAGTATTAATAATAACAATATTTTTGATAAAAACAAATAGATTTTATGTTGTTTTCATCTTTATATCATTTCAAAAATCCTTCTGCAGTATTGAAAAGGTTTTGGTCAATTTCCTCATGGAAGCCGTTCTAGCAATTCTCTTAATGGTACCTCCAACATTATCTGATGGTCCCTTTCCATGGCTTGTGGCGAAGATGTTCCATTCGCAGTCGATGGTAAAATCATGTTGATGGAAGTTGATATTGGCAAAGTTGTTCTTGTTCTAAAACTGCGATACAGATCCATCCGAAAAATAATAATTTTGTTTTGGAGTTGAATACTCCGACTCATTTTCTTTGAAAAAATTTATAAATTTTGTTTGAAATGATTTGTAGTACACTACGATTGGGAATAAAGTTGCTTGCCGTTTATAATAATGCGCTGCTTGTATTTTATTTTGTGTTATAAAGTTATAATTCTCAGAAAAATCCAAAATCCCAACATATTCCCCAACTTGTAGATTCTTTTTTACGTGATTTAGGTAATTAGATTGTTGTTTAACGAAATAATCGTGTTTACGCAATGCAACTAGACCAAATTTTGAGTTTGATAAAATTTCGACAATTTTATCAATTGAAGATATAAACTTTTCCAATTTATACGTCTCCTCAGCTGGCTTCCAATAGCTGTTTGTTACATCCTCCAGCTTTTCATTTTCTGCGGCTTTAATTTCATTCAGAAAATTATCCACAAGCACATCGCAGTCTTCACATTTATCTTCACAGCAGTCCCACGTCAAATTTTCACAGAATACTTTTTTAAATAGTTCTTTTTCATTCCTATTAACAGGATCACTTCGTAAAATTTTTGTTACAACTGGACTTTACAAATTGTTATTCTGATGAATAATACACACACATTCAGTATGTTTTCCGGCGTTTCCAGCTAATATACATTCTTGGGGTCTAAACTCCGCAAACTTAAAAAATCCGATGTTTTCAGTTGGATTTTTTTTCAGAAATTTCTGAAATGCCTCAGATAAATTACACAGAACAAGTAGTTTCTGCTTTTGAACCCGCTCCCCATTAGCATCACGACCACATATGTAATCATTTTTTCCAGGAAACTGTCGGATGATATCCTTACTTCTGTAGAATTCCTCAACTAACGTAATTGTTTCTGGAGATGCCATATCCTGTCTCTTTAATTAAATTCTTTGATTTTAATATAAAATGTATCTTGTTGGCTGGAAAATATTCATAATATGAGGTACTGACCAGTGCTCAGGTATCAAAGATAGCAGGAATACGCGATTTCCGTATATTTACTTACGATTAAATGCTTCCACAATGTTACTGTGAACATCCTGTTCATCGCAATCTCCCGGATCTTCCTTGATTGGTGTTAGCAAGAGAACCGGGCCGCGCGGAACATTTTCACAAGTGAGTTTTACAATTTTTTCCAGTTGCTTATGGCAATAACCTGATTTTGACAGCTTGTGTTTTCTTACGGGTGATCCACTCTATTGTACACATGATTCAGAGAAAATATATTGATACACTGGTTGAATAGCTTTTCTTTTGGTGATACTATTCTTTCCGATTGACTCGGACTGCTGTACGACGATGTTGAACAGTGTGTTGCAGCTGGATTTGGCAAACTTCAAGTTCATTTAATTGGTACCATTTAAGGCCACATTTTCTACCAACTCTTTCGAGCTTGTTGAGCTAATGTTTTACTAACAGCTATAGGATTGTGTCTCAAATTTTTGTGATTTTCCAAATTATCTTGTATTTTGACTTTAATACTTCACTGAACCACTTAGAACTTTCAATAATAAATTTATAAAAAATATACTTTATATTGCGCTTTTAATTGCGCTATGGTTCCTTATCTGCGAAGGGGTTAGATATTGCGTCTGAATTATATCAGTCGCAATATCTAACCCCTTCGCAGATAAGGAACCATAGTAAGACAAAGTAAAAAATAAAATTAAATTAATTGAGAATACTTTTACATACATTATCCGTAATTAAAATAGTTCGGATTACCACGAATACTCGTAATTTATTAAATGTGTACCCGTAATCAAAATTGTGTTTTGACCGGAGTTCAGTTGAAAAACTGAAATTCTGTTTAATGAACCCAGTGCGACGTACAGTACTAGAAGATGAAAGGACAACCAAGTTAAAAATATCTCATAATAAATAAAGTAGAATTTTAAAATGTCTCTGTGTGTAATTGCTGTTTATTAATCCACAGGATCTACAATGCCATATGCTGGTTTCAAGCGATCTATAGAGATCGATTGGTGTTTCCCTTTAATAGAGATAACAAAATATTTTCGAGGACGACGAATTACTTTGCAGGGTCCTTCATACGAGGCTTGTAAACCGGTTCGTACCCTAATCTACTCTGACGAAAAATTGTTCGCAGGTATCTAAAGTTTTAGATATGAAAGTATCTGTTTGTTTTTTGAAACGGGTCGTAGTAGGAATAATATCGTGAGTTATCACGATCGTGAGTTATATCGTGAGTTGGTAGAGTTGATTGAGGATTCTCAATAAAAAAGTCACCTAAAAGTTTTATTGTCTGGCCATAAACCAATTTCGCAGGTGAAAACTTAATATCCTTTTTCACGGTGGCTCTAATGCCAAGTAACACAATTGAAACTTCCGAACCAATTTATAGTGTTTCCTCTGGCCATAAGTGTGGCTTTCAATTGCCTGTAAAACCTTTCAATCATGCTATTTACTTGGAAGTGATACGACGTAGTACGTAGCCTATGTGAGCCAAGGAGCTTAGTCAGCTCTGCAAAAAGCTTGGACTCAAACTGTGTTCCCTGATCATTAGTGATATTGATCGGTACCCCAAATTTACATATATAATTCTCAACGAAAGTAAGTACAATGGTTGCTGCAGACATATCTGCCATACAGTATGCTTCAGGTCAACGAGTAAATCTATCGACACAAGTTAGTAAATGTTGATATCCCTTAAATGGAGGCAATGGGCTTACAATATCCAAGTGAATATGCTCAAAACGACCAGGTGTAATATTAAATTGCCCTGTAGGTGACTTGGTATGTCGAATCACCTTATATAGGATACACATGACTTGGATCAATGTCCAATATCTTTCTGCATACTGGGCCAAAAATATCGCATGTTTATCAATTTTTTCGCTGCTCGGACACTGGGGTGAGAAATATTGTGCAAGGTGTCGAAAATAATACGACGTAACGGCTCTGCAATCTAGGGTCTCTTGACTCCTGTAGAAATTTCGCAGTAAATCTCAAAACCAGGTAATTTAAATAGTTTTAGTTCTCACAATGAACTACTTTCCTAAGCAATTTCTGAAGTTCTAAGTCCTTAAGTTGGGCAGAAATAATTTGATTTTAGTCGAATGCAACGTCGACTGCTGCCGTTTCCCTCTCAGAGGTACGCGAAAGTGTATCCGCGACCACGTTATCTTTTCCTTGTATATGTGTAATGTCCGTCGTAAACTGGCTAATAAAGCCTAAGTGTCTAGACTTCCTTGGATTACGCTTTCGAATTAATTGCTGTTGTCAGAGGTTTGTGGTCGGTGTAAAGAGTAAAATCCCGATCTTCGATAAAATATCGAAAATGTTTAATGGCCATATAAATTGCTAATAATTCTCTATCAAGTGCCGAGTACTTCACTTCAGCATTTGATGGTTTCTTGCTAAAGAATCTCAAGGGTTCCCAACCATTATTATTGTATTGCTGCATCACTGCTCCTACCGCAGTATTAGATGCATCAGTTGTAATGCTAAACTTACCATCGCATAGTGGGGTAATGTGATATTCGCTAATTCACTTTTGAACCTTAAAAATGCGTTATTGCACTGCATTGTCCAAGTAAAATTTTTGGGTGTTTTTGATAAAATTTTATTACTCAGGTCATAAAAAAATTTATATTTTGTTTCATAATTATAATTATGAATTTCTTTCATAATTATAATTATAAAAATTGCACACTTTCTCAAATACTGGCATATCGCCTAGATGTCGACTCGTGTAGTTTATGCTAAGCATTGGTGGCGTTATATACATAGTTATGTTGGGCGTGATTAATTCCGGACTGAATTATATCAGCCACAATAGTCTATTTATATGATGGTTTCTGATACTATTGCAAATTTGGGTTGGTGGTAAAATAATTCTGCTGGTAATTTTTTTGTTACATGCTACCAATAAGCAAAATAAGGTAATAAATAAATAATAAGAGAAAGTAACAAAACAGATACTTGATGAGTCATAACTGTAATACATGTGCTTGGTAAATCATAGCTATTTTACTACGAACAAACCTATAAAATCTATAAATTTTAATTTTGCAGGCATCTGATGGTCATACTGAAGCTAACATAATTCAGAGCTTTCACTATTTTCAATTATTGGTTTATAAAATTCAATTGTAAAATTTACACTAACTAAATATTGAGTCATTTTTTTACAATCAATAGAGCATTTTTTTAAGACAAACACAATTTTTAAAATTTGAAGCATTGTGGTTGCTAAACTAGGGCGACTTTAAACACAATTTTACATTTTTATAAAAGGATGGAGTGTTATCTATCAAAACATGTATCGGGTATGTTAAAAATTTTGGTAGCTCTAACCTCTAATGGCAAAAGTATATACTAAGATCTATCTTGATTCGAACACCTAAGATAACGGTATTTTATAAAATTTATTTACGTAATCATTTAGACTGAAATTAATCCTTTCTAAAATAGTATGATTTTTGGAAATATTATAGTTAGAACTGAAAATACAATACTTTATGTGTGAGCCAAAAATCTAAATTCGAAAACTGTCCAAACTTAGATATCAAATAACGGGACAACCGACAGTAGGAAAAAAAGAAAATTGTGTAGGTTCACTTTTTTTGTATTGAGGATTACGAAAAACCCAAAAAACTAAAAATCGAAGGGATGAATTTCGGAGCCCGTCCAAAATATATATATATATATATATATATATATATATATATATATATATATATATATATATATATATATATATATATATATATATATATATATACAGGGTGGCTTAGATCAAATGTTACTGACTTTACTCTGCTGTCATTTGTGTAGTTGTCATTTTCGCGCGTCAATTTTTTGACAGATTGAAGTTTGGTTAGTTCTTTACATGTGGTTAAGAAATAATTGTTCTAAATTAATATCTTAATAAAAAAATCGTAAAGAAATTCAAACGTAATAGTGTAATTGCACTGTATTTGGGTGGAAATTCACAAACAGCAATAGTTCGTCAGCTCCAGCATTTGAATGTGAATAAAATGTTTCTGTATCGAACCATAACTCGATACAACGAAACTGGTAGCATCGCTAAACGCAACAGAGGTGGTTCTAAAAAGACAGCAACATCAAAAGAAATGATACGAAATGTGAAGAAACGAATCTAACGAAATCCTAGTCAAAGTGCCAATCAATTAGCCGCACGTCTTCATGTTTCACGATACAGCATTCAAACCATATTGAAAAATGAACTACACTTGAAGCCCTACAAGATACAAAAAGTTCCAGATCTTACGGAGGCACAAAAAAAAGTTAGGCTTGAAAGAACACGAGCATTCAAGGCCTTGGCCGAACGTGATGAGATTCCAAAAATTGTATTTTCTGATGAGAAAATTTTCACCATTCAACAGTTTGTGAATAAACAAAATGATCGTGTTTGATTAGAGCACAAGTCTAAGGATAATTTGGGCACAAGAGTTGCCATGCGCAAGCAATCATCAGCTTATGTTATGGTTTGGGCTGCAGTTACTGCAGATGGACGCACTCCTCTGGTTTTCATCGAACATGGAGTCAAGGTAAACCAAAAGGTGTACCGCCAAGAGATCCTAAACGATGCTTTGCTACCTTGGGCACGTAAACATTTTGGTACGAACCGTTGGACATTCCACCAGGACTCGGCACCATCATACAAAACTCGAGCGACACAGCAATTTTTACAAAATTGCGTTCCGCGGCTGATTTCGTTGAAAGAATGGCCATCATATTCACCAGACTTGAATCCTATGAATTTCTCCATATGGTCCATTTTGGAGAGTAAGGTGTCCTCTAAAAAATACGAAAGTGTTGATGCATTGAAGTCAGCTCTTTTTCGAGAATGGAATAAAATTCCGCAAGCCCACGTTCGGTCAGCATGTAATGCTTTCTATGGAAGACTGAATCAAAGAATCAGAGCCAAAGGAGGTCATATGGAGCAGTAACATGTTTTTCATAAAATGAAATATGTTTTCAACATATATACACATACTCGAAAAAGTCTCCGTACAGTAAGTAATTATGTATTCATATTGAAGAAAATCTAAAAATACCGTTACTTTTTCAAATTTTTCTATTTTATTATTATCTATTAGAATGTTATCAACTATTTTTTATACATCTAAATGGTTGTAAAACAAAAACAAAAATAATAACGGAACAAAATATAAAATTCGATTAAAATTTCATCAGAAAAAGTCTCCGTACAGTTTTTAAATAGGGAATCCACCTAGTTTAACAATTCGATTAGTAAGATGTTGGATATCTTTTTTGCTTCACCACTTCATTCAACCTCCTATTCATCGATCTCACTAAGTTTGCCGTTTCTTCCGGGCTGATTTTACTCCACTCTTCTAGAAGTACCCTTTTCAGCATATTTTTCGAAGTTATCACGTGGCTACGAATTTTTTTTTCCAATAAACTCCACAAGTGCTCGATGGGGTTTAGGTCAGGTGATTGCGGAGGTGAATTAAGTTGTTTTTACACATTATAGAGCAACCATAATTTAACGTTCTTGGCGGTATGCTTAGCGTCGTTGTCTTGTTGGAACCAAAAACTATTATTTAAGCCCAATTTTACCGCACTGTCTTTTAAATTGCCCTTCAAAATGTTTAGGTATTGATATTGATCCATAGTTGAATCGATAAAAACCAGATTTCCTACTCCACTGCTTGCCATACACCCCAAACCATAACGCCACCACCACCATGCTTAACTGTAGGTAATACATTTTCTTTACTGAGAGCTGTACACGGTTTTCTCCAAATGAGTGTACGGCCTTTAATTCCAAAAATGCAGAATTTTCTCTCATCCGAGAATATAACGTTGTTCCAAAACGACTGTGGTTTATTTATGTGCTCTTTTGCAAAATTAAGACGCTTCTTTCTATTTATTTTGGTAATGAATGGTTTTCTCCTTGCAACACGACTACGATACCCATGTTTTTTGATAATTCTTCTTATCGTATCTTCGCAAATCTCTTTACCAAACTGTTCCTTAATGGTCTGTGCAATTTTAAAAGCTGTCACTTGTGGTGTTTTTTTAATGCAGTTTATTATAAAACGAGTTTCTCGTTCAGTTATCTTTGACGGCCGGCCAGAACGTGGCTTTGATTCTAAAATACCACTTTTATTAAAACTTTGTACTACATATTGGATTGATGAACGCTGTCTTGCAACCAGTTCGGCAATTTCTCCATAACTTTTGCCTTCTTTCCGCAATTTTATTATAATTTTACGCTCGCCAATGCTTATTTCTTTTTTAGCCGATGACATTGTTATAACTAATATAAAGCACTCACAATAATTGTTACTATTAACTCGCAAAGGTATAGCAAAACTATTCACAGATTTTATTACTCTACTATAGTAAAAAATTATTGCGTTTTTACTTTATTAAACTAGGTGGATTCCCTATTTAAAAACTGTACGGAGACTTTTTCTGATGAAATTTTAATCGAATTTTATATTTTGTTCCGTTATTATTTTTGTTTTTGTTTTCAACCATTTAGATGTATAAAAAATAGTTGATAACATTCTAATGGATAATAATAAAATAGAAAAATTTGAAAAAGTAACGGTATTTTTAGATTTTCTTCAATATGAATACATAATTACTTACTGTACGGAGACTTTTTCTAGTATGTATATATATATATATATATATATATATATATATATATATATATATATATATATATATATATATATATATATAAATAGATCGTATAATTACCCCAATTATATTCATTGTTATGCTAGTTTAAAACATAAACCCCAAAAACTTCAATACATATTAAAAACTCATAAATCAAACATTATTCCAAGTAATTATTTTCAATTAGTTATATTGAAAAATCTATATCAAGTTCAAAAATCTATTTATATATCTGTATGTACACATATGTATAGTTATTAAATTTCAAAAAACTCAACAGAACTATATACATAAGAGTACGTAACATACCCATATAGCAATAAAGTATATCCTTTTATATCCTTTCTTTAATTTTTCGTAAAATACATACTTTTTTCACTGGTATAGATAAGATAGATATATATTAAATTTCATCCTGGAATAGCCAGTGGCCATTCTAAACCAAACCTAACCAAAAAATTAAATTATTATTTTTTAATATTTTATAAACCATTTAATTCAGGTTCTCGTCCTTTTTTGTTGTTGTAGTCCGTAAACAATCACCCAGTTTAGCCAACTTTCGATTATAGAAAATCAATAAAAAAAAAAAAAAAAATTCTAATCAAAATAAATGGTCTAACATAAATATTTATGTTACGTTTATTATATCTTATCTATATATAACTAAACAAAGCATGGCCAAGAACTGTTGATAAAATGAAATAAATAGCAAGTTTATTAATAAGCGTATAATATAGCAACGGATTTCCATGTAGGAAACTATTAAAAATGAGGGATACACATATGAAGGATACACACACATAAAATATTGAAAACATAACAAATTCGATGCGAGCATTAGTTTTTAATGACGGTTAAACTTCTTGTATTGACATACTATGTATTTTACAGAACTAAACTTTTATTGTTATTTTCATACAGGTAAATTGGCCGCAGTCCAAATCTAGCTTTTTCGGATAAATAAATGTGTACAATGGTTTACAGTTATTTTTAAGATGAATAACACTCGAAGGTCTGAAATGTCACTCTTGAAACAACCGATATTTTTATAATATGTGGTCAATGGTCGTATAGTGGTGGACGTATTTGTCGTAAAGCGGTTAATTCAATTGGTTTGTAATGTTTAATAAATTTTTACGGAATCTAATTTGTATAAATTTTAAAATTTTATGTCAAATAAAGTGTTTATAAATTAGATTTTCATTAAACTCCATTGCCTATAAATAAAATAAATAAAAAGAAACAGATTGTGGCACTCAGAATAGGAAAATCTAAAACATGACAGTTTGCAGTTTTAATATTAATGCAACTGATTTTTAAAAGTAATTGCGAGACAAAAATGGTCTTGATTCGCACAAAGTATACAGAGTGTAAATGGATTATATAAAAAAACATTGGTACATAATTCACATTCTCACGAATAAAATTCAATTTTCGGAAGAAGACATCGAAAACACGTTATATCCCTAACCGAAGAGTTCTAGTAGAAAGAGTCACAGGAAAAAAATAAAATTAATAGAGTTATTACAGATACAATTCTGACACATACGTGGCAACCTGCATATAAGTTAATATTCAACTACTTTGTATTGGTTCCATTAATTTTTGGAAACCACTTACATCGACTAACTTCGGTTAACATCGACTAACATCGACTAACATCGACTAACTCCGACTAACATGGGCTTTTATCGACTTTTTTCGACTAATATCGACTAACATCGACTAACATCGACTAACATCGACTAACACCGACTAACATCGACTAATATCGACTAACATCGACTAACATCGACTAACATCGACTAACATCGACTAACATCGATTAACATCGACTAACATCAACTAACATCCACTAACATCGACTAACATCGACTAACATCGACCAAAATCGACTAACATCGACTAACATCGACTAACATCGACTAACATCGACTAACATCGACTAACATCGACTAACATCGACTAACATCGACTAACATCGACTAAAATCGACTAACATCGACTAACATCGACTAACATCGACTAACATCGACTAACATCGACTAACATCAACTAACATCGACTATCATCGACTAACATCGACTAACATCGACTTACATCGACTAACATCGACTAACATCGACTAACATCGACTAACATCGACTAACATCGACTAACATCGATTAACATCGACTAACATCGACTAACATCGACTTTTATTGACTAATATCGAGTAATATCGACTAACATCGACTAACATTGACTAACATCGACTAATGCAATTAATCATCGACTTACTTCTACTAACATCGACTAACATCGACTAGCATCGATTAACATCGACTAACATCGACTAACATCGACTAACATCGACTAACATCGACTAACATCGACTAATATCGACTAACATCGACTAACATCGACTAACATCGACTAACATCGACTAACATCGACTAACATCGACTAACATCGACTAACAACGACTAACATCGACTAACATCGAATAACATCGACTAACATCGACTAACATCGACTAACACTGACTAATATCAACTAACTTGGACTAACTTCGTCTTACTTCGACTAACATCGGCTAACAACGATTAACATCGACTAATATCGATTAACATCGACTAACATCGACTAACATCGACTAACATCGACTAACATCGACTAACATCGACTAACATCGACTAACATCGACTAACATCGACTAACATCGACTAACATCGACTAACATCGACTAACATCGACTAACATGGACTTTTATCGACTTTTATCGACTAACATAGACTAACATCGACTAAAATCGACTAAAATCGAGTAATATCAACTAACATCGACTAACATCGACTGACGTCGATTAACATCGACTAACATTGACTAACATCGACTAACATCGACTAACTCCGACTAACATGGGCTTTTATCGATTTTTATCGACTAATATCGAATAACATCGACTAACATCGACTAACATCGACTAACATTGACTAACATCGACTAACATCGACTAACATCGACTAACATCGACTAACATTGACTAACATCGACTAACATCGACTAACATAGACTAACATCGACTAACATCGGCTAACATCGACTAACATCGACTAAAATCGACTAACATCGACTAATATCGACTAACATCGACTAACATCGAATAACATCGACTTACATCGACTAAAATCGATTAACAGCTACTAGCAAAAATCGACTTCAACATCGGTGTCATTTCTAAACCCGAAGTTATGCTTTTCATTAAGAACACCTTTATCACCTTCATATTGCATCTCCAACACATCAACCCCGATGACTTTAGAAAGCACTTGCGTTAATCTCACATTCACACGGAACATAACCGCTGAAACCCTGAGGTTTCAGAAGCCCTTCATATCGTTTTTTTGTAAGATCGTCCATAATTATTGTAGTATATTGAGGCAGTACACTTTTCCAAGAATCTGAAAATTCATTAGAACTCTTATCTCAATTGAAAAATTATGTCGTCAAGCTGAAAACGTATATTATGTCAGCGTCTCGTATATTCTAGCTATTTCGTAGTCTCTGTCCTGTGTCTGTCTTGCTTATTACCTTTCATGCTTTTGTTATGTTTAAAATGGGGTATAGTTTATCTTGTTGCGGCAGTTGTTATCTAACCACCCTGAAACCATTATATATTCAACAGAAAATGATTTTGCCTATACTGTTTTAAAAACAAAATGTACTCGAAACATCCTGCCCTTTATTCAAGTTCACTGGTATTTTGCCATTGCAACATCTGTATGTATTCAAGGTTCTAATAGTTTTTTTTAAGCACAGTGGTATGCGTATTATTATAAGTAATGATCGTGATGATTGACTTTTAAAATGTTTCATTGCCTTCCACAAAGTGTAATCTGTCCTTTCGGTTGCCGAAAGGTCAATTTAATGATTTTGTAAACTCTGGTTTTATTCTTCTTTTAATACAATTCTTTGAGTCGTAAAGTGCAATTTAGTTGATGCCAGGGGTAGTTTATTATCTTTTTCAAAAGTATTGGTGTCCGGCGTTGCATTTTTTGGTGCCCTCTTCAAAATATCTTTTAATATTCCTTTAGTCCCAGCAGTATTATTTGATGTACAAAGCGGAATAGCTAGAAAATTACTTTTTGTTCTGCTGACCATCTAATAAGTAATCCAAACTCTATTCTTTTATCGCTTCAAAAAGATTTCTGCTTTTTGGCGATATTATTCTTGGTCCCCCAGTGAATATGAACCACTATCCGCAAGGAATTCACTACACAAGTTAGGAACTGTTTAGTATCACCAGTATGCTGCTGATTTTAAACTGTTAATTTTTGTTGCATTCAACAAATGTTTAAATGTATAGTTCTCCGTAGATAACACAGCCATCGCTTTACATTCAATAAGCTTCACATTGTCAGTATTTTTGGCACTTAACACATTGTTTTGTTCTTATTTTTCCTAGGCTTAAATTATAAATTATAAGAACTTTCAGTAAAAGTTTAACATACTTTAAACAAACTTTAAATTATACTTTAAAAGCTTAATAATTAAAATAATTATTTAATGTTTTAAAAAATTATTAATTATTTAATGAAGCTTGTTCATAAAAAACCTAATTCAATTCGGTTTTTTTTTGTTTCAACGATATACTTAGAGTCACAAAAAACAAAAGGGACCACATTTTGATTTATTTTGATAAAATTTAACGTTAGTTTTAATATGAAAAATTACTTCTCAATTATATTAAAAATAAAAAAACAAAAATGGAATGCCAATTATATAAAAGAACAACATTGAGTTCAACTTGAAATAAAAAGATTTTAAAGTAAAGATTTCAAGATTTGAATTATTAAGCTTGAATTTATAATCATTTTGATTGAAGATTGTAAGTTTTCCAAATTGTAATGTAAGTTCGGTTAAAGTAGGAACTTTTAAAATTAAATGGTATATAAAATGGACTTGGACTGATATATATATATATATATATATATATATATATATATATATATATATATATATATATATATATAATATATATATATATATATATATATATATTATGTTTCGCATAACGAGTGAACAAACGGAATGAAAAATACATAATCTAATGAATCCGTTTTTTCCCTTGTAGATGTCATCTCTCTCCATATCCGCAGACAACATTTTTTCTTTTTTTTTTTTTGTGTAAAACAAAGAGTCCAACAATATTTCCTTATTTTTCAGGACCAACAAAAAAAAAAAAAACGACAACAACATTATGCGAGTTATCCTTCACAAAATGAGTGAAAAGGGTAAGAGACATTTTCTTCGGTTATTTTTTATATCTGGTGATTTGATTTAGAATTCTTTGTTCAATTTTAACTGGAGTTGGAATATTTATACGTATATCGTCTTGTATTATGTATGTACAGTAAAAATGTTGGCTGCGATGGGATGAGTTATAATTTCGTGTCGTTTTGTTCACAAGGCTATATAATACGCGCAAACCTTCATAGTTAGTTGTTATGTAAAACAGTAAAATAAAAATACAAAAAAAAAATCTGGCAACAAACAACTGGCAGAAAATAAAAAAAAAAAAATGTTCAGTCTTTTTTTTTTATACTTTACTTATGTTTATTGCTTCAGCATTAATTTTAATTCTTCCCCAGCTTTTTTTATTTTATGTTGATTGTTGTTTTTGTAATTTAAAGGATGAAAATTGATACCATTAACGTAATTAGATATAAAAAAAAAAAGTTTCCGTATTTTTATGGTTTGAGTTTATTGTATTTTTCCGAATTTTATATTTTCTCCTTACGATCAAATTTATATTGCTTGTGCACAAATCATGGCGACTTTTTCTTATACTATATATATATCCATGAAAAATACACGGTAGGATTTGAGCGCGCTAACGGTGGAAGATGGTTGGAATGGGAATGTGTATATACAAAACCAGAGATGGGCGATGTTGGTTGCTTAATTTCTAATTGAATTTTAAGAAAATTATTTAAATTAAGTGTAAAATTAAATGTCTATGGAGGAAGAAAAAGGATATTATTTTGATTAAAAATTTTTGGGACGAAATTTTTCTGTTTAATTTATTTGGATTTTTTTTTTATGATATTTTATTTTGGTGGATAATTGTGTATATGTGTGTGTAGTATATACGAGTTTGCAGGGAAAAGAGGATGGTGGAAATTTTTAGTTCAAATAACATTGAAATATGGAAAATTGTTTTTCATTTATTGGAATGTTACGATGCTGCGAAGGATGATATAATGTTTGTTGTTGTTTTTTGGAAACTGGGACTGGATAACTTATTACGTTGTGATTTTTTAATAGGACACTATAATTGTAATTAAATTTGTTTAAAATCCTAATTTTAGAATCTAATAATTATAAGCATTAAAGTTATTTGGTAGGCATCCTTTTTTATGAAAGTGTTAATATTTTTTATTTTGGGCTTTGGATCAAAAATCGTAAACCTATAATTTTATTTATTTTGGGGTTTATTTTCATTTTATATATTGCTATTTGGTTTGCAGCATACTTGGAAGAAACATTGAAATCCATAGCTAGGCAAATAATTACCTTACATATATTTTGTCCTTCTTGACATTAGCAAGAAAGCGTCATGTCACGATTTTCCACTGATACTATTCAAAGGTTGTGTTCTTTCCGCTCTGATCACTGCCATCTGGCAAGGCCCTGTTTAGTAATTGAAGGAGGTTTTTTTGCTAGGTTCTCAAATATTTCTCAATGCAAACAGCTAGAATCGGACTTTAACTGATTTTTAAACTGGTTAATTAATAATAGATTGGCCCTAAACGTGAGAAAATGTTAAATCATTTGTTTTATAATGAATTCATTGAATAAGCCAATTTTTTTTTTATGATCTGAGATAGATCTTCGCGTTCACTGTCATATATACCAAACAGGTTAACGCTATTTTTAAAGTCATACATTATGATCATACATTATGGTGTCGTTAAACGATCTGCAAGGATTTTAGCGGCCAATTTGATATCCCCAGTTTGGTTACCTTCTTACCACTGCCATTCCGTGAAGATCTGGAGAATTCAGAAACTGTTTATTTTATTTGTGTTTCAGCGTTTATCTTTTACGTTTACTGTGTATTATGTTCTTCCACCATATTAGAGCGACGTAATCTTTAGAAAAGGCACAAAAATTAAATGCTCCTGAACGTCGTACCTGTAAAAAAAGTTTTTGTTTAAAAAACGTATTTGGTTTTTTTATGGACCCGGTGACATGAAATTTTAGTTTTTCTGAACCAATTCCAAGGTCACTGCAGGTGTTTTTTGAATTTCACTTAGCGGAAAGGGTTCTTAGGAGTAATAATTTGGCAACGTTTGCCACCCAAAACCCAGGAAATGACCTAGAACGAAAAAAATATATAAGTGACCTATATACCCTAGGCCTTAAACCAGAAAAGTTCTTTTTGAGATCCAGAAGTTTTCAGGATTTATCTTTCAAAGAGATTAGTTACAATTTTGAAGTTTGCAAGTCATCCAAAAACCTAAATGAGCTTAAATTAGTTATACACATAAACTTGATGATGCTAATGTCATAAGAAAGACTGAAATTAGAATTCTATCGGAACTTTCCTCTGTCAAACACTACCTTCAAAATGCTCTGAGGTAACCATCGTTGATAACGACAACTATTGAAAAACATAATGAGGTTTAATTTTAGCATTCACGAACTTACAAAATTTTTTTGAAATTTCAGATAAAAATTTGACAAAATCCAGCTCGTTATGTAAACTTGCAGTTAAAAGCCCTACTTTGGATCTTTTCAAAAACATATTGTTTACATTAAACCATCGTATTGCAAACGTCTACTCAAATAATACGATATCTGGAATAACCCGTGCTTTTTGTCTGGAAAAACAAAATAAACTTGAACTTTATAAAGCACTAAAATAGTTCGTTTTAGCTTTAAGCAGCAAAAACAAAGTCATTTTTTGTACAGCTTTATATTTATATAACAGATTTATTATAAGCTTTGGATTGAATTATAAGCTTTATTTCTACATAAAAGCTTTTTATATTACAGCCAAGTATAAACGGGCAGGTGTTCTAATGGATATTTATTTAAGGGGTTACGAAAGGTTAAGACTGTAAAAATTCTTCTTTGTAACTGTCAAAGAGACTAATTATTTTTTCATTTCTATTGCTAGGGTTTCTCAAGGACGAGAATGACTTCGAAGAGCTTTCTGCAATATTTTTGTGTCGTTTGGCCAAGTTCTTTTACATAGTGAATGGTGACAAGAACTACAAGAATTAGTCGTTTGGCAATACCATTATTTTTGACTTGCCTGTAGCACTACTTTGTGCAGTACTACATATTGAATTTCTTTGAATTCAAACTTGTTGTGCAACTAGAATTGCTGCTATACCAGTGAGTTTTTACAATTTTCAGGTGTAAAAGAGCTTCACTGTTTTTGGATTTTTGTTTTAAACCCCTACTAAAACGGTATTAATCGGCCTTCGTTTCATGTTTTTCCTATTTCTTGTCTCCTTAATTATTTCGTTGAAAAATTAAACATTTTTGAAATGGTTAAGCCTTGTTGGTATTTATGTTAGTAATAAAATGTGTTAATAATGCAACCAGGGACAACCACCTTGCGAATTTTGTTCAGTTATTTACCTGTAGGAGTTTTAGCTTGCAGTTCAGCCAAATTTTTGCAAAACTTAACTGGAGTTTTTAGTCCTATCTTGCATTAGAAACACATAAAGTTTTTAAAAAGATTATTATCTGAATGACGACTGGTGTAAGTTATCATAGCGAATTAAAAATCGTTTTGCATTCAGTTCGAATACTGTCAGATTTTTTGGAAATTCTATTAAAAGTGCCTTTTTGCTGGTAGTTTTTTTCCAAATTCTTATACCATGAATTATGGTTTTACTGTGTAAAAATTGAAATATTGAAGATAAAATCTAGCAAGGAACAAACTCAAACCTCTGGAAATCCTCTTGATGACTTTTGCACAGATGATCCAAATTTGATTATAATAGTTAGTTAGTTTTAGGTGGCCGCCCAATAAAAGGACGAGGCATATATGCTTCTCCGCACTACCCTACTGTAACCAATTTGAGCTTCTCACGAAGCAGTAGATATCTCTAACGCTCAATTTACTGAGATCCGTTAGATCGCACAGGAGGTGAGCTCCCAAAAACTTGAGTCTGCTTTGAGACAGACTAGGACAGGTCCATAACAAATGAACTACTGTTTTCTCCTCTTCTTCGTCGTTACAGCTTCGACAATAATCATCAAAGAAAGCACCAAGTCTACTGGCATGCTTTTGAATAAGACAGTATCCAGTAATGACACTAACAACTGTGCTAATGCCATTGCATATAGATACTAGCTGATTAGACCTTTTTAAGTCCAAATTAGGCCAAATTAGGCCCAATTTGCATAGTAATTACACATGAGGTGCAATTTGCCCATCTATTGTTTGTAATTTTAAGAGCTTCTTCTTTAAGGAGTATTTGCATGTAGCAAGTGGTACTTCAATGTTCACCTTGCACGGTAAGATGAGTCAACTAATACCTTGTCGCGCGAGTTCATCGGCTTCCATATGCCCCGTAATATTGAAATGCCTTGGCACCCATATAAGATGGATATTGAGCTGTACAGCCATCTCGTTAAGAGATGAAAGACAACTCTGGGCTACTTTCGACGTGATAAAGCCTGATTGTAAAACTTTAATAGCAGCCTGACTGTCCGTAAAAATGCCAATATCTCTTACAGATAATACATGATACTTCATCCAGTCTTTGGCTTCCTTGATTGACATAAGCTCTGCCTGAAAAAAACTGCAATGATCAGGGAGGCGGAAAGGGAGATTTATATTTACTTTTTCGCAGAAAACCTCTCCACCGATCTTTTGCATCAATTTTTGAGCAATCTGTAAAAAAGTTAATAAAGCCTGACTTTAAAACTGGTCCATTCACTCAGTCGTCTCTGGAAGGAATATCAGTTATAAATTTAACTTCGAGGTATGATGTCGAGATGGTGTAGTCGATAAATTTAGGGATTTATTTGTTCGTTAAAATAGATGAGTGTCCAATAATGTTACAGGATCACATAGAAATTGATTTAAGCCTTATGGCTGTACTAGCAGCCACTTGCTTAGCCAGGATATTCAAAGGATGAGATGAAAGAGAATCTCCAGTGCTTGAGAAGGAGTGCTTCTAAGTGCACCACTATTACCCAAGGTACCAGTTCTTTGCACTTTCATCGGCAATTTTTGATTCGCCACTGTATTTAAAGCGGGTCACCAAACTGTAACTCCATACATTCGAACTGGTTTAATTACAGAGGTATAAAACCAATGCACAATGTGAGACGTAAGTCCCCATAATTTTCCAATGACATTTTTACAAGAATAGAGTGCCTATGTAGCCTTTTTTACTCTTTCCAGAATATTAGGCTTCCAGCTTAGTTTACTATCCAAAAGAAGACCCAAGAATTCCACTTTATCTGTGATGTTCAAAACAACTCCATTGAGAGTTGGAGGGTCAAAGCGAGGAAGATGGTACTTCTGGAAAAATGAACCAACTCAGTCTTCGATGGGTTAACACTAAGACCACAACTATTGGTCCATTGAGCTAGAATGCCAAGAGCATTATGCATAACATCTCTGAGGATACAAGGTTATTTGCTGAAGCCACCACTTTAAAGCCAGTCCATTCCAGGTTTAGTAACAGGTCATTTATGACCAAATTTCAAAGAAGGGAAGATAATACATAACATTTCGGTGTTCCCTTACTTACAAATCTACGGCTGGATGATATACCTAGATTCGTTATGACCCTGCCTTTGAGCATTTGATCAATCCAGGTTCTAAGTGTCACATCCACCCCCAAATTTGAAAATGCTTGCGTGATGGCCTCTGGTGTGACATTATTAAAGACATCCTTAATATCACAAGAAGTCACCAAAGAGAATTTCTTATATTCGAGGGACTTCTCTATAGGACATAAGAGGCAATGGAAAGCAGTTCCCACCGATTTTCCTTTACTATATGCATGCTGAGACGCTGGCAGATTTGCAGGCT
Source organism: Tipula confusa (assembly GCA_963556175.1). Taxonomy (NCBI): domain Eukaryota; kingdom Metazoa; phylum Arthropoda; class Insecta; order Diptera; family Tipulidae; genus Tipula; species Tipula confusa. The sequence continues at coordinate 103,973,732 of OY744475.1, forward strand.
CAATTGAGCCTTTGAGGTAAGCCTCTATCTGACTTTCTAGAATTTTAAAGAAATAAGAAGATAAGCTAATAGGCCTATGGTCTGGGATTGCAATGAGAGCGTTTTCCCGCCTTTGGTATAAAAATTACATTTATTTCAGTCCATTTCTTTGAATTGTGACATAGTTCACGGCTAAAATCAACTTAAGCCAGGGAACAATCAGGTCAGTGGTTTTCTGAATATCGGCAGGAATAATGCCGTCCAAGCCTGCAGATTTGAAAGGCTTGAAACTGTTTACTGCCAACAAGATAGTTCTCCTATTGACAATTTTCCCCGCGAGGCCAGTAGCCTTATTTCCCTTTGGCAAAATAGATGGAGAATTTATTTTATTTATTTATTTATTTATTATAATGAAGTTTAAACCTAAGTTTTTGTACAACATGCATATACACATAATTACATAAAGAAAACATAACCTAACATAAATAATCAAAAAAAAAAAACAAAATTGGAAAACCAAATAAAATATGCACAATAAAATATATACAATAAATTACAAATAATATACACAAAAATTTACACTCTCCCAATCATATCATACAATTTCTTTTTAAAGATATTTACAGAACTTAAATTTTTAAGTTCAGTTGGCAAACTATTCCAAATAACAATTGCATTCACCAAACATGAGTCATTATAAATAGCAGTTCTGTTGCACGGCAAATTGATATTTCTGGTACGCTGAGACTTTGAAAAATTAAATTTTTTATACAAATACAAAGGTAATTTCGAATTAATTACTCGAAAAATAAAAATAGCAATTCTACAATAAAAAAGCTCAAATAAACCACAACCAAGAATAGAATCCTTAAATACGGATATGTGATCAAACTTTCTAAGATTATGTACATACCGAGTACAATTGTTAAAAGTAACCTCAAGTAAGCGTTTCGAAGAACTGTCACAGTTATTAAAAATTACGTCACAATAAGTGAAAATAGGTAAAACCATAGTTTTTATTAAATAAATGCGTAAACTTGTTGGACAAATTTTTTTTACCAACCTAAGCTTATACAAACTATAGTTTACTCGTTGGCATACCGACTCTACATGATCTACCCAAGACAGTTTTGAATTCAAAATAGGTCCCAAATTATTAACTTTTGGAACAAAAGTGATGAGATCATTGTCTAACAAAAGTGACGGTGTAAAGTTAACTGATTTGTTTCTGGAGAGTAATAAAGCTTTACTCTTACTTGGATTAAGTACAAGAGAATTATTTTTGGCCCATAAAGAAACGCATTTGAGGTCACAGTTAAGACACTGCACAACCTCGTTCAAATTAGAAATGTTACCACTAACATAAAGCTGCAAGTCATCAGCATAAAAATGAAACCGGCAATCGTGAATGTGCCATGAAAGATCATTTATATAAATAGAAAAAAGCAAGGGACCAAGAATAGAACCCTGCGGAACTCCGGCAGCAACGTCACTAATAGTTGACCGTTTATCACTACACTGCACGAACTGCTTACGGTTGCTCAAATAAGAGTGCAATAAGCTTATCGACGAATTTGAAAATTTATAGTACAAAAAAAGTTTCTGAAGTAACTGGGTATGATTTACACTATCAAAAGCTTTCGAAAAATCCAAGAGAACTAATAAAGCAAACGAATTTTTTTTATCTAACATAGCAGATAAATCATCAATAATATGTAGCAATGCTGAGGTGGTACTATGACCAGATTTGAATCCTGATTGAAACTTACATAAAAAGTCAAACTTTTGAAGATGTTCATAAATTTGCTTTTGCATAATTCTCTCCATAACTTTAGAAAGGGCAGGTAAAATACTAATAGGACGAATATCACTAACGCTAGAAATTTTTTCTTTTTTTGGTAAAGGAATAATAGATTCAACTTTCCATAAATTTGGAAAAACTGATTTTGTCAAACACTGATTGATGATAAAAGTAACGTGTGGAAGAAATAGGTGGATAAATAATTTTAAAACTTTGAAATCAACCTCATCATATGCTATCATATCCGATTTAACTGCTTGAATAGCCTTCAACACTGCAAACTCATCTACACAATCAAAACTAAAATCATCAATTTTGTTCATATTATCAAAACCAATATTAGGTAATGGTAAAACTCCTAAAGAGTTGCAAAATTTGCTGATAGACGTTAATATATCGTCAGGGGAAAATTCAATGATCGCATCACTAGCTGTGCATGAAATTCCAAGCTTTTTTAAATTGTACATCTTTTTTATATCTTTTTAGAATTAAATGCAGAATTTCCAAAATAAAAGTTTTGTTTAGCTTGATTAATCAATTTATTTGTTTTATTTCTAAAATATTTGAAAGATTTAAAGTCAAGTTCTAAACCGGATTTTTTATATTTTTTGAAAGCTAGATCTCTGCGTTTCATTATAAACAAAATATAAGTGTTTAGCCAAGGAGCAGTAGAGCATTTATTAATACTTATCTTGCGAGGAACACAAATAGAACCTAAATGTAAAAGATTTGAATTAAAATATTCAACTATGTCATTTACATTTGGATAAAACCAAAAATTTTTCCAATCAAGCGAAAAATAACTATTTGTAAAAAATTCATTATCAATTTCTTTATAATTTGGAACAACTTTATAAGATATTTTAGCCCTAGTATGACATAACTTATAGTTAGCAAAAATCAAGTTATGATCCGAAATACAAGGAACAGCGCATTGTTCATAAGATATAATATTATGTTTATCCAGATCAAACACAATAATTAAATCTAGAATACTGTTAATCCTTGTAGGTTTAAATGGTAAAAAGTATAAATATACCATATTATAATTAAAATCACCAAAGCAAATCATTTTAACATACCGCGGCAAAAAATCTTCAAAAATAGCATTTATATTCGTGATATCATCACTTGCTATAGGGGGTGGGTTATAAATTACCAACAAAAGAATTTTACCAAAATAACCTATATACTCAGAAGCCAAAAATTCAATTTTACCAAAGGAACCAGAAGATACTAATTTAATTTTTAAATGAGACCGAAAATATAAACCAACACCACCACCTGATCTAGAAAGACGATCACAACGTAACAACTTGTAATTATTTATGGAAAGAGACTTGTTTGTAATTTTATTACTTAGCCAAGTCTCAGACAAAGCAAAAACATCAAATTGCCGAACATGTAACATAATATTAATTTCGTCGAAATGTTTCACCAAACTACGAACATTTAAATGACCACATTTTAATGAAAAATTATCAAATACCTGCAAGTTGTCATTTGGAAGGGTTTTACTATTTAAACTATCACTCCTTAAACTATTGCAGGGTTGAAATTTTGAATAGGTTTCCGAATTTTGGCTCGTGAGGGTCCTGATGTCCGAAAATTTAAATCAAACGGTCGAATGAACATACCAGTTGGCCAGGTATTAGGATTAAGTGCTTTTTCCCGAAATTCAGCATTAACACCCAATTTAAAACAAATATATTCTAAATTTTGTAGTTCACAATTTTTAGGGATGAGTTTGCCAATTTTGCAGTTCTCGGAACCCAAACAAGTATTCGCCATTAATAAGACATCAGAATTGGAACAATCCGGAAAATGAGTTTCCAGAAGAAGCTCCAAGGGTTCTCTAGTTATTGTAGTCCATTGTCCATCCGGTCGTTGGAGAAAACTTGGAATTACAGGACAAGTGGATAATATTTTACGTAGCCTAGCTGCCTCAGAGGACTCCTGTATTTTATTACAAAAAAGTCTCCGAGAACTGCTTTTGGCACTTTTTAGTTCATATTTAGACGCTTTAAGGACCTCCTAATAGGACTCGCAGTCCATGTCAGTTTTAACTGTTGTCAACTGTTGTCAGTTAATGAATAATGAATAGCAGAGTTGACGGATTCGGATGCAGATGTTTTAAATTTAGATACCTCACGATTTTGTCAGTTCATGTTTGTTCGGTAAAATTGATGGATACTACGTCGAATAATTGACATGTGAATTTTGTAAGCATCCACCTACACGACGTAAGCTTTATCAATAAATAAATTTAATGGTCGTAATTTTGTTTTTGTTTTATTGGTTTGTTTGAAGCTGGATAATTTCATCTTTAAATAAAACTTGTTAAGTCTTTTTAGTTGCAAGATCTCGGTCCACTTCAGACGTTAAATGATAAATATAAATTAAAAAGCTTATTCAGTTGAGAATAAGCTTTTTAATTTATATTTAGAAGTTAAGAAGAGTCAGAAGTTGAATGGCATCTTTTCTTTTTTCGGAAATGTTTGCAACTTTTTACATAGCTCCAGTCGAGGAATAAACAATTGTTCAAGTAATCTTTGTCTAACGTTTATAGATCGTAAATAAATTACTGCTGATATTGCCAAAACAGGAAATATCGTCTCTGGCAGAGCTTAAAACGTGATTAATGACATTTGGTATTTCATCATCCCAGTCGTTTTTTGTTAAGCATAGAGATTGCAACGGTAGTTTAAACGCTAAAGTAATCAGTAAAAACCATCCGAGATGGTCGAATATCTTTCTGTCGATTCCGAAATTGCCAAATTCTCAGATCTTAGGATATGCCAAATAGCCAGATCTTTGGTAGTTTTGGTGTTTCGGTTGGACTATAATACTAGTATTTTTTTGGATAATCTGATGTTTAAACTCAGATAAAATTCAGAAAATCATCTTTGGTTGGCGTGTCATTTTCCACGGAAGGTAAAGTATTTTTTCATATTCTGGACCTAAAACCTTTAATATATATTTTTCCACTCTTCTGAATAACTTGCCTTGGTAATTTAAAAGTGCTTTATTAGTAGTGCTGTGCTTCCTTTTATATAAACCCTTTAAGCAATTGCAGCTTGTGCACTTGTGGACTGACTTCATTGTTGCGCACGAACATCACATACATTTTTTAATGATTGTCATTTTGTATATTCGCCGCATCAAATGTAGAAATATTTTTTCTTTTATAATTTCCCAGATGGCTTTAATATTAGCAAATTTATTAACGCTTATTTAGTATTTTCAACTTTAAAATTTTAAATCTTGAAAGTTTATTATGAAAGGATATTATGAACGGTTCATATGATAGTACCAACTTTGTAGTCATTTACATTTTATCGAGCTTTTTGTGATCATCGGAAAAAAGTTGCTCCGATAAAAAAATTTCGTCATGAGAGAACCTGATTTAAAGCTAGTTTTAATCTTACAATAAAGTCCACTTGCAAACGATATTAAACGATAATTACTACCAAAAAAATTTTTCATTTAAGAATATTAACCAAAAGCTTTTAAGAAAACTTTTCTTAAAGTCATAAATAAATTAAACAAAAAACCGATAATTAGTATATTAATTGTTATAATTTTATTTATATCGAGGAGCTTTCATGTAACACACATCCTGATATAAAGGTGGCTTTTATCGAAATTCAACTGAATAAGCTTTTTAATTTATATTTATGGAGTATTTTTACGGAGTGTGCAAAAAGTATCAAGACAGTGAGTTCTTTGAAGAATTAGGGGTTTGACTTTTGGAGTGCGAAAATTAGAGGTTAGTTTTCTCCATTTTTTAGCCGAAGAATCTGACATTAGTGTATTGTGAAAAAGTCAGCTTTTATCTAAATCCAGATTATGTTATTAGTTTGATAACTTTACAGGGAAAAAGATCCGTCTTCCACTTAAACATTATATTTTGTTTGTATCAGATTATCAAAATGTTCCTTGAAAGCATTAAGTGGTGAGCATGTTTATGTAGTGAGCTTTTTTCAAGATCACAAAATGGTAATTTTTTTTATTTTTTCAAATCGGGTGATTTATACTTTAGTTAATATCGATGTTTCTTTATGTGGGTCCTTACTAGAAGAACCGCTCAACTTAATGTCGATATTTCTGTTATATACTGATACTCCTGTCCTAAATACAAATAAATAACGTAGCTGTTCTACAGTGTGCATGCGTGATGTCCTTGATTGGATGTCCATTAATATATAAATTAATTTCACCATCTTGGAGCTCTATATTTTTTTATAAGCTATTTGCATGTATTTAGACTAAAATCTTTGTAACATTAGTGAGTTAGTAAAGACATTACTTCGTTATTTAAGGTTATGTAATCCAAAACAACAATATTTACCTGAAGATCTAGACAATTATAGTTTCTTGGAGAGGAACAATTTTCAACTGATATTCTTTCGTATCACAGACAAGACATGAATTTTTTAAACAAAAGGTTACAACTACTTGTAATCATTGATTTTATATTGTCTGGGAATAAACTCTGTTACAGTGAGACCCATTATCTCCTTTTTTTTATATTTTTACAATTGGTCTTCAGAGGAGATAAAATGGAATATATTATCGCTTAAATATCCAAATTGCAGCTGATATAGTATGTCTAGTCGGTCTAGAGAAATGAATCTAGAAAGGCTTGACTCTGTTATTTCGATCTAAAACGTATTCTGCGCGTTCGCAAACCTTTTGGGACGTAAACGTTCATTTGATTGTACTGTGGAGCAACTGGGTTTAGTTATTTCACCATGGAATATCAATGACTGTCAGTAGACATGCTCTGCTGATCTTCATTTAAAATCTTCTCGAAAAGCTGAACAAATTCCAAGAAGAAAGATTAAGACATCAGCCGAATTGGCTATATTTTTTCGAACTCTATAGTTTGACGTGGAAAGCGATCTGCTTTTAAACCTATTGCAAAAGTGGCATGTGATCAGAGTTAACACAGATTTTGGGTCCAATTTTTTTTATTGTAGTTGACTCAAGCATTCACTGACACTAAAATATTTGTTTTAACTGTGCAAATTCACGTAGGTGAGCTGATAATCCTTTGTTAGTCTTCATCGGTCTTTGGTGCTGCACGAAAAATATCACGATTCAAAGAAAGGTTAGAAGTATACGACTATTGAGAACCCATTTGATTCTGATAATAATCGTATACCCATCTTCTTACGTGTTTGAAGGGACACCACAATTTCTTTTGAAATAGTATTTAGTCGATTTTACACATAAAAAAAATTCAGTGAGGCGTACACCATTGTTACGCAATTTTCAAGAAGTGACACAGCAAAAATTGTGTAACTGTCGATATTGCCAATAATAGTAGACAAATTAGTATTTATGTTTTCTTAATGATCTCTGTTAGTATTGAGGGTCTTCAAAAATTGTTTAAAGATTTGTTTATCCCATGGATTTATTTTCGGTTGTAATTGGAGATACATTTAAAGCACGACTGTATGTATTTTGATTTATTTCGTTCACGCCATAGGGCTGAGTAGATGGTCAATTAAACAAATAAATTCACTGGAAATCAATCTGTTTGATTGGGATGTGTAAATTAATTAAATCAATAATTCAGGAATTCAGAAAATATTCGTGGATATTTTAACTGCAAAATTTCAAAATTGACGTACAATTGGTAGTTTCTGCAACTTCGTATCTAATACCTTGTCGAATATCTATATAAACACCTCCATATCCATCTTGTCTATCTTGCCTAATAATAGTGTAACCTTACTCATGAAAGAGCACCTCTGGCCTTAGCCAGGTTTCTGAAAGGCAAAAGATATGCATTTTCTACTCATTTAAGAGCTGTTCAAATTCATTCTATTTTAAGGCTATGCTACGGTAATTGAACTGGAAGAGCTTTACATTTTCGTTGTCAGACATTAATAGCTTGATGGAGTTCAAAATTAGGCAATATTTTTTCTATCATGGACACTACTTACCGGATGAAAATGGCCTTAACTTGTGGACTAAGATTAAAATTGTTCCACAAATGTAAAATTGTAAACCAAAGATCTGCTATAATTCCTGGCGGTACTTCATCAGGAACTTCGGACTGAACCTCAGTTACTATTTCATTAATATCATATAGTTTCGTCCATATTCCAGTTTTATCCAGTTTGGCCTTCCGATAGTTGTATCCTCAGATTAAATCTCTTGTTCCGAGGACAAGTCTGTAAATGGGTTTGGAACAGTTGATTGTTTAGTTACTGTATATTCCAAGGTTTTTAGAAACCAACAAAAATACCAAAACTTTGTATTTTTTGAACCTAATATAATATTATATTTATACACAAGACAAATCAAATCTTACGAGCACTGCTATTATGTATTGTAATCACACTGCACAATGTTTAATTGTGAAATCAAATATTGCACAACTTCTTTCACAAAGCAAACAAAACTCTCACAAAACCTGAGAGTGAAGTGATTCACCGGAAAAAAAAATATAAAAAAATTAACTGCCTCTTCGTTACCGCTGCTGAACGAAAACCCAAGTAATGGTCTCATCCAATCAGAATATCAAGGTCTTCGAGCTCGTTGAACGTCGCGTCTGCTATCCAGGATAAAAAAACCATTCGCCCTGGTCGTAACTCTCGTGCACCTTAGATTGTATGTTCGAGCACTTCTTTTATTCACGGATTTTAAATGATGTATTACCTTGTTTCTAATTAAATTAAGGCAGTCTTGTTGAGAAGTAATGTATAAATAATTGTCATTAACTCCCAAAAGCAACCTCCGCAACTAATAATCTGATCTGTGTTGCATCATATGTTGTCCAAATACTAAGAAATGTGGCGCGTAATTGGTGGTGCTATATGATTGCAATTTCGAATGGCGCAAGCTACCGCTTGTATATGCACGTCCTTGCTGAGACACCAAATCGTTTGCTTAATGCCCCTATTATGGTTCTCACCTCACCTCACCATACCACAAAAATGTGAGGTGAAGTGATCACATCAATATTTTGGTATTATCGTTCTCGCGGTGAGGTGAGGTGAGGTGAACAAAGTGTCAAATCTGTTCACTAACAATATCTTGGTGATTGGTTTGAAAATAAAATAAATAGAAGGCAAAAGCGGGTAAATTTTTTTATTTATATTTATTTATGTATATATATATATATATATATATATATATATATATATATATATATATATATATATATATAAATATATATATATATATATATATATATATATATATATATATATATATATATATATATATATATATATATATATTTATATTTATATATATATATATATATATATATATATATATATATATATATATATATATATATATATATATATATATAATTTATATATATATATAAATATGTATATATATATATATATATATATATATATATATATATATATATATATATGTATATATATATATATATATATATATATATATATATATATATATATATATATATATATATATATATATATATATATATGTATATATATATATATATATATATATATATATATATATATATATATATATATATATATATATATATATATATATATATATGTATATATATATATATATATATATATATATATATATATATATATATATATATTATTTTATTTTTATCACCGAAAAACTATTTGTAAACAAACAAATTCTCAACATGAAATGTCAAACATTTTAAAATTTACTTGTTTCAACATAAAAAAAAAAAATACGCACAGCGCCGCACACAACTGCTCACCAAAAATTAGGTGAGAATCATAATACCAAATTATGAGTTAGGTGAAACTTTTAGGTGAGGTGAGGTGAAGTGAACTGTACGGTGAGGTGAGAACCATAATAGGGGTATAAAATAAAAAATCAGTTTTATCTTTCAAAAATGAGATGTCACTCCAGTTCATAGTAGGGATTGGTGAACAATAAAAAATTTCTCTTCTGTCAACACTACACGTCAAAAAATAATTTTTGATTATAAGAAAATATATGATATACAATAAAGTTAGTATACAAACAGCAGTCAAAAGTGTACAAGTGAAATTAAATAACTAACTAAAGAAATAATGCTGAAACAAAAAAATGAAAACTAAATCCGGCTTTCATTTTTATTAAAAAGATATAGTCCACAAACAATTCTCTTGAAATAACCGCACACAAAAACATTGAGCCACCTCTCATTGTAAAAAAATCAAATTTATTTTGTTGTGCTCCAAAATTCCCAACTATTACGCAACTTCATTACGTACGATCAAAATGCTCCTATAGTAGGAGATTTAATTTACCCTTTCGGACGCATTGGATTGTGTAGTTCCCAGTTTTTATTCTATTAAATTTTTTTCACATCCAATGCCATACTGGACCAATAAAACTGACGCTGCAATCATTCCAGAGTTTTAGTGACACCCATATGAGCTGACAAAGGTGAGCAGTGAGCCGATTTTTGAGGAACGAGCAGCTTCCAATTTTAAATATCTGTATTAATATATTAGGTTCCATTCTTGATCTGAATCAGGATCTTCCTTCCCTGACACAGTAATTACAATTTTGAGCCTGCAAACCCAAAATACCGTTAATGACCCTCTTGGTATTTATTTTTCGAAAATGCCGGAAAATTTAGATCTATGTGTAAAGGTAATAACTGATTATCAGGTATTGATAGCAAAGGTATTCTCTGATCCGTTTCAAACTCCAATGAGCCAGTCTTCCTGATAAATCAGGAATTGATTCATTAATCAGCGTATTGGCGCTTAGTTTATGTATATTGTAAACGAATAATCCTCTATGTTACACTGAACGTTTTCACACTAACAACAGCTGCTAGGCATCCTAGTTCGGTTACCGCATAGTTCTTCTGAGCACCGTTGAGTTTTTGTTAAACAAAAGCGATTGGACTCTCAGCACACTGGATAGGACGAATCACACTGTATAAAAAATGGCATATTAAATTTCGGGTGGTCTAACGCGGGAGCACTGGAAATTACAACTTTTAATTTTACCAAACTACGTACGACTGAGCGTTGGAAGTCCAAATTATTATTTTTTCCTTCGTGAGAAGATCAATAACTATTGGAGCAGCTAAACTGGCGAAGTTCATAATGAATCTTTAGTACCAACCACAAAATCCGAGGAACCGTCTAATTTGTTTAAGCGTACGTGGTGCCGCATATTCTAATATTTCCTTGATCTTTTTCTGGCTCTCTTTTTAACAGCTCTCTCCTCCCACATAATCCAAGTATAATATTGCCTTAAGTAGGAATTTACATTTGTCAATGTTCACTGTAAGTTCTCCTGCGTTCTTTAAAGCTTAGCCACTAATGCTAGCAGTCTAAAATGCTGGTCCAAGGTTGCGGAAGTTATTAGAAAGTCATCCTGGTAAGTAAATATATAATCGTGCAGTTCAGTTGGGATTACCTTATGCATAAGGTGATGCATGGTTGGTGGGTCGTTACACAAACTGTATGGTATAACCGTCAACTGATACAAGGGTTGGTCAGGAACAGGGAATGCTATCTTGTCATGGACCGAAGAGGCGCAACTCGAGAGGTAATTCCCAAAAGTCATCTTTTAAATCAATTTAGCTGATGTATTTAATTTGCTCCAAACAACCTAGTAACCCATCGACAGGAGGAAATAAGTAAACATCATTCACCATGCACTTGTTCAAATCACGGGCATCTAGACAAAACCGTACTTTACCACTCGCCTTATGCACAAGTGTAATTGGGGAGGACCATATACTTGGACTCATCTCGATTACGCCGAGAGATAGCATTCTGTCTAATTCCTCATATAGTAATTTTTGTTTTATTGGAGAAATTACATATAGTAGCGATGTTTAATAGCCTCAACCCCCTCTTGTCTTTTAATAAGGTAACAACGACGTCTTACCAAGTCCCAACTCAACTGACGATGGAAATTCGTGGATTAGGTGATTAAGTTGTTGCCTTTGCTTAAATGTCAGATGATATTGTTGGGAATCTTGAACATTTGGAGTTACACTATTCATACCTTGAACTACTGGAGAAATTTTAAAGCAATTCCAAACTATCAATCAAAATATCGAGCATTCCTAATATTTTGATTGGCACTGATTATGTTTGAGGTGTAGAGATCCCTGAACTCCACTAACCTCTCGCCGAGTGTCCGAAACATTTAGGACAGTTAGTGCTTAGACCTCTAGTACAGTGAGTGTATTGCGGTTTTCCCCATCGATAGCAAAATAAACCCTGTGGTACAGAACATTCTCGAAATGTTTGTTTTATAGATCACAACAATTGTAACAAATGCGGGCTCACGATCTGCTTGTTTAATTGGAAGTCCAATATACTTTCTGTTGTGGATTTACTGTAGATGTATGATCTCTCGAAGAATGCACTGCAGCCAGATCAGGATGAATTCCCAATGTCTCGTTAGATTCAGTGAAAGTTTTGATCGATACCATTTAATTCATTTATAGTTTAAAGAATGGTGTATGGTGTGAATGGTCCTTAAAACGAATCCAAGTAGTATCTCATGTGGCACAATTTTTGATTCAATCGTTTATGTTGGTGAAATTCCGATTTGTAAGATAATATTGCATTTGCGGATTCATATTTCGAATCAGTACTTTGATTAAACAGTCATCTAGATAAGGGGTATGCCATTGAAGCGTTAAACTCCAAACGTGCTGGTAAATAAACAAAAGTCTCTTTGGGTTATTGCCGTCGGTATTTAATTTGTTGGCGGATTTCAATGTCCAATTCGACTGGGTTCAATTCGTAGGAGTTGTTCTCAATGCAAAACTAAGTTAAGTGATTAAAAGGTTTTGTGTTATTTTCATCGTCTTCGCGGAGTGTTTCCCTCTGAAGAATGAATATAGCAGCAGGCAAAACATCTTGCTGATTGAGCTAGACTAAGCGATTTATACGAAGAAGCTTCTGTTTTGTTTCATTTTGGTTTTGGATTTTTATAATTCGATACTGGAATTTGGTTACTTGAATATGGGAAGTTGTTAACATCTGATGATGGTTGAATCCTCCCAAGTTGTGGTATATCAGGTAGTGTTACTTGATCCGCCATTCGATTATAAGGCCGAAGGCTTGATGAATTACAGATGGCTCGAAAATTGGGAAAGGTCGGCGGAGGGGTTTTCTGTGAAGAACTAAATATAAATCTCTCTTTCCGCCTCCCTGATCATTGCAGTAATTTTCAAGCAGAGCTTATAGCAATCAAGGAAACCATAGACTGGATGAGGTATCATGTAATATCTGTAAGAGATATTGGCATTTTTACGGACAGTCGGGCGGCTATTAAAGTTTTATAATCAGGCTTTATCATGTAGAAAGTAACCCGCAGTTGTCTTTTATCTCTTAACGAGATGGCTGAACAGTTCAATGTTCATCTTATATGGGCACCAGGGAGTTTCAATATTACGAAGAATATGTTAAAGCTGATGAACTCGCACGACAAAGTATCACTTGCGTCATCTTACCGTGCAAGGTGGACATTGAAGTACCACTTGCTACATGCAAATTACTCCTTAAAGAAGAAACTCATAAAATTACAAACAATAGATGGGCAAGTTGCACCTCATGTGTAATTACTAGGCAGATTGGGCCTAATCTGGACTTAAAAAGGTCTAATCAGCTAATATCTATGCAACGGCATTAGCATAGTTGTGCATGTCGTTAATGGACACTTTCCAATAAAGCATGGCAGCCGACTTGGTGTTTTCTTTCATGATTACTGTCGAAGCCGTAACGAACAAGAAGAGGAGGGAACAATACTTCATTTGTTATGCACCTGTCCTAGTCTGTCTCAAAACGTACTCAAGTTTTTGGGAGTTCACCTTCTGTGCGATCTAAGGGATCTCTGTAAATAGAGCGTTAGAAATATCTGCTGTTTCGTGAGAAGCTCAAACTGGTTACAGTGGTTACAGTAGGGTAGTGCGGAGAAGCAATTTCTGTGGTAAGGCTACGGTTCGTATGTGTCTTTGACTCGTCCTTTGTTGTAATCATGCACTTCACGATATTTATAGTTTACTCTTTACACTATTAAACATACCAAAACTTCTCAACCATCGATAGCTATGCATTCGTTTGCACAAACGATAAATAACTTTATTTCAAGAAAATGTGGCCATTTAGTAAATAATCCCTGAAAAGTTTTTTTAAATTTATATGACTCTAAAAACCTCTTTAGGATAACACTTTATCTTACAATTAACCTTCTATTTATAGTATCAACTTCTACTGAATTTCCATATTCTTGACTAAAATACATCTTGTGGTTTTAGTAAATTATTTTCACTACCGCAGCGCTAATTAGCAGGTCCATGTGTATACGATCTTCTGAAAACAATGTAACTGCAAATACCATATATTACAGTCCCGGTATTGTTAGTACACTCTGCACATTTATTTATACATGAAAATAAATTTGTTCAAAATTTTTGAAAGCTTTCACTTTTTTTTTTTTTTTTACACGAAAACAGTATAATAAATTAAGATACACACAACACCCAAATATGTACACATAATACAACAACACAAGGCAAAATGATGATCATAACGAACATCGTTCGTTTTTTCGTCTTTAGATAAATCATATTTCATCATTCAACCCAGGATGAAACAAAAACAAAAAAATAAGAAAATTCTATATTTGTATAATCTGGTTGAAATTCAATAAGCTATCTGAAAGCTTTTCAAATTTTTTTTTCTTTTTAAGTTTTCTATCTGTATATTTATTCATCGTCGTCGCTTTCGTTGATTTAAATACTTTTATTTTTTTTTTGCTTATTTTATTCAATAAATCAATTGGAAATAATTATTTTAAATTAGATTTAAATAAAAAAAAAAAAAAAAAAAAAAAATTATGAAGAAAAAATTATTGCAAGATAAAAAAAAATGCTTAAAATGTAAATATGAAATTAGAGAGCTTTTTGGTTATCGTTTTAGCTTTTTCATCATAAATTTAAAATTTATTAGTTATAGTCTTACATAATTTATCGATTTCATATTTTGTTACATACATCGTCGTCGTCGTCTTATATACTTTGTGAATTATTATAAACTTTTATATTTATGTATAAGTTGTTTGTACTATGACGGCTTGTGGGAAGTATGGTAAAATGATGGAGAAAATCTGTTTTTCTTTTTTCGATTTGCTATTTATTTGCTTGCTTGTACGTCTTGGTCAATTTGAAGGAAAAAAGTAAAAAATAAAAAAAAAAGTTCTCTTATTGATAAAAAGCATATAATATTTTATTTCATTTTTGCATGTTGAATATTTTTTTCAAGTTTTCTCAATTTTTTTTTTTTTTATAGATTTTCACTTAATAAAATATTGAAAGTTGTGTGAAAATTATTTTTTTTTTTATATTTTTCATAAAAAAAAAAAAAAAAAAAAATTGAAACTGATCGAGAGCTGAAAGGCATTGGAGTATTGTAAGAAATATTGTAAAAGTTGGAAGATGAAGGAAAACTGAGCGATTTTTTTTTGTACAGCATACAGTAGAATGTGAAAATAGAATAGAAAATAGCATTTCAAAGTGTTATTAAATTAAATTATGTGTGAATGTAGAATTCCGAATTATATATGAGAACATAAGTGATATATTACTTGAAAATGTTATATAGAAAATATATTATTATTATTATTATTATTGTAATACTGTTGTAGTTTACGATTTTTTTTGCAAATGAAGTTATATTTTTATAGGAATTTTCTACATTTTTTTTCGTGTTGAAGAAGAATTTCCTTCGAGGTAAAATGTGCAGCATTGAAATATATTAATGGTTTCTGTATATATGTGTATAAACATGTATGGCTGTAATGTCAAGGAGTATCGAACGTTGTTAAAAATGGTATTTTTTTTTTGTTTGGTGAGCTTTTTTTTTTGCTTTTTTTCACATGTCACTAAACGTGAAAAAAGCATTTTTTTGTATTTTTTATGAGTTTTCTTAATTTGGTTTTAACTGTCTGGAGCTTACATTTTTTTCCGACGTTAATGAAGGATATGTTTTATTTTGTTTCAAGATTAAATTTATAAATAAATATGTATATATATATATATATATATATATATATATATATATATATATATATATATATATATATATATATATATATATATATGTGTGAAAATTTTGACAAATTGGTTTCGAATTTATATACATTAGATATTTTCCATCAATTAGAATTCTGACTAAGATTTGGATTTATGAATATGAGCTAAATTTTTATAAAATTCCTAATTTTAATAATTTTGGATGTTGCAATGGTAATTATAGAGCGGGTGGTGTATGCGTGTTTTACAATAGTGAATTGAATTGCGAGTCAGTTTCGTTGATTTTTGCTGACGTATTTAAATTAACTGTACCTGTGAATAAAGTGAGTCATAATCTTGTTTGTGTTTACCGGCTGCAATCAGTCCCAATTGTTAATTGTATTGCTGAGTTTACTCTTTTTATTAACAAAATTAGATGGAAGAATGTTATTATTTTAGGAGATATTAGTATTGATGTTTTGCATATGACGCCTTTCCATCTAATGAAGATTATATATTCATAATTCATCATGTGGTTTACATTTGTTGATTAACGAACCTACTAGAATTATCAATCAAACCACAACTTGCATTGATCATTGTTTTGCTCGTATCAATAATTCTTGTCAGATAGATGCATCAACGCTTAATTTATAAATAAATTTATAATTATGGTAGTCATAAAAAAACTAACAAAAATGTTCGTGTTTCTCGAAAATTCGACAACATTAAGTTTTCAACTAAAATTTCTTCGCATGATTTCACACCATTGTTTTTCGTAACAGAATCATGCATTATTCTTTCAAAATTTATTTCAGAATTTATTTGCTTATCCGACTCATCCTTCCAAATTATTCAACAGAGTGGAAAAGTTAAATTGAAACCATGGATTTGTGATCATTTAATAAATTTAATATCGAGAAAACGATACATTCATAAAAAATGTTTAAAGCATCCTAGCAATCTTAGACTTCGAGATTTTTTAAGTAAACTATGTAAAAAAGTTGATGTTAAGGTTAAGTATGATAAGTTCATATTTTATGAAAAAAAATTTAGTCAATGCGGTAATAATAGCAAAAAAAACCTGGTCTGTTGTTAATCAAATTTTAAATAGAGTTGATGAGACTGAAATTAGTGGTATTATTGTTCAACTTAAATCTATAGTAATGGAATTGATATTCTTGGAATGAGTTCCAATATGTTCAAAGCAAATAAAGACAGTTTATCTCCAATACTGGTTCATTTTATTAATCAGTGTTTTTCGACTGGCATTATTCCTGAGGGTTTAAAAACTGCAATTGTTTTACCTATATTTAAGAAAGGTGATAAACTAAACAAAGAAAATTATCGACCTATTTCTGTTATGAATATTATGGAAAAGGCTTTAAAGTCACGCATGGATAGTTTCTTGGAAAACCATAATATTCTTAGTAGTTGTCAATTTGGTTTTAGACCTGGAAAAAACACCAAGTCAGCTTTGATACAATTTATTAATGGGGTATACTGTCCAGTAAATGAAAAAAAGATTGTTGGGGCTCTGTTTATTGATATCAAACGAGCCTTTGATATGGTAGACCACAATTTGATTTTGCATAAGCTTTATTTATTTGAATTTAGAAGTTGGTAATAGTTACAGTTCACCTTATAAAGGTTGAGTTTGGGGTACCACAGGGCTCTGTCCTGAGTCCACATTTACTTTTAATATATATATATATATATATATATATATATATATATATATATATATATATATATATATATATATATATATATATATATATATATATATATATATATATATATATATATATATATATATATATATATATATATATATATATATTAATTCAATATTTAATTTAAACTTAAAAGGTAAAATTATTGCATTCTCCGACGATATAGCTTTAAGTTATTACGGCTCTAACGGCTCTAGTTGCCTGGAAGTTTCTTCTCAAACTAATTCTGACTTAAAAATGCTTCGTTCATGGTTTGACGGCCATTCTATGGTTTTAAGTGAAAAGACCAAGATAATGTTTTTTATGTAAATTATTGATCTATAGGTGCGAATAGTATTCCTGAGATAGTTTACCACGTTTCAAATTGTAACTTACTAAATTGCACATGCTTGAGAATTGAGCAGGTTAATATCTTTAAGTATTTAGGATTGCATATTGATACTAATTTAAACTGGAAAATCCACTACCAAAAAACAAAAGTGCAATTAAATGGTACTTTGCGTGCTATGTATTTACTACGCCCATTATATCCAAATACTATTTTACTAAAATTTTATTTTGCATGTTTGGACTCTAAACTAAGCTTTGGTCTACCCTGTTGGGGTGGTGTTAACTTGATTACTTTGGGGCCTTTGCGCGTACTGCAAAAATATGTAATTCGTACTATGTTTTTAAACGCCGTCGTGATCATACATGGTAAATTTTTGTGGCATCGAAAATATTACCATTGCAACACCTTTATGTTTTTAGGGTTTTAAAATTGTTTTTCTCGAGAAGTGAGCATCGATTACGACGAATGATTCGCTCCCACGCCATTTTTAAATTGTATAATTAATTTTTAAGGTTTATCGCTGCTGTCTGTGGACACAGATTAGCATATCTTCATAACCTTTTATTCTATTTTACTATAATGAAATTATTATTTTTGTTTTTGATTATATTGATTTGTGTAAATGTATAATTTTTTTTTGTTGTTGTAAATATATTTAAATGGTTATGAGAATATATATATATAGCGATTGGTTTGAATTCGCCAATCTGAAAACTTTACTGAATCGATTTTCACTGAATTTATTTTTAAGGTTATATTTAAAATTTTAGACGTAACAATTGTTGTCCTGCAAATACTACTGTAGTAGTGCCATAAAGTATCATTTAGGATTTGGCTATAGTGCTGGACCGATTTGTTAATGACCGTCCCCAAACTGTAAATTGTTCTAAACTGTGAATTTTCTAAATTTGGAGTGAACTTCAACTTGCATTTGTTAATTTAACAAAATTATTATGATTATTTGATTATATTAGTTTTGAAAATTAAATGGTCTTCTTTTTAAATCCTTCGTAAAAATTGACAGACATATTACCCTGCCAGTTCATGAAGTAGCTTGATTAATAACCTACGATAATAACGTGATTAGGGAGATTCCAATAAAGGAAGTCCCGAAATGTTTGCAAATTATTTTTGTTTCGCATAATATTCGATGTTTAAGAGCAAATTTTGATATGTTTGATGCGTTTGTAGCCATCAGTCTGAAATCTTAACTTGATTTGATTTTTGTTTCCGAAATTTGGATTTATTCGAATGAAAGTTCAGAATTTAATTTACCTAATGACAATTTTAAAGCATGCTGTAATGATAATTACCGCGCTGGTGGAGTTGGGGTTTGTTTACATAAAAAATTATCATGTTCTTCATGGTATACTTGTAATTGGAGTTCAGCTTTCTTCGTTTGGACATCCAACTAGGCAGAAATGTTTGGATTTTTCTATGTTTTTACTGTTTTTGTAATAGTGACGTTTTTTTTTTAATTTTTTGGATGATTTGCTAGGAACAATAAACAATGATAACATCGTTATCTTAGGTGATCTAAATATAAATCTGTTAACCTTCTGTAGGTGAACTGTTTCCTCTAACGTTGTAGGTGAACAGGGCTCAGACTAGCCCCAACATCTATCTTTGTATTTTAAATGCGAAATGATAAAAAGTGAGTTTTTTATTTGGTTTCATTTTCATTATATATTATAAAAAAGAAAATATGTATTTCAAAAACATCTTTATTTTATTATTTATTATTTTATTATATCTCGCATAAAAAAAATTATGGAGAAGCATCATCTAACTCTAGTTTTTCTTCGCCTGACTCTAGCACCTTGGAGTTAACGCATCCGTCGCAAAGAGTTTTTACATGTTTTGGACATGTTGGAATCTCGCAAATATAGCATCGAATTCTAGTCTTTACGTCCGCATTCCTTGGGCAAATTGAGCAACGAGGTCTTGAGCTGTCGCGTGGTTGCTGTTCTTACCGGACTCTGTCTTTTGATAACCTTGTACCCAATCTGATGCATTGTCATCTTAACACTCTTCTTCATAGCTTGATGTTTTGCCAATCTATCCAAAATATAGGTGTGCACTAATTGCATCGCTAATTATTTCAGGAAAACTTGCGCACTGTATCGACTGCCCAAAAAGTTGAGGATTCGCTAATTTATAAAGATTGAATGCGGCTTTGCCATCATCATCGTTTAGTGTCGACAGCAATAACACATTCTTGAGCCTTTTATGGCACGTATTTTACTAGGGTCAAATGGTCATTGAAACAAAACAGCGAGGATCCTTCAAGCCTGTCATTTATACAAGATTTATGAGTGAACTCGTAAATCTCGGAATGTCTGGTTTGTTCCTTCTGATTGTACCAATTATTTTGGTTTTTCTGTAGAAATTGATCCGCCAATTTACAACTAATAAAAAAATTATCCATGGTTATGGTGCGGTGTTTATTTAAAAACGGCTGAACCAATCGATGGATCAAGCTTAGCGGTAAAGCGTGGTTCATTTGGCTGTCTACCCACATAAATTTCAGCAGTAAGGGGATAGGCATTCTTTACCAAAAAATTGTAATCCAATATTTTCTGGGTTTCAATGGAATATATTGGCGGAATAAACATCACTCTCGCATGGTTCAACGATCGTCAAATACGCTGACGGTTTATAGGGAAGACGGATGTTTTCCGTAAACATGTTCCAAATGTCAAGAAAAGGTGCCAATTTATCAACTTTCAAACGTTCGTGTCTGGTCCGGTAGTTGTCAAACCGCATAAATCGTAGTAGCTGCTTCAACTTATGCTGCGCCATTGCAGCCCGGTAAAATGGTCGACTATTTCTACTATACAACCCATCTAGTTTCTCGTTCCAATTCTTATGGGAACCGTAAAATTTGCATTCTAGTTTCTATTGAAATTTTTATTCTGGCTGCGATATTATGATGCGCATCTTTGTATTCCTCTTCTTCAACGGAAATATCGGCTTCTTCCCCCACTTCCTCTTTGTCAGTTACATCTAACTAATTCACTTGTGCCTCTTCAACATCTTTGTCAGTAACAATGACATCAACATTATCATTGGCTACTACATCATCGGTATTGCCCGTCGAAACTTCATCGTATAAATCTCGAAGATCTTAACTTGGTTGTCGCTGTCGTCGCAACTTTCGAAATACTTACCTTGATTATTGCTCTACAAAAACACTTGAGACACACTCATCACACAAAATGCACTGTTCAAACAATCCCCGTTTGCAAATAAATATCACAAAAAAAAAATTAAAATTTCTCAAATTCGTTCTAAAATAATTAAAAGGCTATGTAGTAATCTGTTCTGGGGCCGAAGCTCTCCCAACTCTTTCGCAGTTAATTTTTGACGTGCTTCCTTACGCTGTCGTCACCAGCCAAGTTGAGGACACACGAATACAGGTTCGATTTTAAATCCATCTGCACATTGCATTGCTCCAGCCAGCCTGCACTGACATGGACGTAGGTTCGGCCCATGGATTCTGCACTCCAACAGGAGGTCATAGTTATGTTCATCGTCATCACCGATTTAAATCAGGTGATGAAAAATCCCTTTTGCAACCCTCCCCCGTTGGGATTCGAACCCGGTACCTTCCGTCCCAAACACCGCAGCTTTAACCACTGCGCCAATTGCTCGGTGGCTTTGTAGTATTTACGTTATAAAAGCTCATCAACTAAAACACAACCGAATGTAATATTGTATTATTTCCTGAATTTGACTGAGCGAATATATAGCAAACCAAAAAGCGAAAAACTGTTCTTTTATTACACAAATGCAATTTTTATTACATAGAAATTAAACGAGATATTGTTTACATACAAAATATATGAAAAGATGTTGGGGTCAGCCTGACCCCTGTTCACCGTTTTAGAACTAAAATTATTCAAGCCATAATAAATACAGTAAATTCAACGGATTTTGATGCGCTTTTTTTCAACGACACTTAGAACATACCACCACAGGCATTTTTAGATTATCTGCCTAAACTAACGACTACATAGCTTTAAAATCCACTTTAAACTTGGATGGGGTTAGTTTGACCCCTGTGCATCGACAGAAGGTTATTAAACAACGCAATCTGTTTCAACTATCTAACATTGCTTGCATCATATGGGTTCCTCAGTGTATCTAATAATCCAACTAGAAAACTGTCATGTTTAGATCACGTATTTGTTAAATCCAGTAGTGCCTATACTTTTAGTTTAGATAATTTACCATTATATATTTCTGATCATAATTTAATTTCACTCAATATTTGGTTAGATTCAATTAGAACTGTGCCAACTTATAGTGTAAATCTTTCTGGAATTCAGAAGTTTAAAAACAAGCATTCTAAAGGATTGGATGGAGTTGATAATGTAATTTAGAACAATTGTACTTGGTATCTGGTTGACATTTTAAAATTTTTATTTAATTTAAGTCTAAAGAGTGGTATATTTCTAGATGCTCGAAAAGTAGTTGTGGTTATTCCAGTTTTTAAAAAGTATGATGCTCTGCTAATGAATAATTACCGACCTATCTCACAATTGGGTACTTTTTGGATTTATAGCTGGAAAATCTACAGAAGAAACTCTCTTGAAAGAAATGGTCAGCAGTATTTATGGACATTTCTAAAGTATTCGATACTGTTAACCACGACATATTTATCAAACAATTGTCAAATATTAGTGTTAGAGGCAAAATATTAGATTGGTTAATAAGTTACCTTTGTGTCCGCAGTCAAATTGTAAAAATTAATAACGCTTAAAATTAATTGAAATTCAACAGTTTATTAATTTTGATTAACAAAAATCTAAAGTTATGCATTTTAGACGAACAGACTTAACAGTTGATCATAACCTTTTCAAGTATTTTGAACTGACAATTTTGTCAGTCCTCGTGTTAATAATGAAAAATTTAGGAGATTTTATTTGTATACGGCTCCTTATTAGTTCCATCAATTACCTAAACATTTGAAAATGCTTCCATCTGGGCGGAAACATAAATTTAACAGAGAAATTAAAACTTGGCTGCTTGACATCGATGATATTGAGCAATGTTTTTAGTATAAGATTTACATTATGTGCTAATGTGCCTTCTTGTAATATAAGTTTTCAATTAAAATATAACTGAGCTTGTATTTTTGTATTTTTGTTAAAGAGATTATTTTTTTGATCTCTTTTTAATGTAACCAAAGAATATTTTATTTTCTTATAATTCTTTTTCTAATTGCTCCACAACAGACATAATGTCTATATTTAAAATTTATTATTAACAAATTTATATTTTATTATTAATTTCTTTTTAATTTTTATATATATATATATATATATATATATATATATATATATATATATATATATATATATATATATATATATATATAACAGGGTGGTACTGAGTTTAAGTATTCATACCGACCGATTCTGCCCTTCTGTACTCGTATTCGTCCCCAATTCGCCTTCAAAATCACCATCCCAAATTTCCTTTACTTCAATTTCGTCTTCTTGAGATCTCATCTTTGTTCAGAACAACACCTCGAACGGAGTAATCCTAATACTTCTTTGCAACAAATTATCTAGGAATCGTTGCAAGACATCTGTATATTTGTACCACTCTTGGATAACTTCTTTCGCACAATACTTCTGGAATTCTTCTGATATGAAAGCCGCCCCTCTATTGGAAATTATACTATTTGGATTCTCGAATATTGCCTTTTGCTCATCTAACTTTTGTATGCCTTCTGCTGCGCTGATCGTCTTCGTTCGATTTGATGCACAATTGGATCTTTTCTTCAACTTTGGGTATGTAAAATTGGGTATGTAAACTTTGCGTATGTTGATTAGTTCAGCTGTTTTTTTATTAGCAAAATGACCCTGTTCATGACATATGTGAACAATCTCTCTTTCCATAGCGCTTGGAACCACCAGCAAAGATGAACCTCTGACAAATTTATACAGAATACCATTAGATAATAAATAATAACTAGATAATAAATAAGTAAGGCTTAGATCCTGTTTTTGTGCAGCTCGTCTTCGACTCACTATACTGTTTTCTATAATTATCACACAAGAATTTCTACTCAATGCGTCCACAGCCTTTAACGATGGCGGTGCCAGTGTGTCGTTATTTTAATTACTTAGGATTGGATGTTGTGCGAACCAAAGCTCAGTTTTGATCTAATAAGGAGTTTAGTTAAAAATTAATTAGAGCTAGTATGCTAATTCGGCCGAGTTCTTCGACTTGGTCGTTATCAGAATGTGTATCCACTATAACATATGAATGATCGATTCCTTTATCGTCACAGTAGCGCATGATAATTTTTTATGACCGCTGTCTGCTTTTTTATCTTAAATAAAAGGTAATTATTTAATTTGTGGTTAGTTACATAACCAAGATACGTATCTGACACCAATACATGGAAAATAAGTTAAAAATCCACGTAATCTCTCTATGCTGCTGCGACTATCGCCACGAGCTCGTTCTCGATGGTGATTACCAGTATGGATTACGACTAAGAGAGTTAAAATGTTGTATATACGGTGTTTCGGGCGATATCCCAATTTTTGCTCAACCGTGTGTATTATTTGCTACTTTTGAATAAAGTATTAGCACTGCCCTTGAAGCCAATGTTTGTTTTATTCGTTCAAATGAGCTAGCTAAAATTTAAAAGTAACATCTTTGCGTAAAATATCACTTAATAGTTTAGTTATGAGAGTATAATTTTCCACAAATCACTGGAAATATCCAATCAAGCCTTTTAAAGGGTTTGGTTCAGGAAATTTATATACAGCCAAAGTTTTCTCCATTAGAAGGTTTCACGCAATTTCCCTCAATCTCATATCGCAGATATTCTATTTGATCGCGTATGAATTGATATTGGTCCTATTTGATTTGTAAATTATTCTCTACCGCAACCGCAATCTTTAAGTACGTCGTGGGGCACCAAAAGGATAACAAAAGCAATGTATTTAACTGAATCGGCAACGACTCGTACATGAAAAAAACCATTTCTCAAATCTAGTGCCGTAAATACAGTCGCACCCTGTAGTTAATCAATCTGACCATATTAGTTCATGCACATGACTGTATTAGAATGTCATCACTCATACTCACCGTTGGAGTCTAACTCTTACATACTCATACATGAGAACGGATTTAATCAACAACTTGTATAACTTCAGCTTGTTAGCATTTGCAAAGGATCAATGCTTTATCCATTCAAAGCAAGGTTACCACTGATATCATGCCAATTTATATTCCCTCTCACCGAATACAATGATAAGGGATAAAGGACGATAAGGGCCCCAAGGTATCTGAAACTCATCACTATAATAGAAAATATGGGTTACGACTGTTTAAATCCATTACTTGTTGTTATTCAGTATGGATTTATATTTATTTACCAATTTAGCGAGGAGCTCAGCAGCACACAATCCCAATCGAAGAAGCATCGGCTTATTCTTGAGGGAAGCAACCTGCAACTTTAAACACAGTAGTCGAACGCAGAAACCAGATGTGGTTTTTGATCGCTCGTACAAAACAGCTCCATAACCTTGTTCGCTAGCAATCCACGTATTTGAATGTAGTCTGGAACAATGTTGTTGTCGAAAAGATGAACAGAACAGATAACAGATAAACGCTGCAATTGTCCCAATTTATTTCGGTAATTATGCCAAGCAGTATGAATTTGATTTGGCAGGCCCTCTTTAACTACCAAAGCTCTTGCAATATAAATTTTTCAATCACTACTACTGGATATACGACCCCTATCGGATCATAGATTTTGGCTTTATCTGACATGATCATTCTTTTTGTAACCTTATTTGAATGAGTCGTGACATCGAAAGCAAGATTTTTCCGAATAATCCGTTTCTTAAAAAAATATGACTTCCTCTCGGCCAGTCGCGTTGATACCATCTACTGCATCCTCCTTATTAGAGTACCATTTACTTAACGACATGTTTTGTTTTGTTTGAGTTGAATAGCTTGGGATACAGAATTTGCACCGGTCGCGGAATCTCTAGAAAATCTATTGATAATACTGGTCATTTGGATGTATTAAAATTTACCGATACATTTTAGATGTATCGGCGCTTATGGTAATCTTGTGAGTCCTTAAGCGCAGAAGAATGTTGGATAATTCGTTTTGTACCACTGGGAAATTAAGCAATATGGAATTTAATGATTTGCCATTAGTCGATAATGAGGACTCTAAAACCATATGACCTAGATCGATCGTACTCCATCATAAACTGATTATAAGCGTTTTGAAAATTTGCATCTTTCTCTAATCGCTTCTCGATATTAAAGAATCATTTTAAAGCTATTTCGGACAAACCTCCCAAACTAGGATCTAAATGTCAAAATGGTAACCGTACTACAAAACGACTAGATTTGTTTCTTTGATGAGTTAGCTTGAAGTGTTCAACTTGAAATGTTTTTCAACATCCCAAAATCGTATCAATAATCTGTTGAGGTATTCAAAAACCTCCGTCTTGGCTGGACATTTATTTACTACTAGAAACTACTCATCCAAGCTGAGTCTTTTGTAGACATGGAAGCCCAGAGCCTAATTTCACTTCACCCACAGATTGCAATTCTTATAGAACAATTTGGCACCTATTAGGATGTCTACTCTTTAGCAGGAATGGAATCTTGGATCCGCTAGTTGTATATTCTGTGATATGTTCCATTGAGAAACATCATTATTGAAAGCCGGTTGGTTGTATGATATCTTGCTGAGGATTTGTACTTCGAAACTCGTAGTGTATAGCCATTATATTTTTATTTAATTGTCAGGAGAGCAGAAAAGAGCATAATACCCTGTATCGTTACAGATGCTGATATTAGTTGAATGCAAATATTAGATGCCAATGATTTGGTGATAAAATTTATTTGAAAGCCAGAATCGAATATGGCTCTTGCAGTGACCACCAATCCGGTAGTGCTTGAAATGGGAACTTCGCAGTAGCCAACATAACATATCTCGCTGCAGCAGTCGATAATACCGTAGGTTGTGTGTAAATAGATGCTTGGGTGTTGTTCGAAGATGTGGTTAAATGGGTTCATTTGTCACATGTGAGTTGTGAGACGATTGTGGGGGTACTGAAAATTGTGGTGTGACATGCAACAGTGAATGATGTTTTAATTTACAATACCGACCAACCACGACGGCCAGTTCTTAACGTTGAGATTTACTCGAAGGCAATTTTCGAATAACTGGATTGCCGTTACCGTTTTTATTCGATCATCAATCGACATTGCTATATATTCATTGCACCGCATAATTGTATGTCCATCTTTCGTACAGTGAACGCATGATAATCAAGGGTTGGCTTGAAATGATGTATTATAGTTTAGCCGTGAATGTTGCTTAAATAAATTTAGTGATCCAGGTTTTGTTCGAGCATAATTCTGATTGATAGCTTGGTATTATACTTTAAGGTCCATGGGAATCAAAGACATATCGAGAGATTGCCCTTCCAATGCATGACTTCTAAGTTTGATGAATTATACGTTAAGTCCATTAATGTTGGAAGTATATTAATAGGTGCTTCTTCTCTCCATTTAGTTCTTGTATTCACATCAAATTTTGACACAATTAAATACACTATAATGTCATCCCAGTATTCAGTTTGGTGACCAAGATTCTTGAGTGATTGCAAATGTGAGTTGAATTCGTCAATCAGCTTCAATAGATTTTTCGCAGTTACATTGATGACTGGGTTTATATAAAACAAAGCACGATATGTTCCTCGATCATATAGTTTTCTCTATCAAATCTGTCGATCAATAACTGGCGAGCATCTTCATAATTCGATGACACAAAATCCAGGTTTTCTATGGTTTTTGGTAGCAACACCTTCTAATGAATTTCGCAAATACTGGGATTTGAATAGTTCAGACAATCGTCAGTTTTAATTCGCATTTGTATCAAACGAGCCAACAAACGACTTCCATTTTGTAATATCACAAGCAAAATGATCAAGCTGTATTTCAGGCAAATTGGGTAAAAGTTAATTTCTTTAACATTATGTACCACTTTCCCTTTTTCTCTTCTTTTAACTGATCAACTTGTTCTTCTATTAAAGGTATTTGTCCTAAAACGGTAAATATTTGTACTGTTAAATCAATTGTTTTAAAATCTAATTTATATTAATTTTAAAATTTTGTGTCAAATAAAGTGTATATACATTAGATTTTCGGCGATTAAATCACGTATTAGTCATATAACAGTTAATTCAATTGATTTGTAATGATTAACCAATTGTTTTAAAATCTAATTTAGCTTTATTACAGTTGAATGGTGGAGTTGCTGATAAGAGGCGTCAGAATGCAGAGCAGTTCAGTAAAATTGTGATTGTCTTGTGCTAATGATAGTTAAACATTGGTCACCGGGAAACTGGACCAATTCTGTCATTACTAACTTATCTTTCTTTTTCCTACACCACAAAAAAAAATACTATTTATCGATCGCTTAGGTGCTAGTAACTGGTTTGAGTCTGTCATAACTAAGATTCATTCCATTCCATTTGTTTTGTTATATGTAATACGGGTGTATGGTGATGCCCAGCATTCAGAGTTCCTGGTTCGTTATTGGCCGCACATTTTTTTTTTTTAATTGTTTCTTTATTCAGAAAAAAAGAATGATATAAAGTATACTAAATAATATAAAAACAGAAACAACTTATATAGTACACTCCTTATTTAAACATAAATGTATCGGAGTTACGATTCTTATAATAGAGGATATAATAAAAATATTAAAGAATAAATAAAAAAATAAATAAAAATATAAAATAAAAAATAAAAAAATAAAAATAAAAATATATTGAATTTTTTGTTCAACTATTAAAACTAAAATATTAAAATAAAAGGTTTTATAATTGTATATAAGAAACACACAAAAACAGATTATTGTACAAGTGCTGATTAAATAGTTCAAATATATATAGTAACCACAGTTAAACCAACAGTATACGTAAAAAAGTTACGAAAATGTTCTTTCTTAGGAAACGGAATAAACATTCTATTCTTGTTGCGCAATACATAAGGCTTAATAGAACCATTAATAACCCGATTTCCACTCATTAAATAAAATGTCTTTAGTATTTTAAGAACATGTAAATATCGCAATGGTAGAATTTTCATTTCTTCAAAAATCGGAAAAGACGGTGTAATCCTAGGCAAAAATTTCATAACTTTGATAATACATTTTTAAATTGATATTAATGACTTTAAATTAGTGATATAAATTCCACCCCAACATGATAACCCATACTGTAGATGAGAGTCCACTAATGCAAAATACAGTGATCTCAAGAATTCTGGACTACAAATCTTACGTAGAAAATACATAATCCTCAACGTATTACACAGTTTATTCTTCAAATGAGAAACGTGATTCTTAAAGTTCAGTTGGTAGTCTAAATGAAGACCCAAAGACTTAAAAGAACTTACAACTTCAATTGATATACAAAAACGATCACAAACCGTCTCATTACACAATAGAGAGTGACATTTCATCGGGGTTGTATCGTGAATTTTAGAGGTCAAATTGTAATGCATCAATTTCGATTTTGAGCTTATTATCATGTCATGAACATAGAACCATTTTTTAACTAGACCGATATCATGTTTGATGCAATTTTCAAGCGTACTTGTATCTTGACTAGAATAGAGGAATGCCATATCATCAGCAAATGCAATAATATTTCTTTTAAAATTTAAACTAAAAATTGAATTATAATAAATCAAAAATAGGAGTGGTAGTAGTCCCAGTACGGAGCCTTGTGGAACACCCACATTAACTAATCTCGCATCGCTGTAAGAGTTATTTACGCAAACCATTTGCACTTTATTATCTAGATATGATTGAAATAGATTTAAAGCAGATCCTCTAACACCAATATGACCGAGTTTACTTAACAATAGTTTGTGATTGACAGTATCAAAAGCCTTTGGAATGTTAATAAAAAGAGACGCAGTCTCCAAACCACTATTTAAAGATTGCTGCAAAGGTGTTAAAAATGAAATAAGCGCCTTTTCTGTGGATGAGTTTTTAATAAACCCGTACTGTCTCTCATCAAGAAATTTGATCTTATTGATGTATTTCAACAATCTGACTTTAATAAGCTAAATAATTATCTTTTTCCTGATAATTTTTTAAAAGAACAATGTTTAAATCGCCTAATAACATTCTGTATTTTGACCTCTCCTTAACTAGAAAGTCATTCAGTACGTTTAAGAAGCTGCTGACAGAAAAAAAATTAAATTTATATATTAAAATGAAATTAAATTTTTTTCTACCTAGTTGAACTGACAATTTGAGAGCATCAGCAGATGTAAATTTTAATGTTGAAACTTTATGGCTCAAAGATGACTTAATGAATAGTGATACCCCACCAGACCTATAATGATCATTACAATTAGCATAAAATTAAAATTATTTATTTTGTATTTATCAATTTCAGAACTCTTTATTCAGGTTTCTGTTAAGAAGATAATGTCAAAATCTGGCTTTAATTGATTGATTGATTGATTAGAATGTACGGCCAAGGACGAACCAGGAACTCCCGGAATGCCGGGCACCACCGTACATCCGTGTTACATATAACAAAACCGAAGGAGTGGATGGAATGTTAGTTATAATAGACTCGACCCGGTTGCAGACACCTAAGCGATCGATAGTTAGTGTTTTTTTTTGTGGCGAAGGGAAAGGAAGGGTAAGTCAGTAATGACAGAATTGGTTCGGTTTCCCGGTAGCCAATATTTAAAGTACTGTTAGTTAGCACAAGACAACCACAATGAGCTGCTCTGCATTTTGTCATATATTATCAGGAACTCCAATCTGCAATCATTTTTCTGTAATCTTGCAGTGTTTCTCTAAAACAATATCTATTAATGGTCTGATTTCTGCAAGCCGTAGGCTGTAATAAATTAAATTAGTTTTTGATCGAAATTTACAATTAAATATTAAAATATAAAAAATATAACAAAGATAACAAATACAAATATTAAAATAAAAATATAACAATATATTTAATATAATAAATTTAAAAATATAAAAAATACAAAATTATAAAAAATATAAAATTTATAAAACATATAAAAAATATAAAAAATATAAAAAATATAAAAAATATAAAAAATATAAAAAATATAAAAATATAAAAAACCTAAAAATATAAAATATATAAAAATGCAAAAACATACAAAGAATACAAAAAATATAAAAATACAAATATTATAAAAATAATTATACATTTTAATAATATAATAACATAATAATATACTATAATAATATAATAATATGATAATATAATTAATACTATAATACATATATATAATTTGGTACAATATATTAACATTATAATATAATAACATAATTTCTGCAAGCCGTAGGCTGTGATAAATTGCATTAGTTTTACCTTAAATCTACAAATTTATTAATTCGGCATATTATTGCTAAAATTTAAAGTGTTAATTAGAATATAATAATAAAGTAGTATAATAAAATAATAATATAATAATATAAGTACATGAACATCTAAAATATAAAAACAATAATATAAAAACACAAGAATACAAAAACATAAAATATAAAAATGAAAGCACACAAAAATACGAAATTATCTAAATATAAATATTAATAAAAATATAACTTTACGATAATTTAATAATATAACCTATCAAAAGCCACCAAAAGATGCACAACACCACAAACCATTGATTGGGTCATTTCCATAAAAAATATAAAATTCTAAATTCAAAAATATACAAAATTTATAGCCCTCGCCAACCCTGCCTCAAATCGCAAAAAATGATTACTCAAAATCGAAAAAGTCCAAAAGGCATCCGATCGAGACAACCGATACACTCATCAAAAGCCTTCAATACATGTAATAACACCACCGTAAATCATTAGTTCATCCTCAAAAAATGTAAAATCCAAAAATGCACCAAAAAAATTCCTTCAAAACATGCAAAAACACTACCACAAATCAATTGTTCATTCTCAAAAAAATTTAAAAATTTAAATTCCAAAAACAAACAAAAGCTTCAGCCTGGTCGCCTCGTGAAAGACACAGCTGCAACCACCAAAGACGAAGTCCATTTACAGCAGGCCTCCAAAAACCATTGCCAACACCGCTCGAAACCCAAGCTATCCCTCACAACCCAAACATAGTCAAAACCAAAGCGGTGCGAACGAACCGGTACGGTTGTCAGCCACCAACAACTCCGCTGCACCCGAACTCGCATCCAACAGTCTAGCCGCACACAAACTACAAAGCAAACACAACCAACAAAGCACCACACCCCACCCCCACGCCGTTTCCAAAATCCAAACCACAATTGATTCACATTAGGGATGTACCATTGAGCGGAAACATCGATATCTTACATCAATATTAACATCGGTACCTCTACATTAATACGTGTAAAACATCGAAGTTGAAACATCTATGTCATCGATACATCGATAATTATGACAAAAGTCATACTATAATTAAATTCAAAAAAATGTAAAAAAAAAAATCAAATAAATGTATCACTTTCTCAGTAACTTTCTCCAAATATCTCAAAGCCTATATGGTCTGTTGATTGTAGGACCATAGTAACATTGATAAACTTTTCTCTTTCAATCTGTTTCGTTGTTTTGTTACTGTCAGCCCGGCTTTTGAAAATAGCCTTTCAGATGGTAAAGGTCCTATTGTTAAACCAGTTACTAATGAAACGCGTTCAATAATACAATAATTATGCATAGATCAAGCAAGTTTACCTGTATCGAATTTAATCGAACGTCGATATTTCAGAAACATGGATATTTTAGATTGATCAACATCGATGTCAAAAAACTCGATTCATCGCATAGCAAACATTGATGTTTTTTTTATCAGCGATGCAAATCAAACATCCCTAATTCTCTCTAATTAAACCCGTCAATCCATACCAGCTGAAAAATTCAAGTAGCAAATATGCACCACCACAATTCACAATCAAAATAATTTACGTTCCTTTCCCAATTAAAAACAGATCAAATTAAACAAGTTACCGTCGACACAACTCGATCGATCATCTGTTATTTAAAATTCTAAAATCGTAAAACAAAAACAATCAACGAAACATATTACGATAATTTCTCTTATACTCCTCTCTCATGAGATACATAAATACATAAATACCAGCACGCATGCAAAATAAACCACCAACGGGATTAACAAAACGGAACCTGTGTACATACATACATATGCATGCACACACCAAATAGAAGCTACAATATAATATATAAGGTTTTACTATATTTGATTTTACCCAAAATCATGCAACCAAACTAGGGCTAACGCATGTTTTGTACCAAAATTGGACCACCATACAATTTTATTTACATTTATTATATAATCCATATACATTATATACAATACACATGTACATTATTATGATGAATCTTGTTATCCGTTGTAGAAACTAAAAATCGAGCGACAAAGACAAAACAAAACAAAAAGACAACAAAAAATAAAAACTTCATCTAAAAACAATGTACTAACGGTGCTAACGTATGTTATATATGATATATATATATAAATATATAACACCTATGTACAAAATATACCATAATAAAAAATAAAAAATGCACATTTAATTGATGCATTGGTACCTGTTCTCTGGGAAAGCGACAGAGATCCCGATTCATTTCACCACTTCAACACACACCATCTAGTGACATACCCAATTGTGTTAAATTAAAACTAATTTTTAATAGTTTACACTAAACATTATATATAAAAATTTAAAACTATCATTGTACAATAAATTAAATGAAATTAATTAATTAATTAAAATTTTTGTGAAACATCAATTTTCTTTTTTTACACTCACGCACAGTGACTCTAAAATTAAATTAAATAAATAATAAATTATAAAACGAAGAGAACGAACAAAGCACGTCAGATCTCTTCAACGATCAATGATCGACCTCATGTCAAAATCTGGCTTTAATATATTAATATTTGCCATCAGTAAGTCCAAATTTTTTCGCATACTTCGAATATTCTGTAAGATAAAATTATATTTAGACGATCTATCCATAAAAATTAATAAACAAAATAACTAGAATTACAATATAGGGCCAGCAAAAATCACTATTAAATCTTACATCAGTATAAACTCTAACGGTTAAAATATATTTTATAATAAAACCAAAATTTATTTAGTTTAAAATAATGCATAAATTTAAATCAAATTTCAAATGATAATTTACTAAAACTAAAATATTTAAAATATTCAGCTTAAAAATCAAAAAAATTTCAAGCACCGAAAAATTTTCAAAATGTATAGAATTAAAACCGTAGTAAGTTACCAGCTTTATAATGTGTTCAATAATATGTTCAATATAAGCACGTTCGCATACTATATGCTTAATAATAACAAAAAGTACAAAATCAAACAAAAAAGCAACCAAATAATATGACATTAGAAATATAAATGTCAAACAAAAACAAAAACAAAAATAATTAAATAATAATAGAAAAATAGATGTGCGCAAAAATAGTGATACAAATGGATTGATATATCTAAAGATAAGTATAATAATAATAATAATAATAATAATAGTATTAATTGTGTAAAAGTATGAAGTGATATTTTTAATAATTCTATATTGCAGATATAAATGTAGATTAGATTTGTTTACCATTAGTGTCATGTATTCCAGAATTACTTGTTGACATAAACAAATCTGATGATGTAAATTGGCCACTATTCGATAATATTTGGTCCACTCAGGGTTGGGCGTTCTACATGTAAAAAACGTTTTCTCCATTTTACATGTAAATAACGTAAATTACAAAAAAAAAAAAAATGTGTATTTTATAAAAATATGTAAATTATATTTAAAAACCGAGAATCCGTCCAGAAATAATTTAAAATATTGAATAAATGATACAAACATTTGTTTATAAGAATAACTTGCATTAGAAAATCCAATTAAACATTTTATTTAAATGGTTAATCATAATTATTTTCAACTTTTAGTTATCTACATTGAGACTATAAAAATCACCTATCCTTCTACAATGCCATCTGTTTACGTCTTAAACAAGTTTTTATATTCGACAAAATAAACAACTAGTGACATAGTGCCATCTAGCTACATTTGAATAAACTAAAATAAAATAGTTTTAAGAGTGAATATTTCTTTCGATATGTAGCGGAAAACTAATTGCAATTTGACGTTTAATCATAAATAAAATAATTCTCTGCAGTGAAATGAATGAAGTGAATCTATACTCGTTTGACTGGCTTTTAAATTTAAATCTTTATTAATTTCAAACAGGACAAAATCAACCAAATTATCACTACCCGTCTCACCGTCATCAAATAAATGTATGCCTGAAATTACTAGCCTTATTCTATCCATTCGATAAAATGCCTATGCATTATGCCTTTGATGTCCAGTGTAGTAAAGAGGTAGCGAATATGATTATCGAATTTAAGCGTGGAACTGTAGTGAATTTTATTAATTCAATTTAATTTTTATACTCTAATTACAATTAATAATTTTTCATAACCTAAGTTTGCAGCAATACCATTATACTAACCTTACCATAGAATTAATACTAGATAAATTGATTAATACATTAATAATTAAATTTGGGGAAAATATTCTTTTTGAAACCTAGCAGTTACCATTCAAGGAATTTCATATGCTTACTCCTCTCACGAAAAACGAAGCGTTCATCAAATTACATTTATTGATAGCAGGTGTCAAGATTTCATTGTCAAAATATTTCTTATCATAGGAAAGTTGCACTTTATTTTACATTTATACATATGTACAAATATCACAATAAATAAACACAAATACACTACACTGTAGTATATAGTCAATTTTTTCTTTAATTAAGAGATTTGGTAACAGATGGCGATAATTGTAATGAAAAAGTTGATTTATATTTTACAGTATGTATAAAATAATCGTTTATATTTTACATACATTTTACATGTAAAAACCCAGTAAATTACATTTTGTAATTTACACGCCCAACTGTGGGTCCACTGATACATTGGATGAGATGATAGCTGATGACGGTTGTAGGCTGGTATTCATTCGAGATATATCATTAAATGATCCAATATGATGTATTTTCGAATCAGCTTTTTCGTAAGTAAGTAGATATTATTCTCTTTACACCATAAAAATTGAAAATTAAATTTATTTTTAATTGTTTTAGCGGCATTATGCAATTTTGATTGGAATTTTGTGAAATAATGCAGCAGAAAAATTCTTTGATTTGGAGTGTTACTAGAGAATTCAGAGTCCAATAGCTTAACATATATTGGATTATTTTTACGAAATACACTTATGATATTATTTTTGGTTTTTAATGTTACAATAACATAATTTTTAAGAAATGACACACTATCTTTTGTATGCACCATTTGTTTCACATCCAGTATGTCATCATTCTGGAGTGAAATGCCCACTATACTGAAAATGTTGTTTACAATTCCACTTATATTTACACACACTGGTGGTATTCCGCAGATCACAATGTTATTTTCGTTTAATTTTTGGGCAGGCCAAATGAGCGCCTCCATAAAATTTATTTTAGCATCTTGAGCTTCAAACTGCTTTTCCATGACAGTTAGTCTCTTATCCAACTGTATAACGTCATTTGTAAGACGATTTAAGACACCCTTCATTTCATCTAAGGTTCTACAAACAAAACTAGATGAATCTTTTAAAGATTCTAGTTGAGTTTGCATTCCTTTTAGGATAACGATTAAATCATTTATCTTACCATCTTGGGTATCAGAATCGTCATTTTTCTCGGGAGCCCCATCAATAATCGAACAATTTGCTCTCAAACGACAATCATAACACATTCAGTTCGCAGAGCCCCGTTCTATATTACTTAGTACCTCATCGGATATATCAACACATTTGATGTCAAAAACGCAATCCACATTTAACGCCTGGAGCTCGTTTAGAGATGCTCTTCACACACTTTTCACATATGCTCGACATTTTGTATTTTATTTTCTTTTTCTTTTTTTTAAATGACTAAATCAAAAATATTTATGTATTCGATAAATTATTAAAACACTTTAAATTAATTAACTCAAATTAATTTAAAAAAAAATTTGCAAGAATTTAATTTAAATTTTATATAATTTTATTAAAATTACACCTCTATAAATTTATTTAGTTTCACTGATGTATACAACGCAAAGGTCGGATTAAGAATTTTAATCAATCAATTTATTTTTCTAGTACAGGGGTGGGATGTTGTAACATCACTATCGATACTATCGAAAGTGATGATCACATCACTAGTGATGAAAGTCGGTATGTTGTATCATTTTCGACAGATAATCGATAATTGTATATTGCAACACTTTTTTTTACTTGAAATGACAGCTGTTTTTGAGACATTTTAATATTATTATTCTTATTAAATAAATAAATGAACATTTTTTTCATAAATAGTATGATAAATAATTGAAGCAATATTGGTGAAGTTATTTTGTTTGTTTTTTTGTTAATAAAAAGTTCCGTCATCATCAAAACATCAAAATATATTTTTAGTGTCGTATGCTAAGGGACAAATATTTATGACACCTAATACCCTATATATGATATACAAAATTCATATCAGAATTTTACTTTGTTTTATAATAATATTATATGTTTTTATAATATTATAAATAAATAAACAAGCTTATTCTTAATTTTTGAAAATTATTATTAATAAATTTTAATTAAATTGTATTAATATTTGTTTTCCTTGAAGTCTTAACATATGTATCACTCAGATTTTTGATGAGTGATGAAACATCGAAGTTTTCGCTTGTCGAAAGTGGTACAACATACCAAAAGTGATAATTTATCGAATATCGAAAATTGTGATGTTACAACATCCCACCCCAGATCTCAAATAAAACGTACGATGTATCGACAGTGGAATGCGTGCTTGACTCTAGTTCTTTCTCATCAATATCAATTGATTGTAACTGTAATTGATGTTTGATAAATTCAGTCCGCTTATACTAACATCGAGACGAAGTTTGATTTGGTTTGTCTTAGCAGTTTGTATGTTATTGGCAATAAACTCTTTTATTTCTTCCACGAATTTGAGGAATATTTTAATTGCGCTTCTGAGCCATTGCCAGAATAAAAAAATATAATTATGAGCTTAATATACAGACCTAGAATCACTAACAAAATAGCATATGCTTTATCAAGGTCTAAACTAGAAGATACCTTTCATCGTACAGTAGTGGGACGGTACCTAGCGCAGTGGAATATAAAATACAACTTATCCAACACTGCTGCGAAGCACCACTAAATATGTACAAAAATCAATTGGCATCCAAATAAACGAGAAATTCAGGAAACACCGCAGTTACAACTTTGTCGCATCGGAGATTCTTCCAAGGGAAGCTTGCAAATCGAATATAAAGTAATTATATTTGAAATTAGGGAATGGCCCTAACGAGATTATCCAACAATTCTTATTTAACTGTCTCCTGTTGGTAAAAAGAATTTATCTAATTCAATATCAAAATACAACAGTGGAAGTCAAGGGCTGGATCACCGATCAATCATAACTATTCTAATCTTGAAACGCAATCTAAAACTAACGTAATAGAAACAACCAGTTGCTCGTGCTTCCATCAGAAAAACAATCAACCCGTGCATTTGAATATTTTAAGAACATCCGCGAGACAAGTTTATTTTTTGGAGAGGAAGAGTTAAGAAGACAAAAGCACACAGTCAACTAAACGTCAAATAATCTACACATTACGAAAAATAGACTCGGACTTAATTTTAATTAAATCGTCATGTAGTTAACCGTCATGTAGTTAAGATACACCGAAATTTGCTAACGTTATTCGTCTGAAAGCACTAATTAATAATGGACAAAATTCAAGAAATTACAATTCATTCAAAATAATTTTTGTTCAATTTGATTCCTTATCCAGTATATTATGCAATGATACCAACCCATGATAACCTCTTTTGCATGATATAACTCAAAAAGGTATCAAAATGATATGTTAACCCTTTATAATTTCATTTACAGTCAAATACCTTTTGATTTAATACAAATTTTAAAGTCGAACACCCATACGTATAATTTTTACCGCCCAACGTCATTATCGTCCCCAAAACATAGTTTCCAAAACTATTATAATATTGGTTTTCATTTCTATTTTGCGGTCAAATTCGAAACTTTACCAAATTTTTTATTTATTTTTGATTATACACACACAAAATAATACACCAAAAAATGTAACAAAACAAAAAAAAAAAAAAAAAAAACTTTTGGTTTTCTCATTTTCTCGTTACTAAACCCACCACCATTCTACTACCACGTCACATAACAATATGATCGAATTTCTGTCAAATTTATAATAGGAGATACGAAATTTTGTGCACTGTGGTTCGACACGCTGTTTTGATAATGTTATCATTTTTTGCCTGTTTTGTGTTTTGGTACAATTTGATGAATTCATTTTGTGTGGGGAAATTCGATTCATTTCAGTGGATGGATTCTAATGTGTTTGATTCATTTGCGTACAATTTTTTTTTTTGGTTTTTTCAGTTTTTTCGTTGTTATGACTTTTGTTTAATGCGGGGATATAATTCATTTCACTTTAGTTGGAAATGAATTTTACTGTCATGCGTACTGTGAGTATTAATTCTTTTTTTCGATTCACTCCACCATATCAAACGATAATACGTTTAGTCGTACAAAATAAAAGCTCGGCAGTGGTTGTGTGCTTTTATAAATAAAAAAATTAAATCGAACTTTAATTTTTTTTTTATTTGAGATAAATTTTCTTGTCAAAATTTTAATTAAATTAAATTAGTAAATTTATGAATTTAAATTTTTTGTATGTATCGCAAAATATTTAGTGTGCGGATGTGTTTCTAGTGCGGGTTAGTGTTTAACGATTAATACATTTTTTAGTTTTATTTAATTAATTTTTTTTAATTATATAATAATAATATATGAATACTAATGTGGAATACATATGTGGATTAAATCGTATTGTGATTGTAATTAAATTAAATTAAATAGTTTACAAATACAAAATAAAAAAAAAAAAATCTGAATAATTCCAAAAAACACAGATAAATAAGAGGATTATAAATAATTGAATTGATTCGATTTTATTTTAACTTTTTGTATTTTAGTTTTACATTTTGTGTAATCGAAAATCTAATAAAAAATAAATAAAATTAAAATTATGGTGTGTGGATTAGTCGTATATATTTAATTATATTATATGGTTTATAGCATAAAAAATCAGTGGTTTTGTATATAGCGTAAAATAAGTGATAAAATAAATTTACACAGTGTGTGTGTGTGTAGTTCGTGTTCTGTGTATGTGTATTTGTGTTGTGTATTAAAAATAGCGAGAGAAAAAAAATAATAAAATTCAAAAAAGCAAAAAAGCTTTCACTCGATTTTTTTGTGTGGTATGTGTGTGTGAAAAATAATTGGAAAAAATTTAAATTAAAATGTAAAAAAGCTTTTAAAGCATAATAAATATTTTGTTTATTTTTAATACGTGCGGTTACATACTCGTCTATACTATATACTGATACAGGAGAATAACCATGATTTTTTAAAAGGTAACTGATATTTTTCATTATATATGTTTATGCAGCTTTATGGGAAAAGTCAAGCATTTGATTGAAAATGATTTATTTGATTTATATACTTCCTAAATACACAAACTGACTTTATATAGAATCGGTTATACTCATGCTGATACATTTATAAATTTTTAATATTTTTTGTGCGGAACTAATTCGGAGAAATTTGTGCTGTAAACAAATTTACTATACATTCTAGACTCTACAGTTTATTTTTGACATTGTGGGTATTTATGTTTATCTTTGTCTTGTGTATGGTGAGGATACCAATTATTAGCCCAGATATTTATAGTTTGATGAAAGGAGCTATAAATAATTCATTAAAGGTTTGTTTTTTGTAATTTTAGTACTTTTGTAAAGTGGGTATAATAAAGTCATAATACAACATATAACTACTCTGGGTAGCAAAAATCACTGAGTTTCTTAAGATATTTGGGTAGTTTATGTTTACGACTTATTATTTTGTTATGCTTAAATTATCAAAAAGTATGTATATACTTATGCAGGTTGTCCCGGTTTGGGATACTAATCCGTTAAAGAGTGATTCCTTGGTTCATACGGAGAAAAAATATTTTAATGGGGCCTTCAATTTTTGTTAGCCTTTGCGATATACAAGTTTTTAAAAAATTTGGTACAGAAAAAAGTACATACAAATAATTATAAATGTTGTTATAATTTAACAATTTGTTTTATCAGGAAAACAGTAGGCGATGACAATCAACTCGTTTGTTTAAATGTTGGAAAAACAAAAGTAAAATATTTGCATTAGTTTTGAGAAATTGTCTTTAGTGTTGTAAATCAAAAATTCTAATTAATTTAAGAAAATTAATGTTATGGTGGCACAGTTCTCAGACGAAAGTACATTGATATCCATTTTATTCCTAGATTAGCATCCCAAACCAGGACATCTTATATATATATATATATATATATATATATATATATATATATATATATATATATATATATATATAATTATGAGTCTTGCGAATACGATGTTTAATCAAAACGATTTATTTGTTTTAACTTTTGTTCGAAGATGAATCCCAATGTAGATGACTGATACTAAAAAGATTACTAATGAAAGAGAAACTTGTCCAGAGCCAAATCCAATCTTGTTGTTCTTCTTGTTTTAATTGTATGTAAGACATTTGCTCCATGTTTTTCATGTTTTAATTATTTATTAGGCTGATGTTGAGACCTGCTATTCGATTGCGTGTTGCTTGGAGATTGTGCAGTATTCCTTGAATAACTTGCATTTCACTTCTGATATCGTATGATTTGAATTGACTATTTCTGAATGTTGCCGTCAGTGTTATGCCGATTTTTTATGTCGATTTTTTTATGGCGGTTTTTTACGTGTAAAAACTTATATTTTTATATTCGAATTTTAACCTCAAAAAAGTACATAATGTAAAATGCCTAAACAAAGTAAAGTATTTTCTTCGAAAGTTGTGTTTTTAGCAAAAGTAAATAAATGTCATTAAATTTGCATGTGGAATGACTAAAATTAATAGTTTGGGTTTAAATATAATTAATAATTCTAAAAACATACTTTAATATCTTAATTTTAAATATTAATAGCTTTATTTACTTATTTACAAAAAAAAAAATCAATCAAGTATAATCGCTATCTTTATCTCTGTATTGATCATTTTCTCCTAAATGTTCCTTATTATTAAGAGCAAAATAAATATGGGTCGATTTCTTAGATCTTTGAAATGTTAGGCGATTTCTGATTAAGGTTTGTATTTGTCCCCAGTTTGAAAAGATCCGCTCTGTCTGAGCAGATAATGCAGGAAGATTTTAAATTTTCAAAGCCAATTTGGAAAGTTCCGGAT
Source organism: Tipula confusa (assembly GCA_963556175.1). Classification (NCBI taxonomy): domain Eukaryota; kingdom Metazoa; phylum Arthropoda; class Insecta; order Diptera; family Tipulidae; genus Tipula; species Tipula confusa. The sequence continues at coordinate 104,016,124 of OY744475.1, forward strand.
ATTTTATTTCCGCCATACTCTAAAATATGTTAGGTTTTTTAATACCTTTATTGTAAATAACCGCAAAGAACCCAAGCATATTTTTAAAAAAATGCAATTTCTCGATTTCATCACCTGATAGGTATTTTAGGAGGAAATGGTTACTCTATCTAGGTAGTTCCCTACAAAAGAGATAAATTTATATTTCAAGATAAAGTTTTTTGAATTTATCTTAATGTAAATGTAATTTTAAATAATTACCTGTAAGTAATGCGTTGTCGTAAAATGGATGTAGGTAGTACCCAACCAACGCCAAATCACAATCATTTAACGCCAAATTACATCGTCGTTTGTAATGATATTGCATTTTTGGTTGGTATTTTTCGTTCTAATAAAATGAAAGCCTCATATAGGCTGCATCGACAAGCGAAGAATCTGATTTATGGCAAAAATTTATTAATTTTTTTCCATTAAATTTATCTTTTCGATAAATTCATCATCAAAAATTAATTTTGATGTACAAGAAATTCTCTGTTTTCGTTAGCATTATGGATCATGCTTACAACTGTTTTGCTATTGCTTGATGAATTCTTCTATCCATCAAGCAATAGCACTGAATTAGATGGTAGAGACGAACGTGATTCTTTTAAACAATCCTGGTAAGTGCTGTTTAAGAGTTTGCCAGATAAAATCTTTCGGCTGTATTACAACCGTAAAAAAATTTTGCCACTATTTTGTCCAATAGTTCTCGTTCTTGTGAACTACCAGAATCAACAAAACCGGTCAATGGTTTTGGATTCCCTGGATTTTGTTTTACCGCTCGTTTTTTATTGTTTAGTTTGGCAAATAATAATATACCCAAAGAGTTCAATCGTGGAAAACTAGATGGCACAATATGAGCTGGCGATAGTGTTAAAATGCGGCAACTTGAGCTTACAGGAACAAACGAGGTTGGTGTAGAGGCAGCTTCACTTTCATTTGAATTTATACAATTTCGAGATGACGTCAGTATCTAAGGTAACCAAAATAAATATTTACTATAAATATAATCAACAATTGAGTTAGCCCAACACTCTTACTTGTTCATAGTTTACTTGAAGTAAGAAAATCCAATTCGCTTGACTCTATTTCTTGGATTTCAATGTCTTCGATAGTGTACCTTACAATATCCATCGTACATGTACTCGACGAGGTAGAATTTAGTTTATCTGGTTTGGAATTTATAATATTTCGGCACTTTTTGCTAAATACATAAAAGTAAAGTTCTATTTTTCAGCCCCTAATAAGATAAATAGAACTAACCAATGTGCTTTAAGTCTGTTAATTTTGCCACATATTTTTACATATATTACAATGCGCCATATATTTTTTATTAGATTTTACCAACTGAAACTCTAGTTCCTTAAAATTCGTTGTTTTTGGTCTTCCGTTCGGCATTTCACAATCGCAATTACTAAAAAATCAAATCGAATAAACAATAAAAAATTTGTGCACTTATTTTTATTTAAAACACTGGCACTCGGCTTGGATATCACAATATAATAATAAATCCAACATTATTTTTAGGTTAAGTTTTGACAAGTGGCGAAAAAACGTTGAAAAAAACACCCTATGTACTAAAAAAATAAGCCGTATATGAGTAAAATAAAAAAAAACTTAATTAGTATGAGCATAATATAATTACACATAGTACTTCCATCATAAGAAAAAAACAGTTTACCCATTGATGTTCCAGATGTCGGGTTGATAGAATATCGTCAATATCGTCAACATTTAGTATAAATGATTATATTAAAACGATATCAGTAGCGATATCTAACACGTCAATGGGCTAACATACCATCGTAGTACTATGTGTATTTATTTTATGGTATGAGTAAACACTAATAACAATACAGAAAAACATAAATTGTTTTTGTGTTTATATAAATTTTTATATATAAACACGGCATTTTATTTTACATTTCTTTACCTTTTTTACGTTTTTTACATTATTTTACATTATTTTAACTATTTTTACGTTTTTACGCTATGTTACACTAAAAGTATAAAAAAAACTTTTTTACATAATGCCCATCACTGATTATCGTGCACGTTCCAGAAAGTTATAATAAAATTCCAGGTGATTGTTCTATTGTTGGGTCCTCAATTTGGTTCCTGGTGTTATCTACCAACAGTTTGTCTTCTGCGATGAGGTGCACTATTGTTTCTGATTTCCCTATTACATCGCAATTACTTTTGGTTCCCATTATTAACGGTTGTATGCAGCTATCGTTGAAGACTTTTATATCTGAACATTTTAGTACGAAATTTTTGCGGTTTAAAAAATGTCTGATTATAGATTTGATTAAGTGTTGCAGGTAGTCTTCGATAGTTGTGTAATTTATTGTTAATGAAACTACCTTAATAGCTGTTGACTCTGTTTTTTCGAATTTTGGTATTTCTAATATGTATATTAGAGTTTCATCGGTTCCGTCAACAAGTTCTTTCATTTTGGTATTTATGATGCAAAGATCGGTAGTGTCTGGTGTGCCCGCTAGCCATTTCCAAGCTGTGCCTAAGATGTCCCAGCGTTTCTTACTGAATTTTTTTGGTGGTTTTATTTTATTTGGTATGCAATTTAATTCTTATCTTTCGTCTACCTTATTAAAGATACAATTATTAACTAAGTTTACTGTAATTCTAAATTTGTTAAGTTGACTGGGTGAATTATTTTAATTGTATCCGTTTGAATTTGACATTTGTTGTTTATAAATATTGGATCTTTATGTAGATTTCTAATTTCTAGTTGTTGGTTTTGACAAGATTGAATACATTTTGATATTTAATAATAATCTGAAAAGAATTTTAAATGAACCATTATTTACTTTAACTTAATCTTTAATTTTATTTTTGTTTCTTTTGATATTTTTTATATTTTTAAATGTTATTTCTTTAATTTGTGCTTTCACCCCTCTGGGTTGTGGTTCTGTTCTAATATTTGGTTTTATAAAAACCATTTGATTATCTTCTAACTCAGGTGGTTCCTCTTTATTTTTATTCTGTCTTTCCATCGTTTTTACCTGTTAAGCACATTTACTTTTATCTCTAAAAATATGCACTTAGCATTTTCTTCTATTTCATTTGGATTTATAGTAATATTTTGGTTGAATAACACTTTATTAGGTGAAGTTTTTGATAGCGGCCACTCTAAGGTCTTTTTAGTCTTGTCCTTATTTGGTGTCACACCATCTTGAGTGCCGCTTGGGTATAGCCAAAATATGTTTTTTTAAACCAGATATTTAAACGCAGAAAGTACGTCCTCATCAATGAAGTCATTAATTGCGGCCCATGAGTCGCTATATAGTGATTTCTGCCAGGACACTAATTTGATGTTTTGTACTGCCTAATTGATTTTTTGAAAGTAGCTGTGTATCGTCATTGCTTCACTCTATTTTGTTGCCCAGAGTTGAGATTTGTAAAAAGAGAGCTCTTAGCGGTCACCTAGAAACTCTAACAGGATTTCTTTAATCCCTAAAATGATTGGGAGTTCCCTGCTAGACAAATGATATCCTTTGCCGTTATAATTAATTTTGTGTGCTTCACACATAACTTCGTTTAGAACTTTTAATTTCTTTCGATGACTTTTCTCAAAGCCTGAAAAATTCCTGGCTTTTCTGATAATCAGATGGTTTTAGAATACATTTATAGGGGCTTTGTAGCACTGGATCAGGTCAGTGCCGTATTTTTTTGCACTATGTATTGTGGAAATTGATGATATAGCCCTCGAGCCCTAATCGTAACAAGGCATCATAAACATTGTTATCTTATCATATCTTGTTATTGTTATCTTTCTCAATGACACTATTCACCCTTTGATTATACAGCGTCTATTGCATAATTAAAAGCATCGGTGGTCAGTATATTAATCAAAGTCTATGGAATAATATGTAGTTTACTTCCTTAGATTGTTTCCTTAAGCTGCACGTTTTCACCTCTTGTGAGATTAGTTATAAGCTTGGCAGTATTTGAAGAGTCTCTGATAAACCGTCGATAATATAGTGCAAGTTCAAGAAATAATTTAAACTGTTTAGATTTTTTCAGCTTTTCTGGCTTGATTTCTTGATGTGTTAGGATATATCCTATAGAAATTCTAATTCGGTTTTCAAAAATTTCATAAATATAGAGTTTCAAGTTTTGCAAAAATTTCTTGAAGATTTTTTCTGTATTCTGAAGATACTTGATTGTAGATGATTAAAACATCCAAAGCTAGATTTTATTTTGTTTTGTTGTGGTTGTAATCCATGCAATCTTTTCTTGGGTCGAAGCTCTCCCGACTCTTCCGCGGTTAATTTAGCATTTTACTTTACGCCAGCACCGTAGCCAAACCGAGGACGCATAACATTGCTCTAGCAATCCTTTACGATTTTTGGCCAATGCTTCAGCTGATAGATTCTGCACTGCAATAGTGGGTCATAGTTGTGATTATTGTCATCGCCGATTGCATTCAAGTGATTAAAAATCTCTTTAACATCCCTACCCCGTTGAGATTTAAATCCGGCAACTCTCGAGTCAAACACCGCAGTTTTAACCACTGTTCCAATTGCTCGGTGTATAAAGATTTTGATTGCAACTTTGAACGTTTCTGTTGAGTAATTCTCTGCTATGATTTTATTTTTTATCAAGGAGGACTATGATTGACAATGGCATATAATTTATCAACCGTCATAATTTGTAGCGTCATAATTTTTTGTAGTGGAATTCACTTAGAAGACCTTGTCACTGTATATGAATCCGGCTGCGGAAGGGCTCCATAATCAATGTCCGAGTTATTCGCGTATTTACTATTTGGTTCCACTTCGAGAGGTGGGGGTTTTTGTAAGGAATGATCTTCACTTTGATGTACCCAAATTTATTTTACCTAGTTCCATTTCTGTGTTTAATAATATGTGGATTGAAATTAAATTCCAATCTCACTCTATTTTAGTACCTCTACTTTTGATTAGGCTGTGTGATTTATTAGAAATAATGCTGATATAGTTCCAAATATATAACTTCGGTGATTTTAAAACAAATGAAGTTATTCATTCCTAGCTCTTATAAAAGGAATAGGTCACACTAAACTCAAAGGTTTAATTCAAATTGTAAGTTCGCTATCTTCGAGAAAAAATTTGCTCATTTAAATTATATTAGTACCTTATCAAATTCAGAATAGCCCGTAATAAATCTAATGCAATCATAATCAGGTCTAAATTAAACCAAGATCTTACAATTTGTAACCATATGCGAAATGTAGTAGATTCTAAATCAAACAATTTTTGGTCCTTTGCTAGCTTTGTAAAAAGAAATTTTAGCAGTAAGATATCATCTATCCTCTTATTGTTTTATAATAATAACTATTATAAAACCACCATTCAACAGGCAAATTTATTAGCGTCTAATCAAACCCCATCAGCATGCTCTTCTTATAAGCCCAAAACTTATTTTCAATCTCGAGTTGTTTCTAATGTTCTTAGAACTCTGAGTCCATTTAAAGCAACTGGGCGTGATAGATTACCGCATCAATTATCTTAAAAAACTGTCATTTATCTTTAGCTAAACCGTTTGCCAAATTGTTTAATTTGCAATGAACTTTGATATTTTCCCCTCTACTTGGAAAACCGCAAATATTTAACCGGTTCCTATAAGGTGACCAAACTTCTCCTTCCAATTACCACCCAATTGCTTTGTTGTTGACCGTATCTAAAGTAATGGAATCTATTGTGAATTTTCATATAATTAACTATCTCGAAAGGCATGTCGTTTTATCAAATTTTCAATTTGGGTTTCGTATAAGAATCGCACTTCAGGCGATCTATTGCCTATTTAACTCATTTTTGGGGAAAAAGTATTAGAAAATATGATGAGTCAAGTGTCGTATCTCTAGATATTTCAAAGCATTTGATAGAGTATGGCATCTAGGTCTGGGTTTAACAGCCAAAAGAACTGCAAGTTCTATTTAACTTGCCCTCATCAATTTATAAATAATTCACTTCATTTTGCATTGACAAGGTCATTGGTTGGAGCAAATCTAATAAGGTCAAATATAATCCATAATAGTTTCAAGCTTGACTTTTTTCACAAAAAAAAATGTTACTATCGTAATAATTTCAATCTCGCATTCAAATAGTAGGTCCTCCTTTCTTAGAATGTTGGGTGTATGAAATCGAGTGATCTTTCTTGGAAAGATCGTATATATTCAATTGCAAAAAAAGCCAGTCAGAATCTGGATTTCAATAGATGCTGTTACTTTTATTTTAGAAGTTCTTAAATTATACAAGCCTTATTTTATGCCCATTATGGGATTTAATTCTTTTGTCTGGAGTGGTGCTCCAAAATCTAATCTTAAATGTTTTATAACTAGATTTCAAAAGATTTATCCATATGATTAATGCCAAAAATATTGGCTTAATCATATAAAAGCAACAAAGCTTCGACTTAGATATACCCAGATGTAAAACTAACCATTTTAAATCTTCATTTTCCCTAGAGTCATCTATCTTTGGAGTCAAACAGATTCATCGGTCTTTCCCACAATATTTAATTTACATGTGTTTACGAGAAATTTAAGCGCCTACTTAAAGAGACAAGCAACCCGAGAAGATTTTTCTATTTACTTGCGTAATGTTTGCTCGATCAGGGTTTTATGTAGTTTTCTCTGACCATAATGCATTGATAAAATAGGTTTTAATGTGTCGGCCGTTGTATTTTCGTGTGCGTCCATAAATAGAGATTTCAAAAATTTTAAACTTGTATTTTTTTAAACTTAGCACAAATTCCTCATCCAGATCTAACTTGAGCTTTTCTGCACACAACACCTTTTAAACAGATTAGGAACGAATTTTAATAAAAACACAGCATTGATTGTATAGAAAAGTTTTTAATTGTTCTGATTAGAGATTATTATTTTTTGTTTCATTGGTTCCAGCCCTCCCCTGTGGGCCACCGGCAGAAATTATCTTTATTTAATTAAATAAATGCCTTGGAAGATCTCTCTGGAGCTTGTTGTATTCTAAACCCTTTGGCAATATTTTTCGAATAATTGAGCGATATTCAAGAAAATATTTGAGCCATATTTCTTGTGCATTTTATCGTGTTCTTACGAACTTTCAATTAAGGTTTTGATTCTATACACCTGTTCCATGATAGAATGCTTTTCTTTAAATCCTAGTCGATGTGAAGGAATTATATTTTTTCCCTCATAATTATTTGGTTAAGTCTCTTTATAGCAATATTTTATATTATTGTATATTTTGGTCTGTATAATTTTTTATTGTTAGGTGAAAAGGTCACATTGATAATAGGTAATAACTTACGAAGCCCTTTACCAGATAGAACTTTAATAGCTTTGCAAATAATCAAGATATATTTTAACATGTAGGTGACTTGTTATTTCTTCTCCTAACTTTTTTGAAGTTATTGGCCGTCTGTGAAGTATATCTAGCTTGTGAACTGTTATTTTATTTTTGGTTACAGTTTTTCTTTGGAGTGTTTGAAAGTTTTATTTGAGGTGATCTACAAACAGTATCTTCTTTGCGAACTGTTGCCCAGACTCCAAAATCTTTATTTGTTATACTACTTGGTTTTTGGAACTTTTGGATTCTTCCGCTAAATATCAATTAAATAACATTACATTATTAGTTGTTAAAAATTGTTTTGTTTTCGGTGTTCGATTGATTGGACTGGTTTAACTTGCACATTGTTTTTTTACAAAGCTTGTAACTTCCACTGGGTATGTTAACTTAAGATCAAATTTTTAGTTTGTAAATTTGGTGTTCTAATTAGTCTTTCAACTTAAGAGCATTTTTTATTGGTACCGGGAGATTGATTTTTTCTATCTATAATTCGTTAAAGATATCCCAATCTGGCAATAAATTTATTAATGTTCGTGCACTTTCCTTTTTGATTAACTTTTCGTAGACTATCATAATACCGGGTACCGGGTGAGTGATTTCTCACTATGCTAGTGTTAAAGTGAGCTATTCGGGTTAAATGTATATTTTACCGTTGTAGGTCTTGATGCCAACAACTTAATGGTTATTTTTGGAGTAAAGTCACTTCTAAATCTTCTAATTATAAAACACGTCATATAATACAAATTAAATAGTTTAATGTAGTCATCCCATTTTGAATAATTCCATGGTGGAATATATTTCAGAATAAAACAGTGTGCTGCTTGTATTTAATCATGCGTATGGTAGTTCTCTTCAAACTCTAGCATAAAAAGATAATCCGATTTTAGCTAAAGTTTTGGAGTTCTCTTTCGCCTTTCTAGTCGCTCTTTTTTAACAATATTTACAGTTTCTTGTATTCTAAGACCTTTATTTTGTAAATTTTCTGTTATATTTTGTTTAAACCACTCTAATTCAAGCCTATTGCCATAAATTGTATAGGTCGAGCCTGGTTGTATTCATAAGTAAATGACTGATACTCTTCAGCATTCAACTTCATGTACACTCTTAAAAATTTAGCATCTTTTCGTTGTAAGCCTGGCACTGAAGCTTATAAGTTGCAATCGTGCTTAATTTTTTAATACAAAGCAGGGGTCAAATAAGTGCATCTTTTGTTTCTTTTGTTTATTTACAAAATGCTTAATTTAAATCAATCCCAAACATTTTTTTTGTTTGATTTTAATTGATTTAAAATGTACCACCAAGTTATAAGCAGGATAAGGCTAAATTATTAGTTAAATTATTGAGATTAACCCGGATATAGACACCATAGCGGCCAATAATTTTTGTTAGGGTAGGGCAAGCAGAGGTATGTCAGTAATGACAGAGTTGGTCCGGTTCTTCGGTAGCCAATATTCAAACTACTATTAGCATAAGACAATCACAATTTTACTGAACTGCTCTGCATTCTAGCATGTCTTGTTAGCAACTCCAGTATGACACCATTCATCTGTTATCTGCAAAAGTTCCCTGTATAATAAATTGAATTAATTTTTAATCTGAAATTACAAATTAATTAGTTCTTAATATAATACTATAATTTCTGCAAGCCGCAGAAATAAATTGGATTAGTTTTTGCCTGAAATTAATTTACAATTAAATAATTTATTACATTTATAAAAATATGAAATTATAAAAATTATAAAATATTTTAAATTAGATTTTAAAAAAATGGATTAAATATTATAATATTGACTAAAAAAATTTCTAATATTATGACCACCTTTGGCATAGTTTAAAAAAATCGCTAGGTGCCACCCACTTTGCGTTAAAACGCGAATAGATCTAAGCCCTATTATTTTGTATGATATAGGGTTACTTTTTTTTTAAGCTTTTTAGTTGATATAGATTTTAGTACTGTTCTGACGTATGGAAGTCCAGAAAGTGTAATAAAATTGGTCGTGCGTAAAATTGTTCGTTTACATTATCAAGGGCAACCATCCAAAAAAGATGACAAGAATCAATTAACGGAAAAAGATAGAATTTTAAATATTTGCTTTTACACTCTCATCGAAATCACGTCCTTAAATTTATTTAAAATTTATGTTACTAGAACATTCTGTGCACCTTGTCCGAACTGATCGCGGTCTAGTTTCATTGAGTTTAAGTGAAGTGGCAATTTTAAATAAAGATACCGGCTAAAAAACAAGAAAACATAATTTATCCTGTATCTTTCGCAAATTTGTACTTTTTTGACACTTGCCGATGCTGAAAAAGATGATGTAAATAGAAAATTTTCTATTTTTCAAAAAGATGATGGTAGGCGATGATTGAAACAAATGATAGTCGTTTTTTATGTTTACACTATAATATCTGACAAAATCAAATCATTTGTTTTTCTTATCATCGAAAAACGATGATAATGTAAAGGAACTTTTAGTTATTATTATGAATGAATTATTAGCTAATAATATAAAATATAATATTTTATATTATTAGCTTAATTATATAATTAAATAAAATAATTATATAAAATATTTTAACGCAGTTTTATCTATTAAAGTTATTGCGTTAAAATATTTAGAAATTGCGAAAAGTGAAATATAGGATGAGCTTATCACTAAAATTTCCTATAAAAATACATTGTTTTCTGTATAATATACAAACATGGGGCTGTTTATGAATATGAAGATTTTGTTGCATCAGGTATGCATTTAATAATTTATAATCAAGTTCCATTATAAAAAGGGATTTTTGCTCCTCAGAAAAAACATGATAGCCGCAAAATAGCACAATTTTACAAAATGTTGGAAATTTTGGAAGACCAATGACGAATATTTTGGAATTTATATAGTTTCATGCTCATAAAAAAGAAAAGTGAACCAGAGTATTTAAAATATGAAAGCCTTACTTATAAAAAAGAAGTACACTGCGTTGAACATTTTTGCTGCAACATGTTTTAAAACAATTCGTAAAAATATATTTTTATTTTTTTTATTTTTTATTATTTAGATCAATTTTTTTATTTTAAATAAATTGACTTTATTTATTACAATCTAGTTTCCTGGACTAATGAGCAATTTGTTTCTGACTTAATTTACTAATATAATTATATCTATGACTCCACCCATTGGCGTTTCACAGTTTCTGGTAAGTTGTTGGTTATACCACATCGGTATTGTGGATTTAAATCAGCAAGCCGCTGTTTGCATTAACAATTAAACCAGTTCAAAGGGTTTAGTTCTTTTCAATCTGCGTATAATATTGGTGCTGGTTAACAGCTAAATTGCCTCTATATTCACATGTTGCTGGAGTCTTTCTTCGTGTTTCCTTGCATTTTTTTAATTTCATTTGAAACGGGATCCACTTTAAGGTCTCTATGTAGATCACTATTCCTGACGTACCATGGTGCATCGACGATGTTCCTTAGTACCCTGTTCTGAAACCTTTGAATGATATTGACGTTGCTGGGTTTTGTACAACCCCAGAGTTCAATACCATAAGTCCATATTGGTTTCAGTATTTGCTTATAAAGTAGCAGCTTATTGTATGATGATAGAGAAGAGTGTCTGCTTATCAGCCAATGCATTTTTTTATATTTGAGTTTTAGTTCTTCATTTTTCTTTTTGACGTGGACCTTCCATCTAAGTTTAGCATCCAGGGTCATGCCTAGATACTTAGCTGTGTTCGCATACGGTATTAATTCTCGATTTATTGAAACAGGTATATGTTCAACTCGTTTGTTGGTAAAATTTATGTGAACTGAGTGAACTAAAAGCCATCTTTTAGTAAAAATATAAGCACATAATTTTTTACTAAATAATTTTTAACGATATAAATTTAATTTAAATGAATTTACGACAAATTAACGAAATATTGAAATTACAAATGATTTGATTAACAACTTAATCCTTATTATCGCCCTAAAATATTTCACGTCTTTAAAAGATAGTTTTGAAGCTTCATTTGGGGATTTAACCACTGAATCTTCTCTCTAATTTCATTGATGCTAGCCTCCCAATTATTTCTGCTGCAATTTACATTATACAATGTAAATAATATCGTTGTTTTTTTTAAAGCAATTTTGTTGCTCATGTCTTATTAAGAAGCAAATAAAATTGAAATCATTTTTGATACAAAACCGGTTTTGTAATTCTTTTTTGGATGCGAGTAGTATCCAAATCATTTTGCGCGATATTCACATTATATCGTTTTTTTTGAAGCAAGTTTAAGTCCCACCTTACATTTCGTTGCAAACCATGATTTGTATTTCTTCTTCCAAAGTAAAAGAAATCGATTTTTTTTATGATGCATAAAAATCCGAAGCAATCTTGCATTGAAATCCGAAGCAATCTTATGTTGGACGTATATGCAAAAAAATGTTAAGAGTGTATAAGGATTATTAAAACTAAGTTGATTTTTCCAGACGTCATTGTTTAGCGCTATCACCTTATACTGTTTGTCAGTAAGCGAATTCATCAGTGACAGAATTTCTGGGTAAACGCTCACAATATTTGTTATAGTGCGGTATCTTTTCTGGATAGTTTGATAGTCTTGGTGCGTGTAACTTTTAGATTTATTAGCTTTAATTTAAATGATCTTAAGCTGAACTGTTTTTGGTGCGGTACTTTTACTTCCACTACTATTTAGTTTTTAGTTTTTTTAGATGGTATTTTATTAATTTTTAGGTCCAGTCAGTCTCTTTATCCATCGCTACCCTCTATTTCACTATCCTTTATTTCAATAATTTATTTTGTATCTCTATTAATTTTTTTATTTTTGTGCTTTACAATTTCTTTGTTTAGCTTGGCAAATGATTGCTCTTTTTGCAGTATTGAAATGTTTAACCGTCTGTATGTTGACCTCACTGCAACATGCTACAGAAAAGCGAGCAATCAGATTAGCTTCGATGGCTTAGATGACTAAACTATTATGTGACCAAGCAATGACGAAACAGCATCAAACTCAACTTACATTACTTAGATGGTCAGGCAACTCAACCAATGCGTGAACCAAAGACCTCGAAAACGCTAAAAAAACAACTTTATTTGTAAAGTGAGGCCAATGATTTGAATTTTTTGCGAAGCCTGGGAACCACCCAATAGTTTTATAACATTTACGAGGAATCCGGTTTAGCAACAAATCAGATGGATCCAAGCAATCCTGTGTTCGTGCAGTCTTGATTTGACTAGTGATGGTGTAAAGTACCATTACCTATGCAAACAGCTGATGCAAAAGTTATGATCATAAAAACTATGCAGCGAACTCTGCGTGGAGGGCCACCATTTAGCAGACACAGGAATCTCTGACGGCGATCCTGTAATTTAATTTATTTAAATAATAATATTTATCTCTGGGAGTTGAATTGCAAAGCATCAAGCTTAAAAGAATGAATGAAAAAAATTCAAATTTAAGTAGAAAACCAACCATTCGAAAAAACAAGCCCGAAGTAATACGACGAAAAGTATCGGAAATTCCTCGGGAAGAAATGCGCAATTTGACTTACGCTCAAGTATTAAAGAGTAAAGTAAATCAAAGAGAAACTACCCAAAGTGATGTATATAAAACCAACCACCCAGAAAACACTGCTAAAGGAGGTAGCGTTGTTCTAATTAGAAATAATATTACGAAGAGCTGAAATATGAAACAGTTGAAATACAAGCAACTGTTGTTAACGTAAAAACAAAAAATAATTATGTTAGTGTTGTTAGTGTTTACTGCCCTCCGAAACACGTGCTAAAAGAAAAAGATTATCTCGAATTCTTCAGTAAACTAGGAAAAAGATACATAATTGGAGGAGATTTTAATGCAAAAAATGTCTATTGGAGTTCTAGGCTAACAAAGACTAAAGGTAGAGAACTGTTTAAAGCTGTCAGAAAGTGTGGTAGTGAAACCTTGTCAACTGGAAAACCAACCTACTGGCCTACAGATCAAAACAAAATACCAGACTTAATTGATTTTTTTATAATCAAAAATATATCAATGAACTATATACAAGTAGGCGAAAGTCGAGACCTAAACTCGGACCATTCTCCCATACTTTTGACATTAAGCGAAAAAATTATTCAAAAAGAAAGAAATCCAATCCTAATAAATAAACACACTTGTTGGGAATACTTTGGGCAGTCCTAAGAAGACAAAATTATCCTAAACGTTCCATTAAAAAGCGAGGAGCAACTAGAAAACGAAGTTCAAAAATTTGTAAATAATATACAACAATCAGCCTGGGAAAGTACCCCAAAAATTAAACATAAAATAAAATGAAATAACTACCCTAAAGAAATTAGAGAACTCTTGGCAGAAAAAAGAAGAGCGAGAAGAATATGGCAGCAAACAAGAGATCCTCAATATAAAACTAAATTAAACAATTTGACCCAACAGTTAAGAAGGGAAACCCAAAAAGTAAAAGATGAGTCAATCAGTAACTGTCTAAAAAAACTAACTAATGATAGCAGGACTGATTATTCACTTTGGAAAGTAACCAAAGAAATTAAAAGACCAACTATGCAGAACCCTCCAATAAGAATAGAAGGGGGGAAATGGGCTTGAAATAACGAAGATAAAGTTCAATGTTTTGCGGAGCACCTCGAAAAAATATTCCAACCACATGATGATCAAACTTTAGAATCTCAAATAATAACGGTGGAATCCGAAAAAGAAAGTGAAGAAATTCTATTGACTTCACCAAAAGAAGTCATGCGTGAGATAAAATTCAATATGAATTCGAAAAAAAAACTCCTGGTTATGATCTTATTACTACAGAAATTTTAAAAGAACTACCAAGGAAGGCTCTAGTTAAGCTTACTTATATTATCAATGCAGCATTTCGAATCAAATTTGTGCCAAGTTTGTGGAAAATTGCAGAAGTAATAATGATATCAAAACCTGGAAAACCACCATACGAAACGTCATCTTATAGGCCGATTTCGTTGTTGCCAGTTATGTCTAAACTCTTTGAGAAACTACTGATTAAAAAGTTAAATCCGATAATCGAAAGGATTAACTTAATCCCAAATCATCAGTTCGGATTTCGTAGTCAACACTCAACAATACAACAAGTACACTGAGTAATCAATGTAATTGAGAAAGCACTTGAAGAGAAAAATGTCTGCTTCACGATATTTTTAGAGGTGGCGCAAGCTTTTGACAAGGTTTGGCATGAAGGACTTAATCATAAGTTAAGAAACCTCTTACCAATGCAATTCACTAAAATACTGAAATCATACTTAAAAGATAGATTCTTTAGAATTAAATTCTTAATAAGCTGAAACTTATTCTGAATTGAAAGAAATAAAAGCAGGTGTACCACAGGGCAGTGTATTAGGACCGATTTTATATTTGCTATACACGTATGATCTACCTGAATTAGAAAACAACACAGTGGCGACTTTTGCTGATGGCACTGTGACCCTAGTTGGTGGAAAAAGCAATGAAGAATCAACACACAAATTACAATCAGCTATCTCCGAAGTATATAAATGGACTAAAAGATGGCGAATTAAGCTAAATGAAACTAAATCAGTTCACATAAATTTTACCAACAAACGAGTTGAACATATACCTGTTTCAATAAATCGAGAAATAATATCGTATGCGAACACAGCTAACTATCTAGGCATGACCCTGAATGCTACACCTAGATGGAAGGTCCACGTCAAAAAGAAAAATGTAAAACTAAAACTAAAATATACAAAAATGCATTGGCTGATAGGCAGACACTCTTCTCTATCATCATACAATAAGCTGCTACTTTATAAGCAAATACTGAAACCAATATGGACTTATTGAACTTTGGGGTTGTGATTTACATAGAGACCTTAAAGTGGACCCCGTTTCAATTGAAATTAAAAAAAATACAAGGAAACACGAAGAAAGACTCTAGCAACATGTGAATATAGAGGCAATTCAGCTGTTAACCAACATTAATATTATACGCAGATTAAAAAGGACCAAACCCTTTGAACTGGTTTAATTGTTAATGCAAACAGCGGTTTGCTGATTTAGATCCACAATAACGATGTGGTATAAACAACAACTTACCAGAAACTGTGAAACTGTGATGACTGGGTGGAGTCATAGATATAATTATCTTAGTAAATTAAGTCAGAAACAAATTGCTCATTAGTTCAGGAGACTAGATTAAAATAAAATAAGATAAATAAACTCAATTTATTTAAAATAAAACAACAAAAATTATCTCTTGGAGTACCTAGCCATCGGGTTGTACCTTAACAAATATGTATTAAATAACGTTTAAAGATTTGCAGGTAACATAGTTATGCACTAGATTATATTTTGGGCACTTATACATGTGGCTCTGACTAATTATTATTGTTTGAATAAAAGGGTCATCAATATTTTGTAAAACAAAAGCTATGCTCAAATAAATACTTAAATTTAAATATTTCCAAATATGTACCATACCACATAGTTTTACTGCATAAAAATCATTTTAGATATTACTAATTGGAAAACTATTAAACACATATTGAAACGTATATGTCCAAATGTAAATATTATTCAACATTTCACTTTGAAGTGTGTAGAAAAAGCTTTACAAACAAATAATTTCTTTGAGTTGTTTACAGTACTCGATTTTGGAAAATGTATCTTATATATTTACACAAAATAGTAAAATAATTTCCAAGAATGCTCTGTGTACCTGTTGAATTTATATACGGTGAATTTAGTTTTCCAATGAATAGTTTTTCAAATTTAATCAGTTACATAATTATTCAACTATAAAAACTTGCCGTAAAAATTCGTTAAATTGTTCACGACATAATTAATTTGTTCAGTTGACATTGTTGTCAAGCGTTGCGTAGGTAGAACAACGGAATATATAATATTATGTTAACAGATCAATGAAATGGTTTAGGTTTCGCAGAATCATTAATGCGAATTTTACCATAAAATATTATATAGGTCATACAGCTCATGTACGCCGAACATATATTTTTAATGTTGTGTAACACCAACAACAACAAAAAATATTATTTTCTAATTAATATCAAATATAAATGTCTAACAACAAAATATACTGTAGGTAAATAAATAACATGTTTTTATCAGAAATTCCAAACATAAATTTTTTTTTTACCAAAACATCGCCATCAAATTGTCAGAAAAACACATAAACTCAAATAGTGGGTCGCGGCGGTGTTCCAAAAACAAGTATTTTTTTTTATAACGTACAGTATTTTTTTTTGGGGGAGGATGGATTTTTAGGCTTTATTGATATGAATTCCAAAATATAAATCAAAAAAATTATTCTTTTATAATATGTAGAGAGCACTTTACGATGTATTTGCGTTTTTTTTTACACAAAAATATGTTTTTGACAGTTGTACAATACTCATGACCTTTGGCACATTTCCATTCATACATTTTTAACCATTATATAGTTTTTGTTCAAAAAAATATGAATTTTTTTTTCAAAACCTAAACATTATTTGTATTCGCACAATGTTTTTGTACTAGGAGTGTGTATAAATAATAATAATAAAGAAAAGAAAAGAAGTTTCAATATGCCAATAAAAAATCGATAAATTGAAAATTTCTTAACTAATTTAAAAATCGTCGTCATCCTGCTTTTCTATAAAATCAAAATATATTTTTATTGCCGAATAAAAATTATATTATATCACAAATTTATGATATTTCTGTGTGCTTTATGGTATTTAGAGTTATTATCCACAACATAAAATCGTCTCTTTATAACACGTTTCGTGGGGGAAAACTAAAAATCTGTATCGAGTCCGTCCCAGGGTCGCAGATATAAATTTTTGAGTAGGGAAATAAAATACTTTCCGTGGACCAACAAGACTATATGTAATGAACTCAACCAAAACAATCATTGGGCTAGGTCAGGCAATCGGCTAAAGAAAAATCAGCTTCTTCAGAGGTTGGTCCAATGGATTCTGGGAAATGGCGAAACATTGCATGGCAAAAGTAAAGCTGTCAGAAATTGTAAATTGCTAGCAGCTGGATCTAGTCAAAGAGCTCGTCTAGTCAAAACGGAAGTACAAGTACGGAAACACTGCTTCCATTAAAGTTTACATATAAAGGATGTGGAGGAAATCACTAGTAATTATCGTGCCTGTGACATTTTTTGATTAGGCTGCCGCATTAAATAAAATACAGAAGCCTTATGCATCAAGATACCGGCTATAAATTTGCTGTTATCATCGCTAGTAGGTAGCGGTATCTTTGCCAAATTGAACTTTGTCTAGGCCTTTTATCAGCCAATATGCCCATGTAATCATCGTTATTGCAGAAAATAGTAACCCACAAAAAAGCCTTCAAATCGACATGTCTCCAATTTGTATTTTTTTTTTGTGCTATCATTATATTCTATACAACCTCTTTGAAATTTTTTTAAGGGGGTAATTGGATTGCTGCTCTATTTTGATGACGTCATAATATTAGAATCAATCGAGCAGAAGTTCGCCGATCACCTTGATGTTATATTTTTGCGACTTAAATAATTGAAACAGTGACTGCTAAAGCACAAGTGTAAATTTGGTGAGGAGTGCTCTGGGCGTCCATCTTATTACAGAGAAAATCTAGAACATACGTGAAGCAAAAATAGCTGTAAAACTTTATCGTTCTTTTTTCCACAGAAAACTAGTATCGCAGAGCCTCCACAATGCTAAATAAGGATGCTAAATGGTTATATTCTACATTGATTGATGAGACTGTGAGACCAAGCACTTGTCAAGTGTTTCGGTTAACGCCAGTTCTATTTATATAGCTGGTTATATTTCCATGCATGATAGAAACGACCCAGTTTCAGACACCTCATGATCATTACGGTACAATTTGATTCGATTTTTGTGGTGTAAGGAAAGAAAAGGTATGTCAGTAATGATGGAATTGATCCGGTTTCCCGGTAGCTAATATTCAAACTACTGGTAGCATAAAACAATCACAGTTTTATTGAACTGCTCTGCACTCTGCTTTCTGTATTCTGCCATCTCTTATCAGCAACTCCATTCAACTGTAATCTGCTAAAAAAATTCCCTACAAACAAAATCTATTAATAGGCTAATTTCTCCAGTAAATTGGATTTTTTTTCGCCTGAAATTTACAATTAATCAATGTATTAAATTAAAAAATAAATAAATAAATTTATTTATTTATTTATTTTACACTTTATTTGACACAAAACTTTATAATTTATACAAATAAAATTTTTAAAAACTTGATTTAACCTTACAAATCAATTAAATTAACCGTTGTATAACCAATACGTCCCTAAATGGTTACGGACTACATGACTTGAAAATGCGATAGTATCACCCATTAAAAAATTAGTATTGTCCAACTGTGATTTTTTTTGGTACTCCCTGGATCCCCTGTTACTCATCGTGTATCTGTATTACTCTTTGTGAGCACGAAATTTCTTCAATTTGTGGTTGTCTTATTGAATGATAATTTCAATAGCAGGACAGCGCATATCATCCTCAAAACTTTACATGAGGGCATCCAAGAATCCTTCAGATGAAAGCTTTGACACAGAGTGGCGTTTGGTGGCAATCCATTGATACGGCAATTGAGCGCAAAGTATAGAAACCAACTAAATATGAATGCCTAAATTAAATGGCTAGAGATTGCTGTAGTCAAAACAACGTTTTCTAAGTGTGCAATTAGCGGTATACGTTCCTTGTTTACCACACATAGCCTGCAGGACGTATTAGTATCAGACAACGGCACTGCATTCAAATTATCTGAATTTAGTTGGTTTTGTGATAACAAAACATTTCATCCGACATGTGTGTTTAGAGCTTTTTCATTTTCATCCGGGTGTCTTCATCGAAACTGTCATCGATCGATTACGATACCACAATATCATCATGTCATATAGAGAAACAGGTCGGTCCTCAGCCAAAATGTTAATCGGTAGACAATTAAAAAATCATTCCCATGCTAGACCGCCGTGCACTAGACAAAAATTCCTGACCCGGTGAATTAATGAATCAAGGTCTGACCTTTTAGATTATAGTTTCACTATGCGATAGATTTGAAATGATTTTCAATCTAGATTGCCAAACTAGAGTCCTCGTAAATGTTATTAAAGTTTCGGGTGATTCATGTTTAGGTAAAATTTCAAATCATTGGCCAAATTTTACAAATAAGAGTCGACGAATCACTATTGAGTTAATTTTCCACTGTGGGAGTTGGAGTTAAATTCATCGCAGAAGGCTTTGCAACAACACTTTGTATAAATCAGCCGTCAGTGACTCCTCAAAAAAAATCATTTTTAGACCACAAAACTAACATCAATCAGCCCAATCGGATTATAGTTTATTCATGTTACCAAATCCCAAGTAAAATCTCTAAAATATTTAGCATCTGGCAAAACTTGATGTTACAAAGTGTTAAACTACTTGACATAAATTTATATTAACGGTCAAAGCCGCCGCAGCACTCTTCTATCAGTGAAACCTGGTTGAGCGATGGGTTAGTTAATGACCTTCCGTATGGCGTGGAATAATTCACATTTGTGATGAACAGAGCCGATCAGAATTACGTACGATAAATGTGCTCGGTATTCGAATCGATGATCTATATAAATCACTTCTACTGAGGTTATTTTCAATTCTTCAGGAATTGAAGTCCTTAATCCTAACATTATGTTTGGCAAGATATTCGTTCATTTTAGATCGTTGTGCGCCATGATTGTTACTTTAAATATTCGATGTCAGCGTTCAACGAAACCATTAAATATTGTATTTTAGTTCGTGTTTAGTAACTCTTACATAACAGAAAATCGGTGGCTGCAGAAATATCAGATGGATTAGGATGAACTAGTAGAACCGTTTCACTCAGCTCAAGGCCATTATTCCAACTACCTTACAGATAATCTTAGTTGTTCGACGATTTAGGGATGACTGATTAATTTCAGGACTTGAATAATTTCGCAAGGTTTTCTTTCACCGTTTTTTTTTGGTTCCATATGAAACCAACATTCTCTTTTGCCCACGGATTATCGGATCGTCTGCAAATCAATTGCTCCCGCAATAACTCCAACTGTTGAGCAATTGCCCATTTGTCGAAAGCGAGTCGCCGTTTTTTATCGGCAATGTTTCGACATATCATTTTAATACAGCGGGTGGCTCAATGTTTAATGAATTTTCGAGTTAAAAATTCGAGAAAAGGTGGAAGAACTGATGGATTATTTTAAGCTTAATCAATTGTTCAAAGTTTACTGATTAATACTTTGCTGATTAAGACGTTTACCAGTCAACCAGTAGAACATTTTTGTTTTTAAAAGAAAGTCCCTATAATAGGTACTGAAACGTCAGCAAAAATGAATTTTTGCAGGAATGGTGGACGCCTAAGATGAATTTTCAATTCAATAGTTTTGGTACCGAAACTGTGTACTTTTGTAGAATTTTCCGCGTAAAATAAAATTGATTTTACCTCTCAGCTTATTATTGCTGCTGGCAGAACTGATATTTCAGCACCCATGTCAATTAAATATTTGTTTGCTGACGTTTAATCGAAAAGTGTGAGACAATTTTAGTTAATCAAACTATATGATGATAACTAATAACTAATAGCTGTGTATGGTGAGGTTGCGATGCTGATTTTTGGTTGGGAATCTCCCTAATACTGTTAACAATGATTGTCCGAGTATTATCTAATTCATTATGCTTTTCATTTCGAATGAAAGTAACATTTTTAAATGGCTAAAAATAAAAATTACAGTACGAAGTGAATACTTTAAATGGAGTGAAAAGGTGATACAAGTGCGATAATGTGAACGATAGCCAGTGCGCAATTTGAACTACCAAGTTTTTTACCAGGATGTTAAAATGTTGAGGATAAACTGCAACAGTAGTACTGGTTATCTTTTAAAGATAACCTAGCCGAACTCACGGTTCGGCTGGGTTATCTTTAAAATCTACGTGTTCCCATTGTGTTTTTTTTGAATGAGTATAAGTATTTTTCCGGTTCTATTGCCAACGAAGAGGTTGCATTTACTAGAGGCTGTCATTTTCCAATCCAATATACTAACGTAAAATTTTTCCATGTCACTATTTACACAATGTTCTAGCCTTAGAATTGATAATCCCTCTACCGGTGATACCCTGGCTGATGCAGGCAATATATTTAACATATCGTTTGTCTTTGTAGTTTTATCTAACAAAACTGGTGAGTAGGACTTCTTAAAAAAGTCAGAAAACTTTTGAATTCGTATGTATTAGTAAAATTTATTGGTATATTTAGGAAATTGATCGTGCCAAGTTTGATTTTTGACTCACAATAACTTAAAAAGGACAAAGAAAAAAGAACATTTAATTGTTAATTTTCACAGGAGGGGTGTTGGGGTGCGTTTTAATAGGGTAGGCAATGACCGTCTATAGCCATGACTTTTACAGATTATATTCCAACTTTGCAACTATGTAAAGACCACCAAATGTGTCTAGTATACCTCCACCTAGCCAACGTTTTTAAACATCGGCTAAATACTAGATGCGAGTGAATTACACTATAAATATTGAATATGCAATGAATAAAACAGAAGGAAAACTATCCCAGGTGGTACACCAATGGAAACATTGGTCAATCAACTATCTGATGAGACTAGCTCTAAGGATTCTGGGGAACCTTGCATTTACAAAACAATAAGAATATGGAAATAATAAGCAGCTCATTCCAAAGGCGAGGAAGGGTTACCAGATCTCCTGAGAAAACTTTTAATTTCTAATTTGAAAATCTTAGCATGAATTAATTCTCAAATAATATGGGCGCAACAGCGGCACCCCAACAAGCAGGTATAACAACCTCATATAATTATAGCAAAACATCTGTCCTTAAAAGTACTACTTCAGAAAAGGAGCGAATGTTATACAAACAATGGCAACAAGTAACTGATGAGGAAAATCAGTAAAGCATTATTATTTTCAATTTACAACAACAAATTGACGAAATGAAAAATGAAAGAACCGCCACCACCACAAAATGAACATAATTAGCTGGAGAAATAAAAATAATCTCGACCTGTTTGTACTAACATTCAGCTGTGACGAAAATATAACTAACATTTATAAGATCACTAGGTTAATGTGTTGTAAAGTGAAAATTCAACCACTTAGAAAATGGACACACGCAAAAATATTGTGGCAAACTTCCAAAGTGTGTTAAATGTGCTGGACACCATCTGGGAATGATATAATCCACAAGTTTATCTAAAGTGTAGATACTGTGGACAAGATTATCCTGGTAATTATCGAAGATGTATTGTTGTAAAAGTAATTCAGAAAATTAAAATCCAAAGGATGAATAAAACTCAAATGTATAGTCAGGCAAATCGATACGAAAGGCAGATAAAAAAAGACAATAGGCAACCATATGGCTACGAACTAAGAACTCAAGGTGACATATGCCGAAGCACCGAAAGGCGTAGTCAATGAACCCCAGCAAAAATTTAACAAAATTTGATTAGCTCAGATCATTTTCCAATAGTCCTAACTCTAAGCGAGTATATCATCTAAAAAGGTAATAATCTAGTATTAACCAATAAAAATACGGACTGGGAAAATTTCAAAGTACACCTTGAACAAAGAAAACGGTTGAAAAGTTCTTTAAAAACTATGGATCAACTGGACATAGAAGTAGAAAAGTTCATTACGGATACTCAATAATCAGCATGGGAAAGTACTCCAGAAATCATATCAAGGCTAAAAGGAAATAGCTATCAAATAGAATTTAGAAATCTCCTTAGGGATAAATGCAAATCCAAGCTCCAAAAGACAAAAAAATACTAAACAGCTTTTCTCAGCAATTACCAAGTGAAATTTAAAAAATGAGTCAGTTAATTTCTACTTAAGTAAGTTGACGAATAACAGTAATACGGATTATTCGCTCTGGAAAACAATTCAAACTCTGAAAAGGCCAATAATGCCGAATCATCCTATCAGGAAAATGGATGGAACATGAGCAAGAAAAATCAAAGACAAAGCTGAAGGATTTGCTAATCATCTTGAAAATATATTTCAAGCTCATGAATGCCAATTACGAGGAATATTGGATGAAAACATAATACAAATTCTTGAAGATGTCACACCTACATCGCCTACTGAAGTAGCAAAGCAAATTAAAAACCATTTAAACTTAAAAAAGCACCAGTATTTGGCCTGATTACTGGAGAAATAATATGGCAGCTACCGATAAAAGCTACGGTAAAGTTAACTAATATCATAAACGCTACATTCAAGCTGAAATATTTGCCAAAACTTTGAAAATTGGCTGAGGTTATCATGGTTCTCAAACCAGGAAAACCGCCACATCTAATAACATCATATAGGCCCATTTCGTTACTGCCGATAATGTCTAAACTCTCTGTGAAAATTACTTTTAAAAAGACTCAAACTAATAAAAAAAATGACCTAATTCCGAATCACCAATTTGGTTTTGGCAGTGAGCTCTGAACTATTGATCAAGTGCTTAGGATAACCAATATAATTGAGAAAACTTTAAAAGAGAAAAAAGTTTGTTCCGCAATACTCTTTGACGTGGCGCAGGCCTTTGACAAGGTTTGGCATGAAGGCTACATCTACAAACTCAAATTAATCCTATACTTAAACAGTACCGGATAATAATGCAATCATATATAATGGAAAGATACTTCAGGCTTAAGCAAGAAGAAGAATATTCTGAGCTTAAGGAAATAAGAGCAGGAGTTTCACAAGGAAGTGTAAATGGGCCACTTCTGTATTTAATATACATACATCCGAGATGTTCCAATCGCACAAAATAACATGATAGCCACTTTCATGATGACACAGCTAGCATGGCAGTAGGTGATAACAACTCAGATACAACAGAGAAATTACAAACCACCGTAGAGCAAGTACACAACTGGACAAAAATATGGTGCATACAATTAAATGAAACTACGTACATGTCGACTTCACGAACATGATATTAGTACACAAACCAGTATATTTAAATGTAATCAAGAAATACCACATTAAAATACTGCCAAATACCTTGGTATGACATAAGACGCTGAACTTCGCTTGGAAAACTCATGTAAATTAAAGAGACGAGTTGGGATGAAAATACAATAAAATGTATTTCTCTAACAAGCTTCTGCTTTATAAGCAAATATTGAAGCCTGTTTCGCCTTATGGTGTACAGCTGTTGGAATCATTGGATAACCTCCAACATGGAGGTTATCCGCTATGATCCCAAAATAAAGTGCTAAGAAAATCGTCTACGCACCATGGTTTGTCAGAAATAGGGACATCCACAAAGATCTGGTCATAAAACCCATCAAAATCGAAATTATGAAATTTGCTAGAAGTCATGAACAACCACTACTTTACAATGCTAATATAGAAGTCATCCAATTACTGGATAATACGGATTTAGTTAGAACGCTCAAAAGAGTAAAGTCTTTTGAGTTAGGGTAAAATCAGTTCTGCAAACTTACGATCTTCTCTTAATAGGATACATTCGTTCCAAAACTATGTAATAAGATTTTGTGTGATTTCGAATGGTAAGCCCACTTTAAATCACCCAGAGTTACTTTTGGGTTTTCGCTCCACCAAATTGTTATCACAAAGCTCCTTTTCTTGAAACAAATCAGTTTCAGCTAACCTTTTACGTTGATCGCTCAGAATCTGCATAAAAGTTTATCTATATTATTTTCCTATAGTTATCGCCAGTAGGTCAAGTCAGCAGGTCTGGATGTCATTATTCCAGCCAACATTCAACAGACCTCTGATTTAATGATTTCCTGCCTTGAAGTGATCTTCAAAAGTAGCCTGGAACTACTTGGAAGAAGTAGCCCTTGCTTTGGAACTTGCTCAAAAATGGCCTGTTACTAAACCTAGAGAGGGACGGCTTTAAAGTTGTTGCTTATGCGGACGACGTTGTTACTGGTATTTTTGGTAAATATTCAAGTACCCTAAAAGATCTCATGCAGAATGCCTTTGGTATCATGCAGAATGCCTTTGGTATCAAATGGACCAATAGGTGCGGTCTAAATGTTAATCCACAACTGAAGTGCTTATTTTTTCCAGGAAGTTTAAACTCCCCTTTTTTGACCCACTTCAAAAAACCCACATAACGGTGGTTTGAAAATCACTAATAAAGTAAAATTCTTGGGTGTTTTTCAGGAGAACAAACTGAATTGGAAGCCTAATATTTTGAAGAGAGTAAAGAAAGCTCTTGTAGCACTATACTCCTGTAAAAATGACAATGAGAAAGAATGGGGACTTAATCCCCATATCAGTCTCTGGCTTTAGACTTCTGTGTTCGACATGTACGGAGTCTCTGTTTGGTGGCCAGCTCTAAGTACTGAGGCTAACCAAAAGTTGTTGATGAAAGTTCAAAGAAATGCCAACTTGTGTATTAGTGGTGCACTTAGGAGCACGTCCACTCAAGCACTGGAGATTCTCTTGCATCTTATACCTGTTGATATTTTAGCTAAATAGATGGCTGCTTGTACAGTTGCTAGGCTCATATCAATTTCCCGGTGGACCTGCAATACTAAGGAGCACACATCTACTCTAAATAATGAAGGAATCCCCATCAATCAACTATAACCTCCCTGTCATCCTTTCTCGAAGCTAAATTTACAACTGATATTCCTTTCAGAGAGAACTAGGCGAGTAAAGCAGTTATAATGATGCGATTAATTTGTTCACGGAAGGCTTGAGGATGGATGGTAAAGCTGGCTGTAGGGTTTTCTGCGAGGAATTAATTCTAAAACTCTCTTTTCGCCTATCTGATCACTGTAGTGATTTAAGGAGGCCATATATTGCATGAAGTATATTGTATATCTTTAAGGGATATTGGCACTT
Organism: Tipula confusa; assembly: GCA_963556175.1. Classification (NCBI taxonomy): domain Eukaryota; kingdom Metazoa; phylum Arthropoda; class Insecta; order Diptera; family Tipulidae; genus Tipula; species Tipula confusa. The sequence continues at coordinate 104,042,333 of OY744475.1, forward strand.
TTATGGACAGTCAGGCTGCAATTAAGGTCCTACAATCCGGCTTTTTCAGATTAACATCCATCTTACGAGACGGCTGAACAGATTAACATCCATCTTACGTGGGCGACAGGGCATTTCAACATAACGGGAAATATAAAAGCCTATGGACTCGCTATGGAAAGGTAGTCAAAGCATAATGCATGCGTCATTACGCGGCAGATTTGGCCTTTACTCGACTTAGTCAGGTCTAACCAACTGATATTTATGAAGCGATGTAGTATTGGTAAAATGCTACCACTGGACACTGTCTCGTTGGTAAGCATGCAAGTAGACTTGGTGTTCTCTCTCATGATTACTGTCGTGTTTGCATAGATGATAAAGAGGAGGAAACTATTCTCCGCTATCTCTGCACCTGTCCTAGCCTGGTTCAGTACAGGCTTAAGTTTCTAGGAGCTCGTATCCTGTGTGATCTCACAGACCTCAGTGGAGTGAGTGTTAGGGATATTCATTGCTTCGTCAGGTGCTCGAATTAGGCTACGGACCTTTTTGTGTCTATGCCACGTCTCTGTACGACGGCCACCTAAACCTAACATCAGGGTTAAATCTTCTTATGAACATCGATGTAGTACTCGACCCCTGAAAGGAGTGTTTTTCTGACTTACAATGATTAACATGTGTCAAATACTTTAGATGAAAGTGATATTGTATTTCTTGATATTATATTTTGTGAAATAATTTTTTTGATTTTATTCGATTAGTTTGTTAAAGCAAAGTTATCCCTGATGAATGGAAATTAGCGACTTTATGCCCTATTTTTATAAAAATAAATCGATCTAAATGCGAAAAAATCACTGATCAAGTTTTTTCGTATGGTTCTTCCTAAATATTATGAAACGATAATTTGTGTCGTACATCAGGTATTCCTAGATTTCAATCGAGCCTATGACTCAATTTATCAGGCGAGCTATTGATTTACTTTGCGATATTTAGGCTAACGTCACTGTGTTTCTAGCAGTGTCTCATCCAATGTTAAACCAATCAGAAACAAAATTTGATCCTTAATTTAGTATACATCAGTAACTCTAAGTCTAACATTTTTGCATAACAATGTAATCACGACGATCATAACAAAAAACTGGTACAATTTGTAAATTTAAAACCATAACAAAAAGCTAATGTATCCTACCAACTCAAAAAACCATAGTAACTCATTGTGTTTAATCCAAGTGTTTACATGTGCGATGATCCTTTTAGTACATATATACACCATGCTCCATAATATTTTTGAAATATTTTTTACAAAAATACATTTTAATCCGGAACTACCCTCAATTAATCCTTCTTCTGTGTTCTTTTTTATGATTATAATTTTGGTTCGTAATTATAGTTAAGGGAATACACAACATATAATATTTATCCTGTTAATGACTTTAGCGCAAGTCAGAATATACATTATATAGGTAATATAAAATTATGCGATTATTTCAGAGATACATATACACAAACATAAAAAATGTTAAAGCACCATTATTATTGTTCAGCTTTGTTGACCTCCTCTCTTGGTATGTATACAGTACATCATTATATTTCGTTTATGTATCTCATATTTCATATATTATATGTACATATTCAGCATAAAAAAGCTCCCTTTGAATATCTCGTCGACTATGCAACGTCTTTTTATACACATAAAAAAAACGAATTGCTGCTTGAATTGCACAAAAATTTTCCATATCACTCAGGTGAATATACATACATAATAGCTTTTAGTCGTTAAAAAATAAGGCAGAAGATAGTGTGTCACTGTTTAAAATTTTTTTTATTTTATTTTTATTTTTTCCAAATTATTGTCGTGTAGACTGAAAGCAGGAATTTAAAACTTTTTGTTTGTGCATTGCTTTTTAGATCCATTAGATCTAAAACTTTATCAAATTAATATTCACATCATTGCAAACATTATAAGTGGTGTATGTACGAGTGTATTTATAGTATGGTCTGTACGTCACTTTACAGGTAATTTCTCTGTCATCGTCATTCAATTATTTGGGTGCAATTTGGTTTTTTACTTGGTTTAAAATGATGCAAATATTTTGTTTGAGCAAACAATATTTGGTTTGCTCAAACTAGTATTCAATTTTGTTTACGATCAAGTGCACTTGATTTGTAATTACGTGAAAGGTCTGATGTTTACACGAATGGTCTAATATAACCTGCCTTCTCTTCAATAATGTTTCCAGTTAACTTAGTAATATTTTTCCAGAAAGTTTTTCGTTTCTGGGCTTTCTTTTGTTTTGATAGGGGATATGTAAAAGGTTTATAGAATATAACCAGTTTGCATATTAGTGGTGCCCAGTTCCTGCATCGCTTTTTGTTCAAATTTTACTTGAAAATCTAAATGGTGGATTTAAAATAAGTCATATTTTAAAATTTTTATTGCTTTTCTTTAAAAGTAAACAATGCTTACAGGGTAGCTGGCAGGTCAAAATTAGCTAATTTTTGTTCAAATTCTAAACAAAGTGGGCAACTTTTATAATTTGCCTAATGGTTTCCGTTGCATATTCTACTTCTTTCTGACACTCGGTGAAACTATAAGTGTTTTGATTTCTCTATCAAACGAAGCTGATTGTTTCAGGATCTTTAGAGGAAAAAATGAAACAATGGCTCTCAAAACTATTTTTAGGATAGGCCAGTAATACTAAAAATCAACCATAAATAAATAAACTTTTCTTGCATCTATATCGTCAAAGTGAAAACCGAAGTTATAGTCAATGTTTTATCAACGGCTAATGGTTAACGGTTAATGGATGCAGCATTATATGAATTATACTGCAGTTATATGAGAGATTTTCTGTCCCTAGGATACTAAAAAGGAGCAAATAATGCAAACGAATCACATTTCTGTTTCATCACGAACACGGCGTGTTGAAAGCCGCCATTACTTCGACGAAGCTAACGATGGTATTCGATACTTCAGTTTAAACAAGAACTTGATACACTCTTAACTTATGCGTGTGAAGTTAGAACTAAATTAGAATTAACAAAAAAAAAATATAGTTCTAATTTAGAACAAACTTTACACGCCATATATGTTTTATGAAGTTTATACTAAACCTAAATATTTGTGAATGTGTTAGTGTAAACTTAGTGTAAAATAGTAGGTCAGTCAACATTTAGGCACACATAATAATATTCAGAATTAAAAAATAAGAATTAAGTAACTTTCTTTAATTAATTTAGAATGTAGTATTGATCTTCTGAATTATATGGGACTAAATATGTATAGTTTAATCAAATTTTTTTGACAAAATTAGCCAAACTTGAACCAATATATATTTTTAATTATTCATTATTCATTTTTAAGTAAAACAAAATATATCGTTTAATATGGTGGCAAAGTAAATTAAAGTATCACAAAATTTTTAAAAATTATATTAAAATATTCGATATTTCGATATGTAAATGGCTTTTACATAGTTAGAATCAGAAATTTCTATACAGATATTTAGGAAATTTCTTAAGAAAGCCAATATTTTAAGATTTTGGATATTGAGTAAGAACCCTACTATGGTTTTTGACTTTCTTAAGAAAATCCACAAATATCTGTATAGAAATTTGTAATTCTAACTATGTAAAAGCCATTAGCTTTTCAAATGGTTTGCGTTTTTGTAGTCCTATTATAGACCTATCAAAAAACCATAGTAGGGTTCTTGCTCAATATCCAAAATCTTAAGATATTGACTTTCTTAAGAAAATCTCCAAATATCTGTATAGAAATTTCTACTTGTAACTATGTAAAAGCCATTAGCTTTTCAAATATTTTTCCACTTTTTAAGTCATATTATAGACCTATTAAAATCATAGTGGGGTTCTTGCTCAATATCCAAAATCTTAAGATATTGACTTTCTTAAGAAAACTATCAAATATCTGTATAGAAATTTCTACTTGTAACTATGTAAAAGCTATTAAATTTTCAAATGGTTTTGCATTTTTGTAGTCCTATTATAAACCTATCAGAAAACTATAGTAAGATTCTTGCTCAATATCCAAAATCTTAAGATATTGACTTTCTTAAGAAAATTTCCAAATATCTGTAAAGAAATATCTAATTTTAACTATGTAAAAGCCATTAGCTTTTCAAATGGTTTGCGCTTTTGTAGTCCTATTATAAACCTATAAAAAAAAACAGTAGGGTTCTTGCTCAATATCCAAAATCTTAAGATATTGACTTTCTTAAGAAAATCCCCAAATATCTGTATAGAAATTTCTACTTGTAACTATGTAAAAGCTATTAAATTTTCAAATGGTTTTGCATTTTTGTAGTCCTATTATAAACCTATCAGAAAACCATAATAAGGTTCTTGCTCAATATCCAAAATCTTAAGATATTGACTTTCTTAAGAAAATCTCCAAATATCTGTAAAGAAATATCTAATTTTAACTATGTAAAAGCCATTAGCTTTTCAAATGGTTTTGCGCTTTTGTAGTCCTTTTATAAACCTATCCAAAAACCATAGTAGGGTTCTTGCTCATTATCCAAAATCTTAAGATATTGACTTTCTTAAGAAAATCTCTAAATATCTGTAAAGAAATTTCTACTTGTAACTATGTAAAAGCCATTAGCTTTTCAAATATTTTTCCACTTTTTAAGTCATATTATAGACCTATTAAAACCATAGTGGGGTTCTTGCTCAATATCCAAAATCTTAAGATATTGACTTTCTTAAGAAAATTCCCAAATATCTGATAGAAACTTTTAATTCTAACTATGTAAGAGCTGTTAGATTTTCAAATGGTTTTGCCGTTTTGTAGTCCTATTATAGACCTATCAAAAACCATAGTGAACTTCTTGCTCAATATCCAAAATCTTAAGATAATGACTTTCTTAAGAAAATTTCCAAATATCTGTAAAGAAATATCTAATTTTAACTATGTAAAAGCCATTAGCTTTTCAAATGGTTTTGCGCTTTTGTAGTCCTATTATAGACCTATCAAAAAAATAGTAGGGTTCTTGCTCAATATCCAAAATCTTAAGATATTGACTTTTTTAAGAAAATCCCCAAATATCTGTATAGAAATTTCTACTTGTAACTATGTAAAAGCCATTAGCTTTTCAAATATTTTTCCACTTTTTAAGTCATATTATAGACCTATTAAAATCATAGTGGGGTTCTTGCTCAATATCCAAAATCTTAAGATATTGACTTTCTTAAGAAAACTATCAAATATCTGTATAGAAATTTCTACTTGTAACTATGTAAAAGCTATTAAATTTTCAAATGGTTTTGCATTTTTGTAGTCCTATTATAGACCTATCAGAAAACTATAGTAAGATTCTTGCTCAATATCCAAAATCTTAAGATATTGACTTTCTTAAGAAAATTTCCAAATATCTGTAAAGAAATATCTAATTTTAACTATGTAAAAGCCATTAGCTTTTCAAATGGTTTGCGCTTTTGTAGTCCTATTATAGACCTATAAAAAAAAACAGTAGGGTTCTTGCTCAATATCCAAAATCTTAAGATATTGACTTTCTTAAGAAAATCTCCAAATATCTGTAAAGAAATATCTAATTTTAACTATGTAAAAGCCATTAGCTTTTCAAATGGTTTTGCGCTTTTGTAGTCCTTTTTTAAACCTATCCAAAAACCATAGTAGGGTTCTTGCTCATTATCCAAAATCTTAAGATATTGACTTTCTTAAGAAAATCTCTAAATATCTGTAAAGAAATTTCTACTTCTAACTATGTAAAAGCCATTAGCTTTTCAAATATTTTTCCACTTTTTAAGTCATATTATAGACCTATTAAAATCATAGTGGGGTTCTTGCTCAATATCCAAAATCTTAAGATATTGACTTTCTTAAGAAAACTATCAAATATCTGTATAGAAATTTCTACTTGTAACTATGTAAAAGCTATTAAATTTTCAAATAGTTTTGCATTTTTGTAGTCCTATTATAAACCTATCAGAAAACTATAGTAAGATTCTTGCTCAATATCCAAAATCTTAAGATAATGACTTTCTTAAGAAAATTTCCAAATATCTGTAAAGAAATATCTAATTTTAACTATGTAAAAGCCATTAGCTTTTCAAATGGTTTTGCGCTTTTGTAGTCCTATTATAGACCTATCAAAAAAATAGTTGGGTTCTTGCTCAATATCCAAAATCTTAAGATATTGACTTTCTTAAGAAAATCCCCAAATATCTGTATAGAAATTTCTACTTGTAACTATGTAAAAGCCATTAGCTTTTCAAATGTTTTTCCACTTTTTAAGTCATATTATAGACCTATTAAAATCATAGTGGGGTTCTTGCTCAATATCCAAAATCTTAAGATATTGACTTTCTTAAGAAAATCTCCAAATATCTGTATAGAAATTTCTAATTCTTAATTAAACTTTTTAACTATAACATAATAAGGTAAAAACTGTATAGGTTATATTTTGGTGTAATTTCTCCTAAATGTCATCGATTTTTTTTTCAATAATTCATTTATATTTTTGGTTTATTAAGTTCCAACTTAGGATAAACTTCACAAGAGTCCTAGCTTTATTTTGCTTGTAGGGTTTGCTGTATAAAATAGCTTGTACCATATACAGAAGATTCAGTAAATACCCAATAGTGTTTTTGGGGATATCAAGAAAGTGTTTAAGCAGTATCTTTAGCAGCAACAGATAATTAGAAGTATTAGATGATATAATGGAGAAACATCCCATTTGAGTCAAATCATACAAGCTAAAAACGCTAACCTCTGAAATGGCATTAATTCTAGCAACTATAGATCTCTGTATCAATTAGCAGAACATAACATAGCCAAATTTCTTTGAACACCAAAGCAGGTTAAAAATCATGTATGGGTGTATGGACATCATGATAGGTATAGAAACGATTGGAGAAGGGAAGCTATTAAGATGGAAGGTTGCACAATTACTATACCAATAAGGTTTTCCATTAAGCAATCCCGCTGACCTTCTAATAGCTGACTCAATTAAGTGCGAAAGTAAACACAACCTATGGATCCTATGGATTATCACCTATAAATAGTTAATGATGATTTCTAGATAGTTATTGAACCTTTATTATTATATTTTTTTGCTTTAGTACAAATATTTTTTAAAATGTAAGCTTAGTCTAATGTGCCATCTAATTGTAATTCTAGTTTTATGCTGGACCCCATTTAAGGTTTCGGTAGTATCCTAATGCTGAAACCTCATGCTATTTTAACAAATCATTTCTCATCCCAACCTGTTCATTCACTACTCTAGTTATTTTACTTTCTTTTTGAAGAAAATTAAATTTATATAAGTATATCGTAGCCCCAGTATTATACTGTAGTATCTACCAAAACTCCGAATTTCAGTTTTTCCGATGGATCAACATAATTTTTTCTTCTTTTTTCAACGCTTCAATCCGTTTTGTTGTAAGTAGAATAGTTTTGGAGTTACAGAGTTAATAATTTGTTACAAGTCCATGGCACTTCAAACATTAATATTCATTTTTATCGTATGTTTTTAGTGATGCCATAGGTGATACGACGAAATCAAAAACTAAAACAGATTTTAGAATATTGTAAATCCGATTTGATCAATTTATTGTCGTAAATCGCAATTTTTATAGTTTCAACCATTTTTTGTCGTAAGTCACATAACTAACCAATCATATTTTATTATTTTATTACGTGATCCAAAAATATCTAAAGAAAAATGAAACTTTTGCTTAGTGTTTTGAAAATACTTGTTTGCAACTTGACCGGGTACTGTAACCTAAATAAAAGATCGGCTTGTGCAAAAAATTTCAGAGCAAAATCATTCAAATATTCAAAAAGTAGATGCTCTCATTGACTGGCATTTGAAGCATATTAACATTTACAGTTCGGTTTCTATATTGCGGGTGTATTCAAAAATTCAGTAACTGCGCAGCTCCGCGCTCAAAAATCAAGTAATTGCGTTATTGCAGTTTAAATTGCGCTGCTTTTTCTTCAAACCCCAATTTTTGAACGCAAAGTCGCAATATCTACGCAGTTGCAGAATTTTTGAATACACCCTACAACTGCACAAATCATTAAGTTATCCAAATGTAACATTAGACATCTACCAAATGAGGAAGAAAACTTTTCTAAATATAGTACTGCTTCAATAATTTTCGTGTTTTCATCATACAGTTTATTGCAAGCTTTATAGTTTATCTAAGGTGAGTTTAGTTAGCTAGTATTCAACATGAAACATCAAATAACTTTTATTACTATAAGGGAAATCGCGTCGAATTCATGTGCCAACATGATATAGTTCGTAGAAATAATCATAGATGGCACTAGTAGTAGTTGAACGAAATGTTTAAATTTTTTTATCTACAGTGTTTTATATTCAACGAATTATTAACGGAACAAAAATTTAAAATCTAAAAAAAAATTTTAATTTTATAATCGGAATTGGAAATATTGAAGTAAATGTATTTACATTCATATATAATAATAAATAAATAAAACAAAATTTGCTATAATCTTATGAAATTTTGTGAAAAAAAAATAAGAAAAATTGTTTGACGCGCCATCTATTGTGCTCGTTAAAAACGTTTGCTATGCCATCTAGGATTTTTCTACGAATCAAAATTTAACGAAATCATGCTGTCGTTCGCATTTACTATGGAAATGTTCACTAGTTCCCTTATAGTAATATAAGTTATTTATGAAACATGGCATAAATATATAATTTTAAAAAATTTAGCTATTATGTTGTTATCTTTAAAATTTTACTTTTTGAGTGAAAATTAAAAAAAATTATATGTCTTTCAATATTTAAAACTTTCATTAGTATAAATAAAACCATTAAACATAGGTTTAAATAAATTTGAGTGCTGGTTTTTTAACTTTATTGCCACCCATCTCCTTAAATTGATGCCAATTTTATCGTAACTCCACTTATTTAAGTGTAATTTGAATTAACTCCATATTTTGTGTCGCAAGTGCACGATTCAACAAAACGCAAAATTATACGACAAAATAGTAAACTTTCATGAATTTTCTGGAAAACGGATGGCGATAGCAAAAATGTAGCAAATGTTAAAGAATAAATTGACAAAAGCTTCTGTATCAAATTGTTAAACTAAAATAATCCCAATTTTAAATAGCTCAAACTCGCCTTTAAACTTTAAACGTATTTTTATCAAAGCTATGATTTTGAGCTTACGACAGTATACAAATGTGGCGACGATATGCAGTATTTTGTACATACCATTTTGATAATTTTGAATGAAGAAATATTTTGCAATTTTAACTTTGCTGATATGAAGAGATTTTGATTAAAAAATCACATATCAAATCGAACCACTATTACGAGTTTTATTGCAAAATTTATGCATAATATTGTAGTCTAAAATCAGACCAACCTTTTTCCTCTCGCATATCCTTAAACATCCTCACATTTTTATATTGCCTTTAGAGAAATAATTAGTTGATAGGTATCTAAATTTCGGTTTAGTAATGAAGATAATGTGCCATGTTTACTATGATTGATGCATAAAAAAAGAAACAAATGAAACGGTAGTCAAGTAGCCGTTTAGTAACTACCTATAATAGCTAGTTATTTTTTTGAGTTGGATGAGCGAAGTAAGTTTGAAATTAAATATAAAAACAAAAGAACAATAAATAATTATGAAGATTGAAGTTCAAAAGTGGGATATTTGATACTGATGTTCAATTTTTTATGTATTTGTTGGTTAAGTAGGCGTATTTTGCAACAAACAAAAAAAAATTATAAGAAATTTAGTAACATGAATTGTATTAGAGTTGGTGAATTTACAGTACAAATAAAATTAAAAGTTTTATTGTTTATATCGTAAATTATTTCAAAGTGATCAAAAAATAGTAAAGATGATATTTTTGTGTTTCTTTCTCAATTGAAAACTGTAATGGGCGTATATGAAGTGAATAAGAACCGATTGAAGATGATTAAGGAAAATTAAATGGAAGAGCTAGAATATGGTTTAGTTCTTAACAGGATCTTATTATCTCCACGAATTAAAATGCAGTGTATTTTTGGAACAAATTAAAATAGTTTTACAAAAAGAAAAAAATTGGAATAAAGAAGTGGATTTTTCTGATGATTTTCATAACAAATCCGTGCTGTTAATTATCCTTTTCTTCAGTCGCAGGCTAAAATAAACAAAATTGAGATAAAATCAGAGATTTTAATTAATTAAAATCACTTTTAGAATACTGACAAGTGAACAAGTTAAACTTGATGATGCATTCACAAAATCACAAAGATAATAGAATAATGTGAATGGTAATAAGATTGTGAAATGTCCGACCGGCAACAGAAAAGAAAAAAATTATCGGAAACTAAATGTTACAATTGTGGCGCTAGTGGTTATATAAGTTCAAATTTTCCTCAACCGAATACTGCGAAAGGTGCTTGTCAAATTGTTGGTCAAAAAATAATAGTGTGTCTATATATTGTGTGTCCTAAACGGAAAGTCAAGAAGGAAAAAGGGATTAGCTTATGGAAGTAATAATCAAATTTAATTTTTATTTTCGACTTATAAAGAATACCTTTCGTTTTTGGAACCATTTGTGTAAAATAATTGTAGATACGGTTATTCCCGTTTGCTTAATTAAATATAAATGTATTCCAGATGGCGGCACTGATTTGATTGAGACTAATGTCTCTTTTCTGGAATATCTAATTAAATTTGAAAGGTAGACAAGCTGTGGAAATGTAAAATTTTACTTAATAATTTTTAATTTTAGACACATGCAAATAAAAGAAATTTAAAATGTCGAATACTTTTCCAAAGGTGTCTTGCGCGAGAAAAAGCAATATCTAATATTGCTAATAATAAACCGAAAGTTAGAATGAAAATGTTTGAGTATATTTGACTAAAGTTATTGTGGGAGACTGGAGAGTCCTATGAACAATTGTGAGATAAGTAGTTCCAGACTACACCAAAGAAATTTTCTTTAGTCTAGAAAAACATAGTTCAAAAATCTTTCGAATATTTATTAGGAAAATACATTTTCCATTTGACGTAGGGCGATGTTGGTTAAAAATAAAAAAAGTAATATCACTGTGAATGATATTACTGTGAACTATCCGCTCCCAATTATAGACGATCATTTAAGTGGCTTAAGAGGAAGAAAGTATTTTTTCAAACTCAACTTAACGGAAGGATTTCATCATAATAAAAATAACGAAGAGTCTATTAAATTTACGACTAGTGTCATTCTAACAGGCCAATATGAGTTTGTTATGATGCCGTTTGGTTTAAGCAATGCTCCAGTGGTGTTTTTAAGATATATATCGAAGGCAAAGAGGTGGTGTACATATACGACATTATGAAAGCAACAGATACTGTAAGAACATTTTTCAATACTGATAGAAGATTTTAAAGTCCTAATTTTAAATTTTATTGTTAAATAAGCAAAATACAAGTTTAGTGATGGCGGTGGTTTATTTAGGTTATTTGATTACGGAAGAAGGAATACTGAGTGTTTCCAAGCAGTGCTTAGGAGCTTAAACAATTTTTGGGTTTCGTCAGCTATACTTTCGAACATGTATATTTAGGATTTTGCAATTATTTCCAAACCATTGCAAAATTTGCAAAGGGGATACAAAATCTAAATTCAGAGCAAAGCAAATAGAAACCTTTGAGAAGTTAAAGTCAGCACCCATATTAAGTTTATATTTCCCAACTGCATTTCTATTTGCACCGTATACAGTTTAGGATTAACTGTAAACTGTTTTGGAGAAAGACCATGTGATGGAGAATATACAAATTGTTTTAAAAACATTTTTGTTTTCTCTCAGTGAATTTTATAGGGAATATTTGCATAACATTAGTAAATAGACAAACATGTTCGATACCATACACGCGTTGACCACGTTGAAAGAATCAAAGAAGAGAAACAAGTACGTTTTTCTAAACATCGATGCTTTTATGTGATATTTAAAGATATTTAATTTAAACACAGGTTGTATTACACTTGAAAGAATATTTAAAAATCGAAAAGCCAATGGTCAACTTTAACGTATTTACCAAATATATAACAAACAACATTTAACAACAAATACGCGTTATTCAATCGTATATCCCTACATTTTTAATAACTGGAATGTTTCTAATTCTAGATGCACTATAGTAAGTCAACATAGTATTTTCCTAGCAAGTTTCAAATATATCACTAAATAACGTGTCATTTTAATTAATGCCACAGCCAGTGTGAACTTTAGGGAACCAATACATTTTTATAGTTATTTTACTACTAATTACTACAATCACTTTACATTTTTTCTTTGAACATTACTTGGATAACGTCAAACTGATCATGTCCTCAATACATACTATACCGAATTGTTTCCCCAAAAATTAATTTAAGTGACAAGCACTTCATTTTTGACCGTTTCAATGTGTAAAGTAAAATTAAATTTTATTTTCTGTTTTTATTTATAGAAAACACTGTGTTTTAAGTTTAAATTTGAAGACCCAAAGATTGAGGTCAAAACGCCAACTCTTCGGATTAAAAAAGGTGAGTAGACAATATTTTAGTGATGAATTTTTTTTAACTTTAAAGTAAAGTTGGAAGGTTTGGCAGAAATAATTTTTTTGTATGAATAAATCAAACCAAAGCCTCCTAACTATTCAAAGGCGCAATGATCAAAATCGAACTAAAAAAAATGATAAAATCAGATATTATAAAAATAAACTCTTTGTGTATGATCGAAATATCATACGTCATCGATATTTCATTATTTGATTTTCTATTGCATTTATTACTATATATTCTACCAAAATTCCACATATACATACGTAGAAAATTATTAAACAAATGAAATCCATGTCATTTAATTACTGAATATAATTGATTGAGATTTATATATGATATATTTAAAGATTTGGGTTAAATATGAATATAAACAAATTGAGGTTATGAATGACTTTCATTCTGAAAATGCGAATAAAATAAAAACATATTTTCTCTTACGGAATATTGTAAAATGTATAAGCCTTACATTGAGCTCAGTTAAAAATATGTCTGAACATTGCGGCTTTGTTATATAGGAAGCTTTGATCAAATCACATATAACATATATAGTGTTAAAAAATGAAACACTCCATACATATTGATAACTGGACTATGATTTTAACAAAAAGTTACAGTGAATTCTGTGAGCTAGTTGTGGTTATAAAAAATAGCGATTGTAGTTTTCAGTTGTTTTCTCTGTATTACATTGCTATTCAATGGCCTGAAAAAACGGGCTAGATAATATTTTGATTCGTTGTATAGTGAATTTTGCATTGTCATTTTGCGTTGATTTTTCTTATTTAAAGTAGGAAAAGAAAATTAACCAAACCCTTAACATAAATGTAATTTTTAAAGTTAGTACAGTTTTCGTAAATTTAAATATAATATATGTGTGTGTAGATATAATATTATACATGCAGTAAAATTTACTTAATGCAAGTAAAATAAAATTACAGACAGAGTCATTGAATAATAATAAATACATAACTATATAGTTATTCATTGACAGAGTTCGAGAAAAATGTACCATAAACACTCTAAGCATTGCAAAAAAAAACTTGAATTTGCAACTTTAAATAATTATCTGTGTCGCTTCTTTTGTTTTACTTCATTTGTTTAAATTTTATTTGTAGAAGAAAATTAAACAAAATCATTTTTGTTCTTTACAAAGAAAAATTTAGTAAAATTATAAGTAAATTTTAATTACAGGAAATCAACATCCAACATTGTAATCAAAATAAAAAAAAAGTTTAAGATTTTTAGAAGAAAATCAAATTAGTATGCCAAATTAAGACATTGATGGAATATATAAAGAGTATGTATTTACTACATTCGTTACCGACCATACTCTGTGCTAGTTGCAAAAGCATTATAGAATTATTTTTTACCATAACCACCTATACTGTGTTTAAAAACTGTTTAAATCATTCGATATTGTGGCTATGAAGTTTTCAAATGTGGGATAATTGGCATTTCTTATTTCGTCTGTCACTTTAAATTAAAAAAACTCGATAGCTGAAACCATTTCAGATCACCGTGTTGAGTATAGACGTCAGTTGCATGGTAAAACATGACAATTATTCGGAAAAGAGATACTTAAAATACTATTTTCTGGATTTATCGCAGACCACTAAGCGATGGTAAAAAAACATTTGGGGGCATTGGATACATCTTTTTGAGTTAGGTTAATGACTTTCGACGAATTTTAAGATTTTTATTATAAGGTTAAGCGATTTGCAAATACTGTAGTGTGACCTTTGAGATATGTTTCCTATATAATACTTATATTGTACATAATACTGACGTTACAGTTTAGAAGAATGGCCTGGTCAACTATGTCAAATGCTTTTGAATTATTTAAAAATAAAGATTAGGCTTTTCTGAACTGTAAACAGCTAAGCAAACATTAAGCAAGTGGGCAGAAAAGGCGCCAGCAGCAGAATATGTGTAAACAAACGTGCTTAGAAGTAAAAATTGTTCAATATTCACTTATTATCTTTTTGTTGAATTTCCATCCTTTGTTTACCTACATATTCCTTCCATTTATAAAGGCTTAAACTAGGTCCCACGACTGAGGAATTGCGCGAAGGTTATAATTTTATCATAATGATAATGCAATCATTTATTTTCCATTGTCTTTTCAATAGTTGAATTTTGATGGTGGAACCTTTTGTATTTGTTGAATCGCTTTTACGTTTTAGTCATCCATTTTAAAGCGTCCGATTCCAGATACACATGTGAAGTAGATCTACAGGTTTTATCGGCGGGACAACGCATCATCAACTATGTTATTTTTTCTCTTCTTGTACTCTATTTCAAAATCAAAAGCTTGTAGCTTGAAATCTCAAGCCTAGCGAATTGTCTGGAAGAGTCTCAACATAAAAGCTAACAAAGACTTTTATGTGGTCAGTATATAAAGTGAATCGATATCCTTCAAGGCATTATGCTTGCAGTCTCTTAACACTTTGAATTTCGGCAAAAGATTCAAGTTACGTTACTGAATAAATGCGTTGGAATTTATTTTATTTTTTTTGCAAAATATAGGCAATTAATTGTTCTGTCCTATCTTCTTCTAATTGAAATAAAATTCTGCCGATCCCAGAACTAGTTTACAAAGACTCAAAAATCTTTAAATTTGTTTATAGGTATGGTCTTGGTGCTGGATACTCTTATGTGGCTTTCACATTTTGGTTAAATATTTCACCTCCCTTAACATAAAATGGCTTTTCTCTACTACATTAATTGTTACACCTGTTTCTACTAATCTAGTGGCAACTTGATCTAGTAAAATAAAATGTTGCTGTCGAATGACTGATGTGATGAGCAGTATTATCTAAAAAAAAAACAAAAACGTTTTCGTGTAATTGATGCAGGGTTACCTGGTGTTTGCATAAATGAAATAACCATTAACTGATGTACAAAAGTATCTTGGTACCGTGAATGCAGTTTTTTTGTCTGAAAAGTGGGTCTAGTGGTATTAGACAAAGGCATCATTTAAATCTATCGTTAAAAATATTTCGTTTTTTCCAACCGACCCAGCAATCCGTCAATTTTGAGTACTTTGTTCAGCTTACGGGTATCTCACCATAGACAAGATTTACAATTGTTTTTCCACACCAGGGTTACAGAGGAGACCAAGGACTGTGACTCTCTTCAATAAAACCCACCAACAGCATTCGATCTAATTCTTCATTTACTAATTTTTGAATTGCAGGTGAGACCACATAAAATTGCTGTTTAATAGCCTTAGCGTTTTTTTCTCAATTACGTGTGTAACTTTATTGGTTTTCCTTAATACCAATCTGCTACTAGGAGGGAAATCGGCTAGTTATGAGATTTAACGTATGCTGATCGTCTTTTGGGACATAGTAAACTGAGTCATGGTAAACTGAGGCATTCGAGTTTATTGATTTACTTGTTGAAATTGTATCAATACACGAAAATTTTGCGGTTATATTGAATAGATTCCAAAAGTGCATATGAAAGGTAATATGAGAATAAAATTGTTGAGTCAGTCATAAATCTTTTAGAGCCAATGACCCAAGATACTAGTCGTGGCACCGCAGTTCAATAATCTAATATACTTCATTCCATACGATCATTTATTCCAATTTTGGATAGAAATTATAAAAGTGAATGTTGAATAAGTTTCTTTCGATACCAAAACAATTTTGCATGTTGCCTTTGGTTCTTGTAATAAAACCTTTCGGAGTTAGGAACTGAATCAGTAGAAAAGTTAGCAATATTGACTGAACCTAACACAATATTTAACCGAATTTGCATAGTTTTTAATAAATTAAATCAACTCTCAGGCATACTCATTTGACAATGTTGTTTTTAACTTTATGTGATATGGCTCTGCGGTTATCAATTTCTCCACAGGATATTTACTTGTTGTTCTGTGCATTCCAGCTGGTACAGATCTTCTCCTTCTTCTTAATTCTTTTTGTTCTTCAATCATAGCAGATACTATGTCAAATGCGTCAGGATCGCTTAGAGCAAGACCTCGCACAAAACATTTCAATTTTGCTTGCAGACTTAACCATTGCCAGTATTAGATTAATAAAGTATATTTTGATGGAATACCAATTAAGGCAGATTGTAAGATGCAACCCCGCATAATGGTGGTGTCATATAAATGCTTTAAGTTAGTTTCAAAGAAATTTTTGGTATTTCGTAGGTTGCGGATTTGTGACGGCAAACCAAATTCAAACAAATATTTGTCACTCAAACCATAAATGTGGTTTTCTATATCAATAAGTTATTGATAAAGTATGTTTACGGAACCGTTCCTTGTAAGTGGTTAGTGAACAAAAAAAATTTTATGCCACAATGTTTTGAACTGATTGACAGAAAAACTAAATTATGGCAAATAAACCTCTTAGTTTGTGTGGTGACTGAAAGAGCGGTGGTATTGGTAATGGGATTTTCTAGTAGCCGTAATTTGTTTAAAGGCCAAGTTCTCTGCCTGCAGCTTGGAGTATTTGGTAAACTATAACACTCAAATATGGTGTGGTAGCTTTCGCAGACACTCTGTTAGATTTAAGTAAATATATTGTAGACTTTGCCAAGCATTGAATTTATTTTACTACTGAGATGTCTTTCAAAATTGGTAGACGCGTGCTAATAGAACTAACATGTTTTCAAGCTTTTTAGCCTATACGAACTAGGGATTTACCTTTAGTAAATCCCTAGTTCGTATAGGCTAAAAAATCGAGGGATTTACCTTTAGTTTGAGTACGCTTAATATAGCAACAACATCCAATGACTCTCCAATGATGTATATTCTG
This sequence comes from Tipula confusa, assembly GCA_963556175.1. Classification (NCBI taxonomy): domain Eukaryota; kingdom Metazoa; phylum Arthropoda; class Insecta; order Diptera; family Tipulidae; genus Tipula; species Tipula confusa. The sequence goes on from OY744475.1 coordinate 104,059,622, forward strand.
ATGTTTTCTTCTTGAATGTTCATAATATCATCTTTTGCTGTACTGTATAGTAATCGTAACCTTTTTTACCATCAAATCGTTCATCAATTTGTCTTCGACTACCTTTTGGTTTTCGATGTTTAATATCCTCAAGCCAAACAAGATTCTAAACGGCGTAATACTTTAAACGGTATATATTGCCAAGTTAGTTAATATATTGCCAAATTAGTTAAAACTAGAATATTAGCCTATTTATTTTCCATTTTGGTCGTTTCCTATGGGTACTCTCGATATGCTTTAGTTCGCTTTGGATTTCAAAATTGGTCTTCTGAATTTTTAACATTTTTATTGATTAGCTAGCTGCAAATATTTTGACCAGACAAACTTGGCAAATGCATCTACAGTTAAACCAACTTGCCTATCAGATGGAGAACTCCTTCTAGCTTTCCCAATTTGCGTTCGCAAAAAAAAAATTCTGCGGTTACTTTCGCACTCCTGCTTTAGGTTTTATATGAAATGTCCAATATTATGTGTGATTTGAAGGCCCCCTACCGTATTTCTCAGGTAAAATTTCTCAGATAAATTAATCGCATAAAAAAATGTCGAATGTTCTTTCAACAAACGTTTATAAGATCGGTTTAATTCATCATCATTCGCTTGTTACTTAATTAAGACTAAGAAAATAATTTTCCATTTAAGGAAATCATGCCCAATTACACACTGCACGTTAATAGCTCCTTTAAGAATGATACTAATGAACACATCTTCGATAGCTGCATCGATCTGTAAAGCTGCTCCTAACCTCTTAAAGTTGTCATAATGTAAAAGTTTTGGAACCAAAAAATTTAATGTCTACCGTTGTTCCTTTTTCATGTAATTATATTATCACCTAATAAGGTCAGATTATTTGCTGTCAAATCAACAATCGAGTCTAAAATTTTAGTTCAATATTATATATATATATATATATATATATATATATATATATATATATATATATATTTTTATATATATATATATATATATATATATATATATATATATATAAATATATATATATATATATATATATATATATATATATATATATATATATATATATATATATATATATATATATATAAATATATATATATAAATATATATTATGATTGCTGCACAAATATTATGCACGAAAATTATGATTGCTGCACAAATATATGTTGTGTTTGCAATACAAAGCTCGATAATTTCATAGCGGAGATTTTTATTTTTAAATATTTGTATTATCGTTTGCTAAAATGTATTAATGTTTACTAACACAGTTTAAAGACAATTTGAGTAGGAAGAAATATAAACTATTGATTTCAAAGGCCTGTATTTCAACATTTTTGTTCTAGTGCCAAGTTGATTAGTGTTATTATTAACAAGTGATTTAAAGGTAATTAAAAAAAATTTAAAAAAAATACTTTTTTTGTTATTGAAGTAAAAAGAAATACAGATTCAAAGAATCACTTAACTTTTAAAATTGAATCTTTTTAAAAACTAATAATTTTATAATTTTATATAGTTTTTTAGCTTTAAAAAACCGTTAAGAAACTTAAAATCGGCTAAACCGTTCCGAAAATATCATCATAAATGTAATACATGTACCCAAAACTCCTTGAAAATTTTAAGGGAGTGTAACTCGAGAGAGAGAGAGAGAAGAAAAAAAATTATCTTCTACAATATTTTTTTTTTTACTTATAAATCGAATAAATATAGTTTGAACAATTTTTGAGACATCGACTGCAACTCATGTACGATTCCATATGGAATGATCCTATATATATATATATATATATATATATATATATATATATATATATATATATATATATATATATATATATATATATATATATATGTATATATGTATATATATATATATATATATATATATATATATATATATATATATATATATATATATATATATATATATAAATATATATATATATATATATATATATATATATATATATATATATATATATATATATATATATATATTATATATACAATTATATATATTATATACAATATATATTTGCGAGCTATATATAGATATACAGATAAAGATTAAGTAATTCAATGGTTAAGTATCACAAAAAACGAAAGGGACAACTTTTTAATTATTTTTCTTGAAATTCAGCGTAACTTAATATGAAAGGCGGCATCTAAACAATTTTAAGTTTTTTATTCGAACTGAATATTAAATTTTGTTATCTTATTAATATAATTAATTTAGAGCCCCTACCAGTCGTTTTTCTGTTTATTTTTGGAATTAGTGGTGGAAAAGCTCATGTTAAAGCCTGTGTAGAACAAAAGGTTCAATCGTTCACTTTGGAAACTCTAAAAAAGTATTCAAAATAGTTTAGTATCAACGTTCTGGTTCAAAAGTGTTTCCCTTGATACGAATTCACGCTTTTCAAAAATTAGGTAAGATTTTAAATCTTAAAATAATTTACCCATATGGCATACCGGCACATACAAAATTTTAGAATGTAACTTTTATTTTTATTACTATTAAATAAATAAAAATTAAAATTTAATTGAAAATAACTTTTTATTTTCACTCTTATATCAAATAAGTACACGTATGTGTACCCGACGCCGTAAAAAATCATTACAACATATTTTTTTTTTGTTTTTATCTCACTTAAGTCATATGTAAAGTACCATGTTTATATGTGAATGGAAAACATACGCATTTATTTATTATATATTTAGAATGGAATATTGTGCTTATGCTTAAGAAATAAGCATATATGTACCTATATTATGTATACGTACGTAAGTCGAACGAAAAATAATAATAAAAACGTTAAAAGAAAATATGTAATAATAATATTATGATTTTTATGTGAAAATGTATTACAAAAAAATGAAAATAAAAATTGTGAACAAAATACGATTTTGCCTCATAAACATATTTGTGCTGTTGTGCTGTGGTGCTCCTCCGCACCGTCAACGAAAGGAATTTCATCTTATGTATATTATTTGTAATGTTTGCTAAATCGAAAAAATCTTATGCATTAACAAAATAAAAAATCTTGGAAACAACTCGGAAAAAATCTTTTAAAGGTGAATGTAAATTTTTATATGTTTATACGAGTGTAGATAAGTTTAAATTGGAAATTAGGGAATTCATGGGAAGTATATCGGGAATTTTTATGTACAAAGTTTTTTTTTACTTTAAATGTTTAATCAGGCCAATCGAAACGTAGTATATAATATATTAAAAATAGTATAATGTTATTAATGGGCGATGTGCAAAATCTAACATTTTCCATCGTAAAACCATCACTATCAGGTGTTTGCGTGTCTTTAAACAAAAAAAAAAAAAAAAAAAAAAATTATCCTGAAAAATTATAGAACAATAAATATTCATTTTCACGTACAGCTATATAGTCTAAAATACAACAATTTATTCATTGTTGTTGTATATATTTAAAACGTCAGAGTATTAAAATTTCTTTGTGAAGATGACATATCGTCGTCGTTGTAGTCGTCGTCGTCGTCGTTGGGCGAGATAAATTTTTATTAAATATAATAATAATTGTGTTATTTTTTTCGACAACGTCTTGATTTATTACCCACTTTGGTACAGAACAAATTAAATTACTTCATTCGATAAGCATTAACCTAATTATTTATATATTATAATATTTACACCGTAAATTTTTTTAATTAAATTTTGTTTCTATCAAAACTCACCTTTATCAAAAACGAATTTTTAAAATATTTTTACTTGTACCTGTATATTATAGGTTCGTGGACTAGGGAAATTAGAATACTATTTATCACTCGGCTACTCATTCTATATATTATATATATATATATATATATATATATATATATATATATATATATATATATATATATATATATATATATATATATATATATATAAATTCTATTATATAATATGATAATTAATTTACTGAGTATATTCCCATCATAAACTATATAATTTTGCGAAAAATATCAATTATGTGGGAGGAGTGAAATAGAAAATTCCAGCTCAAAATATAATTATCTCCATAAAGCATAAAAATACCAATCAAAACCAAAACAATAACAACAACTCAAAAATATTTTTATATCCAATTAATTATGTTAATGTTGTAATTAATAAAATATATTATGTATTGATGTGTTGGATGGTATCGTATTGTGAAGATAGATTGCGAAGCTATATGCAAGAGATGTGGATTAGACACAAATTTTGGAAATCGATTATACGTTTTTGTAAAATTTTTTGGCTTAATTTTTACGGAAACAAAGTCAAAACTGCGATATTAATTTTATCAAATGTCCGGAATAATATGCAAAGTCATTTTTTCGAAAATTTACAAAAATATTTATTTGTAAATATTTACAAAAAAATTTACAATTTTAACTATAAGGTTCTTAGCCTTAAGAGGGGAATTGAGGAATTGTGCTGTAGAATTAGTTATCCTGTCAATAAACTTCGATTGAAGCGTTCGGGCGAAATTATTAAGACTATCTAGATTAGCGCTTTCTTCGAGATCTCTAAGGCTGGTTGATTGCATAGTTGACAGACTGCTCCTTTGTGTTTGATCAAGTATCCCTCCCATGCAGGGATTGCGATTTGTCTAAGAGAGGAGACTATATCATAGTAAGCAAACTATAAAATAAGTTACGAATGGCGAAGGTTTGTTTTCAAGTATTTTTGATGTGAGAAAGTGGTGATAGTTTACTATCTAAAATCACCTTTATGGTTTTTATATGGTCGGGTTTCGTGATGTCATTATTAGTTTTTTTGCTAGACCATCTCCAAGGCTTTTTCTGTAATCAGAAACACTGCATTGTTAAATGACCAAATCGTTTGTTAGTCTAACACAAACTTAAAGTGTTTCTTCTGGAATGTAGGGTTCTAATAGGGGCCGAAGCTTATGTAACATGAGTATTTCCATGACCTTACTTATCCCGTTTAGGAGTTCTAGGACTTTTCTGGTACAGGAATAAGTATAACTTCGATTTTTCACACTCTGAAAAGAAACTTGTCTCTAAGATACAGTTTTGGATATCGGTAAGTTGTAATATAGCTTTACTTGAAAGGTTTCTAAGTATTGAGTGGGATATGTTATCGTTTCCCAGGGCTGTTCTTTTGATAAGATGCTCAACAATGTTGGCCACTTTTACTTTTCCGCCTATCTAAATTATGGTTAGATGATCAGAGGGAGAATTAATACAACTATTGACCCTATTATTGGCTAACTGTTCGAAACAAGGATCTTTTAGAGAATTGTTTTGTATATGAACGTTTTTTTAGTGAGACGCAATTCCCTCTACAATTATTTTACGATCTATGATTAAAGTAGGTTCTTAAGCTATTGAAGTAATAACATTTTGTTTTTATTGTTAAACTTCTAAATTTCGTTGACATTTTTCAGAGATTTGTCGCAAATTCTAGGTATTCTGCTTGTAAATTCGGATTTTTTTATAAAGAATCAAATCAATTTAATTGAAGTCAATTGCTAAGATAATTTGATTATTAGAACTAAGGAGAGTTTTATAATCGAGCTTCTTGACTTGTTTCACATAATTAGATCAAAACGTGGGGTATTTGATAGGTGTACCAACATTTAAAAGTTTTGATCTAGTTTAAATTGTCACTTATGCTCAGTAGGGCATATGAAGTAACCGGATATCTATGTCTGAAGAGTTTGAAAGTAAGGCAATGAGTTTCATACAAAGGAGATTCGATTTACAATGATACTGACTGATGTAATCTGATCGTATTCAATGAAGAATTGGTTTCATCTATACCTTTGCGGTCAGCAAGGTTTGTTACAATGAACTTTTCGCAGCCTTAGAGTAGGCAAGAAAAGTTATTTTAAGATGTGGTAAAGCTCTGCCCTTTCTCCTTTACGTGCTAATGGAAATTGAGTAGAATCTGGCTTAAGCGGAGAAATCATCTGTTGTCCACCGCATCGTTCTCATTCCTTTTACAATACATCGACACATTTAATTCGTAGAAAATCGTATTAAATTTTTATTATTCACAATCCCACTACTATCACCACTTGTTATGTTTTTACCTAATCTAAGTTCGTATCACTGCATTGTAGAGAAATTCCAGCAATACTTACTGTCCATAAATAAATTATTAAATAATATATATATATATATATATATATATATATATATATATATATATATATATATATGTATATATATATATATATATATATATATATATATATATATATATATATATATATATATATATATGTATATATATATATATATATATATATATATATATATATATATATATATATATATATATATATATATATATATATATAGTGTTGGGAAAAAAAATTGGGCAAACATATTTTATTGCAAATTGGAGTCTGTTTTTGCTAAAATTACAAAACTTTTGAAAGCAATTGGCTTATTGTTTCATTTTAATTACATTTATGACGTAATTTTTGAAAAAAAAAAATGTACCTGCAATTTAGGGGCACAACCCCGAAAAATGTCAAAATATTCAAAATACGTTGATTGGGGTTAAAGTAACGGAATAAATTAAACACTTATTATTTTTTTTTTTGATTTATAGAAGTTCTATCTTTAATTTTAATAATTTGTTAGATCACCATTTGCTTTTATTACAGCGATACACCTCCAATTCATTGAATTTGATAAATTTTTCAAATTCGTTGTAGGTATGGATTCCCAAATCGTCATCAACAAACTTTTTAAAGCTTGAATCGATTCTGGGCGCTTTCTTGTTACTTCTAGCTTCATTATAGACCAAATATTTTCAATGGAATTTAAGTCTGGACTATACGGGGGCCAGCTCAACACATCGATCCTATTTTTCAAAGTACTTTTTTACCTTTAAATGAAGAGATAAGACAAAAAAACAAGTTTTTAACAAATCATTTATGTTTATCTGAAAGCGAATTTTTTTACATACAATTCAAAATTAATAACTCACAACTTTGGCGGTATGGCACGGGGCGTTGTCCTGTTAAAAAATAAATTTGCAAGTCTCTGCTAAAAAGGTTTAACCCAGAAGGCTCAAACTCGTTCTGTAGGACCTGCAGATAAACAGCTGCTGTAATGCTGGAACTAAGGAAGCCCAATCGATTGATCTCATTTCCAGAAAAGCATCCCCAGACCATAACTCCTTCATTTTTCGATGGAAGTCTTAAAAGACATTCGTTGCTAAATCTTTCGCCCGGTTTTCTCCTTACGAGAATTCTTTCATCTCCAACATGCAGCTTGAATTTTGATTCTTCAGAGAAAATCACATCATTCCACATCTCTGGAGTCCAAGAAACATGCTTCTGGGCCCATAGTAAACGTTTTTTTTTTCACTATAAAAAAGTGCTCTTAAATCACCTTTAACAAGTATTTTTCTCACTAAGCTGGCTGAAATTTGTTTTCCCGTTGCTTGCTCAACATCTCGTCTTATGTCTGATGAAGTTGTAAAACGGTTCCGACGACATTGTAATATTATGAAACGATCTTCCACTGGCGTTGTTTTTCAGGGCCTTCCAGAGCCTTTCTTTCTTTGTATACTGCCCATCTCTTGTATTTTTTTAATATTCCACGCGACAGTACTTTTAGGAATGTTTAATCTTTCTGCTATTTTACGCGTGGATAAATTTTCTCGAGCCAAAATCAACATATTGCTTTTACACTGCTCACCAACTTTTCCCATATTTTTAATTAAAATTGCACTTTATTCTTTATTTGACTAGGATCCCTTTTAGAATAACTTAATCTTACAAAATATGCACTATTTATACGCAAAAAAAATTCCAGGCAATAAAACATCTGTATCCTAATGACGGCTAAGGACGGTAGGCGTAAAATAAAATAACTGCTTGACCAATTTTTTCCCCCAGCTCTATATATATATATATATATATATATATATATATATATATATATATATATATATATATATATATATATATATTATATATATATATATATATATATATATATATATATATATATATATATATATATATATATATATATAATATATATAATATTATATCCATACAAATTTTCAACCTACAACTTCTTAAACCATTTTTCATCCTTTCATCCTTTGACATTTTAATCAATTCTCAGAAGCAACTTTTCTAATAACCAATTAATGTTTAACGTTTATTCTCATGATTCGTCCCTTTTACGTCAAACTTTAATTTCCTGTATGTAGCAATGTTTTGTAATATCCCCGGTGTTATTTCTTAATCCATTTCGTGAACAATTTTTTTTTCTGTTTATACCATTTTAAACTAAAGTCATCATTATGCTGCTTAAAGGAATTAACTATAACAATATCATTTCATGAACCCTTAAAGAACTTCAACCATTTCATCTTTATGTATACGCGTACAAAAGAAAACAGGATAACAAAAAATAAATAAAAATTTAAGAGCTAAAAGAAATTTTAATCCAAGATTAATTTTCTTCTTTTACTTTTTTCCTACTTTGTGTTCTATTACTTTTTTTTCATATAAACATAGAAAAGATATCTTCAAAAAACTTTTCAACACTAATAGTATTTAGTCACAATTTTTCTTTATTTTTTTATGTGCTTTTTCGTTATCTTTTGATAGATAATTTTTATTTAAATCTAATTACAAATTAAATTTTTTGAGAAACAAAAGAAAAACTTGAAAAATTGAAACTTGCAACAACAAAATAGCATTGTAAAAAAAAAGTAACAAAAACTTTTCAGATTGTTAGAAAAGTTTGCTTTTTTTTTGTGAAAATTATATAATTTCAAACTTAATTTTTTTTTTGTTAAGATTTCGATTCGATTGTAAAATGATCAGTATATGTGTATGAAGTGTTCAGAATTTTTAAGTAGATTTAAAAAAAAAAAAAAGTTAAATAATCGAACATAATTCAACGACCTGTGTATACGTGTTAAAATGTACATCTTTGGATGATTTTTTCCTTCTCAGATAAGGGTATAACAGGAATTATTAGTATCCAATTATTTGATATCGATTGGTTTCAAGAATCTTTGCGATTTTGATTGGTTTAGTGAATTATTTGAGTAGAATAATAATATACGCTTTCAAAATTTATGTACATTTAGGGAATGTAAAATGAAAGCTTTCATTTATATGAACTATAATATATTATCAAAATACTAAAAAATCAACTTTACAGCATCATATTCAATTAGAGATGAAAATAAATTGTCTGGAAAACGAGGCATACGAGAGAGTTAGATACAGTGTTGTATTTGATGTTTAGTGTTTTAGACCTTTGCCGTATTTATTTATATACCTAGTGATATAAAATTACTGATATTTTAAAATTTGGTGCCTTGACCGGGAATATTACCGGTAGTATTTAATAGTCTTAATTTTAAATAATAATAATAATCCGGCTCTAACGGGTTTGGTCTCAAGCTTGCTCTTCGTATTGCTCTATACAACTTGAAGTAGATACATTATTCTCTATCCCGATGGGCCATCCTCGTCGAGTGGTTCTCTGCCGTCTAATTTTTTCATTATTATTATTTCTTAAATCAATAAGTTTCTTTTGTGATGAGTACCCATTGGCCGATGTTAAGGTTGTCGTTCAACCACAACCAAATTAATCAGAAATGCAGGTGCATCATTTGAATTAGATCGCTTCGTTTGCACCTCTAAAGTTAATTCAAGTGTCGTGATTTGTGACTCCCCGATCAAGAAATGACCGGAGCTGAGAGATGGTGTAGTAATCTGGGTCGTTCAACTTTGGGAAATTAAGCTTGTCGGTTCCTCAAATGTTAATATATGGTTTCGCCCATTACATGTTTTAATTATAATTCACGGATTTCTCCGATGCTTCCTACAATCCGCTAAAAATTTAGTAAAGCGTGGGAATAAAGTTTCAGGTCGTGCCATTGTGAGTCATTATTACCGCGATCTCGGAATACCTAGATCTAGTACTCTTCTATGCTAATGGCACGGTTGCTGTATTTATGCTTCGAATTTTACCTGTTCTCTAAAGCTCTGATACGTTTTAGTAAACGCTATTGTGGTAAGATGACTACGCTTTTGTGTTTGATGACTACGACAATTTTATTTGTTTTGTTGATGCACGAATACTTGATGCAACCGACCTAAAAGGACCAATTCACTCCAAGAGTTGTCACTGATTGATCTTAATTTAGATCAAGTTGGTCTCGATGCTCGCAGAATTCCGTTATTATATCATTGAGAAGATGTTGACTGTTCGAGGATCATTTCCGCAGTTTGAAACCACCGTCTTATGCTAGCTGATAGATGGTACCATTTGCCAGATACAAACTAGAAAATATAGGTAACAGTAATATTTAATTTAAAAGTCTCAACAATTATTATGATGGTTTTTCTTACGCATCACATTTGTCCGAACCAATTAATAAACTGGCCGGTGTACACACTGGAAGGCTAAAAAGTTATATGTCGTGTACGCAAAAAATTATTCACTGTGGTTGGACCACTTCAAGTTCTTATATTGGATAAGATTTCCTGCTTTTTTGTATTAAGTATATTTGTGCTTTTATATTTGATCTGGATTCCACTCTGGAAAAAGCAACATGGAGTTGTCCATGAGAGAAAATTAGTTGTGGCAAATACAGTCGATCGTTTGCGCGTGAGATATCTTTAGAGTCATCATAAAGGCGACTCGTATTGGAAACTGTCGCCATTGCAATATAAAGAGAAAATTTTTGTCTACATTTGAGATTCCTGTCAAGACTTTAGCAAATATGACATTTGCTTATTGAAGTTATAATGAGTCGCGATGCATTACACAAAGCTCTATAGCTATACAAATATTTCTAAGCAATATTACGATTGCTCCAGTTTTAAAGCATGCAAAGGCATGCTTGTTTTTGTAAAACGTGCTTGTTTTTAGAAATTCCACTGGAAGGGTTGTTATTCCTCTTCATCATCAGTAACTCAATTAACTAATTGGCAAATTTTTTATCTTGCATGCTTGTGTCCGTTAAAGACCCTTGTAATTTAAATTAAAAGTGATATGTTGTTCTATACAACAATACTGGTAATACATTTGATTACATTCCTCTTAGAACACTTATAAATGGTTATATGCAAATTTTTACTATTTCTTACTGATTCATTTATTAAGAATAACCAGTTCTGATCTGTTTTAGCATCGATGGCTTTCATCACCACGACGTAGATATTTTTTTCGATCACAATTGAGCAGAGATACAAATTTAAAATCCAAGTCGTATCCAGGCAGGATATATTAGTTGGTGTTGTTTCATGCAATACTTGGTTTACAGTATCACTTTTCCTTTGATGTTCAAAATCCACAGTCATAGCTGATTTGTGTTTATTCCAAAGAGTCAAAATGTCTCCGGAATTTCCATTTGCGCAAATAAGAACAAGGGTAAGTTTGTTTTCTTTTGGCGACTACAAATCTACAACTTTTGACAGAGCATTATCTCACTTAGTATCAAAAGCATCGCAATTGTTAACACCTTCCTGATGATTTTCTTAGTTTTCCGTCATTGCTACAAGTTTTGGGCGTTTTTTGATTTAATTTCAACCAAGCTAAAAATGTAGTATCTTTAATTTTCTCTGCCGCTTGCTGTTCTGTTTTTTTGTGACAGATATGAGTTGTAAGGAACAACCCAATAATTATTTATCCCTTTAAATTGGTAATCAGGATCTTGTGTCAAATACTTCTTGTATATTTTGGGTATCTGCATTGACATTTGCATTAGTTTCCTCTTGAAATTCTTCTGGAAACTGTTTTTTCCAATTTCTATGCAAGGAGAATTTTAATTTCTCTCTCCACATGGACCATGAATCATATCATAAAATAAATACATATAGTACTACTATCACTAGAAAAAACAGTTTACCCATTGATGTTCCAGATGTCGGGCCGATAGAATATCGTCAAAATTTAGGATAAATATATGACATTTAGGCGGTTAAACATCCACAAATATTTTAAAACGATACAAGTAGCGTCATCTAGCACGTCAATGGGCTAACATACCATGGTAGTACTATGCGTATTGATATTATGATCATATGTTTAATAACAATTTCTAAAGCTCAGGGTTTTCCTTGTCTGGGACTGCTACCCAAACAATTTTATCAATTAAATTTAAAACTTTAGCAGTAAGATCTGGTTTATTTTTGGGTTTTGAACTATCAAGTTTTCCACCAATTTCAAACCATTTGGGGGTGTGGGTCATTGTAATAAAAAGATATGGTTTCCCAAATTTTCTAACTACTGTCAAAACATCTTGGTAACGAAGAAAGAATAATTGGTGCACCAAAATTTTTTTTTTTGAAACCTGTCATAATTTAACATTCATTTCAGTGGTCTATTAATCCATTATAATTTTAACTCTAAGTTTTTGTTGATTGTTCCCAATGAAATGCAATCTACTTGCCTCCAATATGCTATACGTCATCTCCATAAGAATAGAGAAGTGGATAATTTTAACATCGGATGACATTTTTGATTTGTGTTAAAGTGCAGTTAAATGCAGCCATTTTATTTGCTGCTGTTAGATTATTGTATTTTTGCTTTAATTCGTTTTTGGATCATTGTGAAATGGGAGTGCTAAATATGGGTTTTTAATTCACTTCCCAGTTAAACCGTTCTTTATTTCTTGCATCATTTTGTATGATTTTGCAAGCTCATTATTTACTGACATAAATTCAGATAACTTGTTTATGTTTGTTTGCAACTTTTGTTACAATTTTACGAAGATTTTACAGTAGTAAATTCCACCAGTTATAACCATACTATTCCGTTTTTATTTTGATATGATGCAAAACCTTCTATAATAATAGCCGAATTTATCCAATATGTACGCTGTGCAAATTTCCTAATTTTTAAAGTATTTGTGAGGTATAAGAACTATATGAAAAAAAATTTGATTTATTGTAGTGTGTACTATTTATTGAAATTGTCATAGAAACGAAATTTTTTTCATCTTTGTATGTGGTTTTGACTGTTACTATCTCAAAACCAAATAAAGAATTTTATATGATTTATTTATTTATCTGCGTGTGCTATGCAAAGGGTTTGGTTTTTATTTTAGACGGTTTTGATATGATGCCGCTATTCCCAATGTTTCTTACATTTTAAAGATATTTTTTTCGTACAAAGCATTTTGGAAATAGTGTCTTCCATACACCACGTATAACTTTTAAGGTGAGCCAATTTACTCATAAATTGAAAAAGTACCTGCTTAATCTACAGATGGGCTAGATTTAACTACTTCCAAAACAGTTTCCAGCAAAAAATGCAGCAATGAGCCTTTTTCTATTGATTTTATGTTTATATTTTTAAGACAGATATATTTTGCTGAAAATCTGAATAATAAAATAAAGATAATATGTTTGCCTGCAATTCAAATAATTGACATGAAATTGTTAAAATTTTCGAACCAGATCGATGGTTTTATGAAATTAACGTTTTGCTCAGTATTTAAATTTTTGACTGTTGTCGGATTGATAAGAAGTGGAACAATTCAAGCATAATCACAATTGCGGGGCTCGTGACTTCTGGCAAACTTTATAAATTTGTTTTAAACTGGTTCTAACTCAAGATCGTTGTGAATGCTGTTGTTTCTAGACAATTAACTGGAACTCTTTTATATTGTAATGTTTCATTTTTCTTTCAGTCCTTGTTTATGGTCCTTTGGTTTCAGTAAAAGTTCTTTATTTACTACTTTACAATATTTTTTTGGCAGCTGACCCAACGGAATCAGTTTCTCATTTTGTACATTGTTTGATTTTAGTTCAAATGTGCCTTAGTTTAATCATATAGGTTGCAGAACTTTTTTTATTTTTACAACCATTTCTTTGTCTTTGCTACTGAGGTCCGGTTCATACTGTAGATTATGATCTTAGATCACAAAATTAAAACGTTTTAGCTAACCAAATAATTAAAATGAACAAAAGACATGCCTAGAAAATCTCATTGTGTTTAAATATTTTTAACTTTGAGCAACAATCTCAATATTGCATTATGTAATATGTAATAGTTTTTTTAGCTTATTTTGAACAGAAATTTGGTTTGTATTTTAGTGTGACAAAATAATGGAGCGAGGAGGACGTAATATTTTGCAGGCTGTCTTAATCACTCCATTTTATTAAATCCAAAATACGCGAACGAAAATATCTAGGAATATTTATATATTTTACACACCAAAGTCAACGTCAATTAACCCTTGTGTTAACCAAAAAATTATACTTTAACATACACCCGACCCACCCGAGTGCCAGAAAGTTTCTTCGTTTTCTACTTTTATATTTTTTTGATTTTACAATAGAAAATAAAAAACAATACATAATAGCGACGAAACACTCCGCAAAGGAAAACATTGAGGCTAATATCTTGCAAAATGTTAAAAGTTCGCCCTCTCGCTCGACGAACATATTGTCACATAATAATCAAATAGACTAATAGGAAGGCCAAAATAAACGGGGACAAAACAGGGAAAAAATTAAAATAATTGAGTGACGAGGAATTTAAAGCATACTTGATCATACTCATAAATGCAGTTCATCGTTCAAATAATGAGCATGTGATAGTGTTATTGGCAACTACATCGAGCCCTTTATATATCGTGCAAGCATGGGGTTGAAACCTTATCGAGAAATATTCATTTTCTTAGATTTGAAAATGTACATACGAGACCGTTTCGCTCACAGACAGATACAACTTCCGCCATAGATGACATTTTTAAATTATTGAACGCAAATTTGCGAAATGAATCTACTCCATCCGAATATGTAGTTGTGCAGGAAGAATTGTTTTCATTTCACTGTATATATTGTTAAAACGTGGTTTTTTCTTGTGTTATATTTTATATTTTGCATTAATATGCAGGTTGAAGAAAATTCACACAGTAAAATGCCATCTAAGCCAACAAAATATGACATCGTTTAGAGGGTTGGCGATGCCCTTAATTAGTATCCAATAACAGGACAAATTTGTATCGGCAAACAAACAACTTGTAGTGAAACGAGCCAATGGGAGCGGCTGGTAAAGGATCTATGCATACATTTCAAAGTATCCGGAAGAAACGAATAGTATAGATTATTCCACTATTACATTATCAACCACGAGAGTTTTGATAACATGGGATTTATCAACTGTCGGAACGTTAAAAAAAACCTTACATTCCAAAAGAAATGTTGCCTTCCAAATCACGCAGAATATATTCTTCCTTGTTTGGATTCACCGATGACAACATTACATCATAGGTTCAGAATAAAAGTGAATTATTGCTATCCACACAATATTAAAGTGAAACAGTAATTGGGGAAAAAAGAAAGCCTATAAGAGTGGTGTAGATCATATGGGCAAACTGGTGACTCATTACATAACCAAGAGAAAGACACTGCGCTGGCTGCATTGGCCTTTTTCTATAATACTATTGATATCGTTTGTGAGGCGGCTTTTGAAATTTATAGTAAAAACAATCCATCTAGGTCCAATACTACATCCAGAGGCAGAGAATTTCGAAATGATTTAGCACTACAACTTGCTCTACTACATATTTCCGCTCGCATGGTCCTACCTAATGTATTTAGAAATTTTATCGCGCTGTCGAGCATTGAGCGCGTACTTGGTAAACCACTTCCAATAACTATAACAAAATACATGAAACAACATCTGATTTGATGCGTGAAAGAACTGTGCAAAATCCTCAAACAGGAAAATTCTGGGTGCGTTTATCATCTGATCCAAAAAGACTTGGGAATACCTGAAAGTTGAAAGAATGTAACCTTGATTGCACATACGTCATTTGTGTTGTGTCCACACGATTTATTATTTTACAAATCACGAACTTTCGTCGTATATTTGCAATCGTCCGGCTGCGGCTTAATCCTTGAGCATTTAAAATCGAAATGGCCACCCAGGCGGCCGGGTATATACACAAGGGTTAACAAATAAATATTTAAATATCACAAAAAAATTTTACATGAAATATTAAACACAAAATTGAACAGATAAGAAGAAATTTCTTTTTAACCCTTTCTCGGACAAAATTTTTTTAGAAAATGATCGCACAATGAACATGTTATAATTTTTTTTGTTTTTTTTAACATTCTCTAGAAAAAAAAAACAGATATGGAGCTAGGTTAAATCTAAAATATAAAAAGTGGGGCTCAATTATTGCAAAAATGCTTGTATTATGTTATATATATATATATATATATATATATATATATATATATATATATATATATATATATATATATATATGTTTATATATATATATATATATATATATTTATATATATATATATATATATATATATATATATATATATATATATGTTTATATATATATATATATATATATATATATATATATATATATATATATATATATATATATATATATATATATATATATATGACATGAAAATACCTACAGCTATATCCGACGTGCATTATAGCACATTTTATCTATGTCGTTAAATGCCTACGTGTACTACCGCAAACTATTCAAAATGACGGCATATTCAAAATGACGGCATAAGTTTCTGGATTTTGGAATATTTCAATTTGTTGCTCAGTTTCACAATTTAAATGGCCTATTTAAATGGTACACTTTGAATAGCCTGATTTTGTAGTAGTTCTGAAAAAGATTTTAACAAGTCATCGCTAATTGCGTTGAGAAGAGTGATCTTCTCGCTACTTTTGTTATATTTTGTTGCTATATTTTGCATAGTTTCTGCTGGTTTGGAACTGATCGGATCCCTTCCTAAGCTTACTAAACTTTCTGTTTTGGTCACTTATAGCTATAGTATATTTCTCAAACGATGCTGCGTTGTGAAATCCTTTTCTTATGCGAATAACACGTTTTTGCCTTGCTTTTTTGAAAATGTATATCCGTGGAAATTGATTGGTTGAACTGTTTTTGTTGCTTAATTTTTAATTTTTATTTTTTTCACTCACTGCTTAATTTTCCAGCTTTGCTGCTTAATTCTCTTGTTTTGTTGGTTCATCTGAAGTGGAATTTTAGCTAATTGTTGCTTAGAATTAAAATTTTCCAATTATTTTCCTATATACTTGTGGCTAAAACCTTCTTATTTTAAACATCATGGCATATAATTAAATTTTGACTGCTATATTTGGTTCTTATGGTTGTTTTATTTTCTACAGTTGCGACATTTCACGTGGTTGATTGTACTGCAAAATTAAGCTCTATTTCATTTCCTGGATAACGCCGTTCCGTTTTAAGTTAATTTTTTAAGTTACTATTAAATTAATCCTTTCATCCTGAAATATAAATAAGATTAATAAAACTACCGCCTCTGGCTACCAGCAATGAATGCGAAATTTATTTAATAGTCATTTATTTAGGAGCACACATATATGCATAAATACAAGAATTCACCAATTGATTCAACTTTCTCATTCTAACCCTAGGGTGATACAGTTTTGAAAAATTATTTAACACCAAAACTCAATGAAATAACCTTTAAATTGCAAAAATTCGTAACTTTTATTAAAAGAAAATCTAATTGCTGTTAAATGTAGTGAGTCAAACAAAAAAAAACATCAAATGACCCACCAACACCTTCATAACACACAAAATTTTAAAATGTACATAAATTAAAAAAATTCCATTTTTAACTAGACTAAGCTAAACCCAACTAAACTTATCCAAATATGCTTTATTTTAAACAAGTAGCAAGTTCCAAAATTAATTTGGACTGCGTATCAACAATATCTAACTACCAATACAGTGTTATTTTACATAATTTATACACAATTCAAGTTTACAATCAAGTTTAAACTCAATCAACTGATTTTCGACCAACAGACCCTTAAACCAACCCCAATTTCAATTCCTAAATTCCTTTATCCCGTTCTCTTAAAATTGCCTCTACGAAAAACTCATTTTCATCATCATGTACATCCCGCTTTCTGCTTAAGTAACATACTTATTTAAAATGCCATAGCAATGCTGTATCTCAGACTACCTAAAAGGTCATTTATCAGCCGAGTGAAAAAATCTGGGCTGCAAATGCTGTCGTTTCCTCGACAAGGAAGACTAATCGACAGGCATTTGGTAATATCCACTTGTGAGATCGAAACCAATGAACCGTTCAATCGACCTTATCATACATAAGAGATAATGGGTAGTGGTCTTTTATCGTCCTACGGTTTTACGCATAGTCTTCACACATTTGCACATCACTATGTCTTCACACATTTGCACATCACTATTTTTTAGGCTGAAAACTATTAGGACCGCGTCTTTTTAAATTATTTTCATCATGCCATTGGTACACCCAACCTAAAACGGTCCAACTTACTTCAGTATACATCTATGGTAATTTAAATCTTACCGAGCAATTGGCGCAGTGGTTAAAGCTGCGGTGTTTGGGACGGGAGGTACCGGGTTCGAATCCCAACGGGGGAGGGTTGCAAAAGGGATTTTTACCTGATTTCGATCGGTGATGACGATGAACACAACTATGACCCCCTGTTGGAGTGCAGAATCCATGGGCCGATTGCAGATTGCAGAGTTCAGAATCAAAAAAAAAAAAAAAAAAAAAAAAAATTTAATCTTATTTTAAATTACCAAACCGCGATCAGTCTAATTTTATATTGATAGTATTGCTAAATTTTAGCCTCAGTTCTGACGATCGTCACCAGAAATGTCAAAATTCCAATAGGATACTCTTTTCCTTTACCACTATCTATCACAGTCGGTAGTTTTTCTCTATAGGTTGGCTTAAAATTTGAAATTTGTTTCCTTAATCTGTTGATTTACCCAGACGCTTTAGACAGTTCATTATTTAGCTCAGTTACTTCTTGCGGAAGCATGAAATAGGCAACTATTGAAGTACAAAATGTACCTCGAGCCTTACTGACCTCATATTTTCAACTTGCCACTGCCGACAAGAACAGAAACGTACCAGACAGGTTACTGGGTTGTTGATATTGTATCACTCGCTTAATGTTTATTTATTGACGAACGTTGATTTATGATCGAAATAAATGCTGTGACTGGCGATCGTAGACCAGTGTTTGCGCTAAGTATAGTTGCTCTCTCAGGATCTGGTTTAGCTCGAGTTGCAGTGGCTTCAAAAATTGTAAGATTGTAGTAGAGTTTGAGGTATCTGAACAGTCGGTTTCTGGAGACAATTTGATTATTTCTGTAGGTCAATCACTAGCGAATCGTGAACGACGATATTTTGTGTCATCACACAACGTGTTTGTTTTGGGCCAACTTAGAAAAGTTTGAAGATATAGCTCGATGCTCCGGATTACTACCACAATGATTAAGCATTTAAACTTAAGCTGAGTTATAGAGCCCAAAACTGAATAAGGATACGCCCTTTTTCTTTCACCATCTTGTGTTTACCCATGTAGTTATAACTAATTATTGTGAACAGTGAATATCGATGTGTTTTGTTCTCGGATGACAATCATTACTGTTGGCTAGGTCAATGGTCTCCTTAGTATCACAAATCCGCACAGTTTCTTTTGGTGTTCCAGAGAGTAATTCCTTTGATAGATTTTTGAGCCACAATAACTCTTGAACTGCCGACGACAAACTCGACAATACTCAGCTTCCGTTGTAGACAAAGCGACAGTTTGTTGTTTTCTGAGTTCCACGTTATTGCTCCTCCTTGCGTCTTGAACACATAAACAACACTCGATCTTCTATCGCCTAAGTCTCCTGCCCAGTCTGAATCGGTAAACTCCACAACCGATGAATCATCACTACTAAAGCTTAGCATCAGTTGTTCCATTTAGATACCTGAGAAAACGTTTCGCTGATGTCCAGTGCACCTTTTTGGATTAATATTAAATTTACTGAGCACACCAGCTGCATGGCAAATGTAGGGCCTCGTTACCTGTGCTTCAATAATCAAGCTTCCAACCGCTTCCTGATATGGTATATTCTTCATTTCATTACTCTGCGATTCGTCTTGTGGCGACATAATTTTTGTCAGCTTCTTATTTAGTTCTAAAGGTGTTGAAACCGGGTTGCAGTCCTGCATATCCAATCTTTTCATTATCTGATTCACATAGGCCTCTTGGTCCAACCTAAGCTTTCCTTAAGCTCTATCACCTGTTATTCGTATCCGTGTTACTATTTTAGACATTTTGGACATATACAACATGATCAAGTAATGTGTAATAGATGAGGACCTTTTTGTGTTCTATAGAACAAACTGTGCATAAAATAAAACGGTTATTTGTTTGTGAAGAGGATTTATATATTTATGTAGGTTTTTTGCGGAATATACGTATAGATTATACATTGTGTGTGCCATACGAAAAAAATTACTTTTTTTGGACATTAGCCACGAGCTTTTCGTATTGGTGAACACTAACAACAACCAGAACCAAATAAAACCATAATAATAACAAAATTTTAGGAATTACTATTATATATATGTATATATAGGTTATGTACGAATGTACATGAATGTTGTAATTAAATAAAAAAATTTTATTTTTAAATATTGAAAAATATTTTTATGGTCTTACTATTGATTTGGTATAAATTCGTTGCCGGAATTCATATAATTATTGTGTTTATAATGGATGGCGGTGTTTTAATTGCCAAAAATATGGTTTCAGCCCGATAAATTATAAAAATTTAACATTTTTACTATTTGTATATAAATCAACATAAAAATATTTGTTTGGACTAGTTCGGGATGTGGTGATTAATATAAACATTTTTAGGTATTATATCGGTACGGTACAATGACCTGACTGTTCGATGTGTGCTCATTGGTGTGTTGAAATTAATGTTAGCTCGGTAATTAAATACGAATAGTTTGGAGAAAAACCACAAAAAATAAGTATTTTCTCCCAAAGAGTTGGTAGTTATATTTTTTATCCCACTTGATTCAGTAAACAGTTAGTCGCGGACGCACGACTATTTAATAGATTTGCTTTATCAGTTTTGACTTTCATCAGATTTCAATTTTTTGTTTAACTCCAATAGTAATATAGGTAATAGGTGAAGTTCATTGTTGTATGTCATCTTGTAAGTTCATTGATATTTTGGAAAAAGATTTTTAAATTTAAACAAACTTATCAAGCCTTGTTATTTCCAAAACTTTGATAACAAATTGGGATATTCATTAAGCTTCAAATGGCTGTTACTGCAATTGTAATGAATTAAAGGTATAGGGTAATTTTACGAGCAGCCGAAAAAATTGCAATAAAGTTCACACTGATAAATCGGTCAAAGCAGCCATGACAGAGCACTCCAAGCTATACTAATGAAAGTGCATTATATTTCGAGAACACATCCAAAAGAAATGCATTATGGAAAATATGTTTGGATTCCTTTACTTGGAAGGCATTACCTTTTTAGTTCCAACAGCCACACGATCTTACTCCTTGATTGATTGATTGATTGATTAGAGTGTACGGCCAAGGACGAACCAGAAACTCCTGGAATGCCGGGCACCACCTTACACCCGTGTTACATATAAAAAAACCAATGGAGTGAATGGAATGTTAGTTATAACGTACTCGACCCGGTTGCAGACACCTTAGCGATCGATAGTTAATATTTTTTTATGGCAAAGAAAAAGGGAGGGTAAGTCAGTAATGACAAAATTAGTCCGGTTTTCCGGTAGCCAATATTCAAACTACTATTAGTTCCCACAATACAATCACAATTATAATCAGCTGCTCTGCATTATGTCATATCTTATCAGGAACTCCAAATTGCAACCATTTTTCTGTAATCTTGCATTGTTTCTCTGAAAAAAAATCTATTAATGTGCTAATTTTTGCAAGCCGAAGGCTATAATAAATTGAATTAGTTTCCGATTGAAATTTACAATTAAATTATAAAAATATAACAAATATAACAAATACAACAAATAAAAAATATTAAAATAAAACTATAACAAAATATAAAAATATAATAATAAATTTAAAAATATAAAAAATATAAAAAATATAAAAATATAACAAATATAAAAAAATACAGAAAATATAAAAAATATAAAAATACAAAAAATATAAAATGTATAAAAATATAACAAATATAATAAACCTAAAAATATAAAATATATAAAAATACAAAAACTACAAAAAATATAAAAATATAAAAAACATAGATACACAAAATATAAAAAATTTAAAAAAATAAAAAATTAAAAAAAAACATATTAAATACAAAAAATACAAAAATTATAAAAATTATTGTACTTTTTAACATTTACAACCCCCCTCAAACGGAAACATACCGAAGCAATTCCCATCCACAAGCCTAACAACCCATCCCTACTGCGTCCAGTCATAGATAAATCAGCCTGCCTCCACTTCCAGAAAAAATCTCGAATGGACCATTTTCAACAAAAGAAATAATCAATATCCTGGACATCCAAACGACTCAAATCCGAAAAAGGCACTCGATCTTACTCCTGAACATAAAATAGTAGACAAGATAGAGCATAGGAAATATGTCGTTTGCACGCAAGTGGCCTGTTGCCAAGTATCGTCTCCTCTAGTTAGGCTCCATTTTACATTAAGCAACATGTAAACAAATAAAATGACCTAGGTAAAACCGTGTACAATAAGATAGGTTATACGAAGATATAAACCTCCGTATAGGCACCAGAAGGAAGATAATGGCAATGGTGATGGTTAAAAATGGTGATGGTTGGAGGCACAATTTTAAATAATTAGGTATTTGTTTGTTTGTTTGTTTATTTCTATGCAATCTGTTTTGGGGCCGAAGCTCACCCAACTCTTTCGCGGTTAATTAACGTCCCCTACTTTACGCCATTACTAGCCAAATCGAGGACGCGCGAATACAGGTTCGCGTTTCAAATATCCATCTGCACATTGCATTGCTCCAACCAGCCTGTACTGGCATGGACGATGGTTCGGTCCATGAATTCTGCACTCCAACGGGGGGTCATAGTTGTGTTCATCGTCATCACCGATCGTAATCAAGTGATGAAAAATCCCTTTTGCAACCCTCCCCCGTTGGGATTCGAACCTGGTACCTCCCGTCCCAAACACCGTAGCTTTAACCACTGCGCCAATTGCTCGGTAAATAATTAGGTAGTTAAGGTGAGAGTAGGCCACATCGAACAAATGTGAATTTATTTTAAAATTTCAGCCCTGTAGACAATCCGAGCTAGATGGAAATACATAAATAGTATTATGAATACTTTGAAAAAAATCCAAATTTAGACAAACTAGAACCTTATAAATTTTAGAAAGCTATACCAATTTAAATAATGGTTATACCAATAATAATGGGTTTGTTAAATTTAAATAGAAATACCTTCTGTTCTGGAAAATACCTTCCGCTGGGTTCTGATAATCTATCACTGCTTTATCAAAACATTTAAGTCCAGAGTCTTTATCCTATACATTTCTATACATTTCTGTGAAATTTATGTCTAACCCAGTTTCCAGTGCTGATAATATGCTCTTGCTAATAACTAAACATAGTTTTCAGAATTTTCTTTATCCAACTAATTTGTTCCCAGAACAGTACGTAAGGTGGGCTGTTATTTAATTGCTGTTACTAATAATATGTCCGCAGCAATCTATTATCGCTTGTGAGCTGTAACATAATTGCAGTTTAATTTAAAATTAAATTCAAAAGTAGGTTCATTTGGTGAATATATATCAATCCCGCTTTCAAGTCTCAGTCGAAGATCGTCAAGGAGATGTTTTTGCTGCATTTGATAGTGCACGTTTCAAATTAATGTTGAGGAATGAGATAAGAAGCAAAACTATGGATTTCCTTCGCCAGTGTTTTATCAGAACTATATTCTGCTAGTTTTACTTCTGATGTATACACTTTTTAACTGCCAATTGTTTTTTCAGGTTATAAAAAGGGCCTCCCATCCAAAAGTGGGCTACTAAATATTTGTAGTTGCTCTGAGCTCAGCCACTTAAAGTTCACAGTGTCATGACTTTCAGAACTGGCTTAGATAATAATAAAAAAGCCGGCTTCCATGGCGTTTCATCCCAATTTGTTCAAATGGTGTGCTAAAATTTTTGCATGGCCTTTATATTTTTATTGAAAAACTTAATTGCGGTAATTTCCAGTTTGTTGGCAGATTTCCATTATTCATGTTACTTTTAAATAATACATTCCACCTCTCTAATTCATTTCTGACATAATTCATGATGTAATTTGCTCCACCTTTGTAAAAGCCTAGACAAAATTCACCTTACTATTTTTATTGCTAAGTTTGAGAATTTAAATTGCAACTTAATACTTATGCTAAGGTGGTTGCAGGCCTACTGTATGATGGAAAAAATTAAAAATTCTTTTTTCTTCGTCTTGTTTATTTCCTGTATCATCCAAAGTATTGTACGTTCCAACATTATTTTGTACATCATTGCGCATGTACTTTTATGACCCGTTTACGACGGCGGATGTTGTGTCGTTATTTTTAATTATTCAAACAGTTTCGATCTGATCAGGAATTTAGTTAAAAATTAATTGTCGTCTCGTCAGGCCATGGCAACCGAGTGCTATGTGTAATCAGTAATTTACGCTGTATATGTGTTAGCGAATTATGTGAATGTGCACGAAATATCTGAATAATTGTTTGTGTAGCGATGGTCACTACAGTACTCCTTTGCGAAGTGATATCGTAACAATATGACCAGCTTATGTTAACGTTACCCTTTGTGAAAGCCATTGCGATCTTGTAGATACCCAGTGTTAAGGAAGTACTGTAATTGGCTTAGTGCGGTATGTGACGAACCCATGTCGAGTTAAGAGATAAGAAGAATGAATAATTAGAAGTGTTGCGAATTGTATATTACGGGGTGACCATTTTAACGATGGCGGAATGTGGTGTCGAGGGCATTATTTGAATTTCATCCGTTACGTATACCGGTTTGAGTTGGTCGATGGCGATTGATGAATTTTACCTTTGTCAACTAATTACCTTTATCAACTAAATAAAATTTACGCAATCTTTGCTTTACTAAAAATGGCCCCTCATATGGGGGGATAATCCAACCTTAACTTTAACCACTCAAACAAAAACGTAGTAACAGTCTTTTAAATTTTTGGGGTTGTAAATGTTGTTTTGAGGGGTATTCCGCGTTTCTGTTAGAACGACGTTATCGCATCGACTTTCGTAATTGTTCGACCAGTTAAGTAGGACCTGTCGATTGCCTGGGATTGGGATGCATTACTAGTTCTCCTGGAACCTTCAGCGGTTGTCCATAGACAAGGTCGGCAGGAGTGCATCCAAGATCTGTTTTGATCGACGTTTTAATTCCAAGGAGAACGAATCGGAGTTCTTAACTCCAATTTAGGGTATTTGACATATAGCTTTTAAATGGAAGTGCAAACGTTCTATTATGATATTTGCTTGTGAGTGGTATGTCGTCGTCCATATTCTGTGAGAACCTAGCTGATTTGTAAGTTCTTTAAAAAGAGTGCTTTCAAATAGACTGCCTTGTTCAGTCGCGATTTCGAGTGCGATACCAAATCTCGATACGTATTGGTCAACGAAAGCTCTAACTACGGTGACAGATCTCATATCAACACGTAGTATCACTTCTGGCCAGGACGTAAATCTATCTGTTTTGGTAAGTAAATAGATATTTCCATTTGATGGTGGTAGTGGCCCGACAAGATCTAGGTGAACCTGCCGGAAGGAACATTAAAACATCCATGTTCTGGATTATGTTCTTTGATTAACTTTAGACTTCTGACCGGGTATGCACGTTTTTGACCAATACTCAGATAATTTTTCGTGTTGCAGGAACTCCTGGATGAGAAAGATCATGAAGCATTTCGGAAGTGTTGACATTTTGCACCATACATGGCGATACCAGAACCAAAGTCTTAAGTTCCAGTTGGCGCTTTGTATTGCGATATTTTTTTTGGGATACTAATATTTTGAGCTCGTCATCTGATTCTTGAATAGAAGCTACCACGCTACTTTATCCTTTAACATACCTTATAGACGACGTAAATTGGGAGTCATAATCGAGCTGGCGGCTCTGCCGTGGACTACGCTCCGACTTTGACGTAAGTGCTGTCGTCAATGGTTTGTGGTCGGTGTTGATGAAAAATATTCTGCTCTCGACGAAACATCGAACGTGCTTAATGGCACTATATATATAGCTAGGAGCTCCCGTCGAAAGCAGAATACTTTTGTTTGAAAGAGGAAAGCTTTTTGGAAAAGTAAATAAGAGATTTCCAACTTTTACCATGGTGCTGCTCCAATACAGCATCCACAGAAATACTAGAAGCATCTGTGCTGATACGTAGCGATCCTTGTAATAAAGGAACAGTTAAGGAATAGCCTGAGGGAGGGCAACTTTAGTGGTATTAAAAGCCGCTTTGCATTCAGGTGGCCATAAAAGTCGATTATTTTTACTAACTTTGTCTATAGCTTCACCTATAAGGTGTATTGGATATATATATGTACTGGAGCTAAATATTCGGCTAAGTGAGTTATAAAGTGATGGTAAAAAATAATCATGCCCACACAACGCTGTACTTGCCCGATAGAAGTTGATTAAGGAAAGGACTGAATTGCCATGATTCGATTCACGGATGGCCTGACGCAATCTTTGGTGGTTTCGTGACGTCAATAGATAAAACCAAAATCCATACCCTTAATTACCTCGTCCAGTAAACTCTGGGATGTTTGAGCTGTGTTTCTTAGTCCGTATGGCATTCTAGTGAAGTAATATAGCCTGAACGGTGTGGTTATGGCTGTCTTCTGTATAGCCTTTGTTGCTCCTGGAATCTGATAAGAAGCGCATACAAGGTCTATTTTTAGACGGATTTTGGATTTTTATTTCCAGCACTTCACAGGAAGTGCCTTAAACCAATTTTTTACTCGGCATTTGGTGGTTCCGTTAGTCAAACCAATTTCATAACTACCCTGAGTTTGATGTGAAATACTAGGATATAGGAAAACAACATATTAAACAGTAACTTTCAACCTTGAGAACATTTGTAGACTTGAAAATCGTCTTTAAATTGTTAAGTGTTCTACAGATTATACTGTATTTAAATACATAATACATTCATAATTGAAAACAGTACTCAGTACATTCAATCGAAGTTAAGCTTTAAATTAAAATTAGTTAAATTAAATATAAAATTTTTAAAAATTTTCCCATTTTTTTTTTTTTTAATGTAATTAATAATTTTCACAGTCAACACAATATAATACTACTACTTTTTGTTGTTACATATTTTCGAGTATTGTGAAGCTGTGTATTATAAATATATGTAGGGTGTCGATTTCACACACCCCCGAACGAAACATCACATTATTATGGTTCAACAGAAATTCTTTTAATATTTTTGTTACAAAAATTTTCGACAAAATATAAAAAAAAATAAATAAATGAAATAAATTTAAATTAAAAGCTTTGAATCCTTTATTTGTTACGTACAGTAGATTTTATTTTGGAAAAGTTTTTCGCAATGTTGTATTAGTATTTTGTTGTTGTGTGTGTGTACAACAGAACTATAAATAGAAAAATATTTTTCAATATTCAAAAATATTTTGTTTAATTTAATTTTTTATTTTATTTTTTTAAATTTTTTTGTTTTTTTTTTATTTTTTTTTTTTTTAGGGAAAAGCTGAAAATTTACCATAACAAAGTTTTGAGGATAGAATTTATTATAGAAATTTGCGTTACTTTGTGATGTTGTTATTTTTGTTTGGCGAGGTTTGGGGGACGAATCGTATTTTTTTTAATATGTATGTGTTTTTATATAGTTTTGATTTATGACTGACAGAAACATGGTAAATTTATTTATGTTTTTTTTAAATATTTTTATTTTGATATGGGTCTCTAGAATTTTTTATGTGACTATTCAATAGGAATATATGTGATGTACAACAGTTGTATAACAAGTATTTAGTCTAAGTAAAAGCTTAGTTTTGTATCCCTTATCTCCAATTTAGGAGTTTTATCTTACTTTATTAGGAGGCAATGCTTTCTTTTCTATCAATAATTTTTTAAAACTTGGCCCTTTGTTTCTGCTAGCTCAGTTCTTTTCATTTTCCTTTTCCTTTGCAGGTTCAAGTTCAATGGCAACCCTTGTTATATCACTAGCATGTTTGTGTTTGCAGTTTATGATGTCATCATGCAAAAAAAATAATTAATAAAACTAGTTAATAAGAAGAGTTGAATTATATAATAACATTTATTTTAGTTAAGATCACTTCCACTATATAAATTCAGTAAGTTGTTCGTGGAACTTAAAATATAGTTTGGCTAGTTACAGAAAGATGTCACTATATAAATTAAAATTATTGCTACGTTCTTGCCTTGTCACTTAAGGTTCGTATCTGTGGATTGTGAATAACTACCCGAACACCACTGTTCACTAACAAATTTCACAAAAACTACACAAGTTCCACTTTAACACTGTTCACTTTCACAGACAATAATTGCCTCAATAAAACACAATTATTCACAACTTAGTTCCTTTAACAATTCTTTATTTTACAAAAATCACTGTTCACTTTATTTAACAATAAAAATCACTTACTATCACTTACTATCACTTTCTATCACTTTTTATTTTAACCGCTTGTTATCGCTTTCGTAGTTCAAGCACAACTATTTTTCGCATACTACATCGATTCGCTTATATACACAAATCAAAATATCTCGAACTTTCTACTTCTATCGAGATGTCACTACTACATTTAATTTGCTCAATTTTTAATACTACCAGTACTATCGATATCTAATAGATGTCTCTAAGGTTAAGCTTAGAGAAATCTTCATATATTTACACTTATGCTATCGCACACTAGGTGGTACCGTGACATTATATTCGATGTCGAAGTTGAATATTTATATACGATGTCGACTTATATAGATGTTGCAAGTCAATAAAAATTTGCTGGTCATTAATTAAAGCTGTCAAAGCAAAAGTGAAAGAGTTTCGAGTTAAAAGAAAAACGTAAATTCTATCAAAAATAAAATTTTTAGTTAAAATCAAAATAAGTTGGAGTCATTATTTTCTTCATACTCTCCGCAACATGTTTTGATCCTTCGAGCCGGATCTTTGGAACAGTTATTAACTTTCTGGAATTGAAAATAATAAAGGACTATGGCTTAACTGAATTTTGAATTAAATATTTGGGTTGTGAAATTTTAATAATTAATTCCATTTCATTCGAACTTTGTGTTGGTGAATCAATCCCTGACTTTTATTATTTTTTGGTAGAAAATCCAAAGTGTAAAGTGAAGTAAATCTTTAAATTATAAAATTTCGTGTGAAAAGACAAAGTGAATTAAACCTTTCAAAGAATGGAAAGCTACAAGAAAAAACGCGCAATAGTCAAGGACTCCATGAAAAACCTTTAACGGTTCGCAGATTCCGTTACTAATGCCACGCTGAGCGAAAATATGAAAACGCGTGTTTCTCATGTATTGTCGCTCTACCACAAGTTTGTTGAAGCTTATCACAACAGATTCTAGCGAAGAAAGCAGTTTAATAGAATTTGAAGAGGTGTACTATGATGTACTTTCAAAATTGAACGCTCGCATCAGGGTAGAAAATTTTAACTTTTTCGATCTTTATTCAAAATTGGTTTACGAAAATGCATCTCTATCTGCCGCACAAAAATTGTTGAAAGGTTGCCGAGTCATGTGATCCCTGGCTTATTTTGTTGGTGGTTTCAAAATTAGATGACGAATGCAAAGGTTTGTGGGCACTTCATTCTGAAAATGAGGGATATCCAAAAATTGGTGACTTCCTATAATTCAGGACAAGCAAATGTGATGCGTTAGAAGCTTTCAAGTCAAATGCATGCGCAATCACGTCCACCAAGGTCAGTACATATAAGTACATATAAGCTTTCCATTATGTTAAGGTCAAATGTATTCGCTAGCTGACTGTAGTGTATTCCAAAAACTAAACGTTAATGATCGCAGAAAATTAGTGAAAAGCAGTTATCGATGTTTCATTTGCATGAGCCCAGACCATCCGGTTTGGAAGTGTAGAGTTAAGGGTAAGTGTATTAAGTGTCGGTCAAGACATCATGAACTTTTGCATTAGGGTGAACAAAGGACACAAAGACAAAATGATTGGTCAAATGATCAAAATATATGTATTGCAGTATCATCCCAACAGAAGATCACCAGAGTGTCACAAAAGTCAACCAGAGTAAAAACCGCGTTACTACCAACAGTGTTGGTCAATGGTACTAACGGACTAGGTGATCAAGAATTGTGCAGATGCCTCTTGGATTCAGGATCGCAAATTTCGAACATCACAGAATCGTGCTTAAGACGACTACGCGTACCGAAGATTTCAAACAAAAGATGTCCACTAACTGGGTTAGGTTCAACAAGTATTAGTGTAGTGACTGGGTTGACAAGTTTTGATATTAGTTCCATTCATAACTGTAATGCTCGTCTAAGTGTAGAGGCTGTTGTTCCTCAAAAGGTGATATCACACCTCCCGATGGTCGAAATTGATATTTCTGAACTAGACCATTTAGACAAAGCAAAGCTAGCAGATCCCAACTTCCTTATACCAGGAACATTTATATATTGATTGGATCGGAACATTTTTTCAATATTCTTAATCCAGATCACATAGTACAGGCCCAAGCCTCAAGTTTTCGCTGGGTGATAGCTGGGTAGTCCAAACAAGCGTCAACAACGAGTTTGAATTTCATTGAGTCTGGCACTTGTGGAAATATTGTCGGTAAAACTATCAACGGTCGATTTCAGGTAAAGCTACCATTTAAGGATTCAAATGTTGCGGTTGGTTCTCGTAGACATTTAGTCATACAACGTTTGCTGGCAATGGAACGCAGATTGAAAAGGGAAATTCAAAGAAAGATACATCTCGATCATGAAAGATTATGAAAACCTTAAACACATGGTGGTCATACCAAAGGTAGATATAAATAAACAGCGTCACTTTTATTTACCACACCATGGAGTACTTAAAGAAAGTAGTACCACGTCAAAGTTGAGAGTGGTATTTGACGCGTCGGCGTCACAATTGCTTGTGAAAAGACCACTAAATATACTAAACGCAGTATTCTGTCAGAGACATCAAAGCTGTTTGATCCTCTTGGCTGGCTTGCTCCAGTTATCATTTCAATAAAAATTTACTTCCAGCGGTTATGGCTATTAGAACTGAGTAGGAATGACCACTTACCTCAGGATATGATCTGTAAATGGTTGACATTAAAGGAAATCTCACCTTCCGTAGAGTATATTCAAATTCCAAGATGGTTGATAACAAACGGAAACAAAGAAATCGAGCTACATGGGTTTGCAGATGCATCAGAATTAGCTTACAGAGCTGTAATATATTGGAGAACTACAAACGAAATGGGTATTTCGTGCAATGTCATCGTAATATACGTTTTACGGCATTGTGTGATTCAACCATAATGCTTGCGCGGCTATCATCGCATCCTCGCAAATGGAATACCTACGTTGCCAACAGAGTGTCGGAGATTTTAGAAGTCACTCCGCGATGTCAATGGCACCATGGGTGAATCGACAACTCGGCAGATATAGTGTCACGCGGATTACTAGCAGATGAACTCAAAGAAAGTTCTTTGTGGTGACATGGACCTTCTTGGCTCACCCAAAATGAAGATCTCTGGCCACCACAGAAATTAGAAACTAATAAATTAGCTCTAGAGGAAGAACGAAAGTCACCTAATTGTATTCTTTTAGCCATCAACCAAACGATGTCGTTGATATCCTCAGTTGCATTCCGAATATCTCGTTCCGAATGTTTGGTACTAAAGTGGGCTCAAGAAGAAATATTTTCGGCTGAGATGCAGTTGCCTAAGAAAGGAGGAGTTATAACTGGAAAACGTAACCGTTTGAAATGTCTTCATCCATTTTTCGGCAACCTGGATTTATTGAGTGTAAGCGGTAGGTTGGAAAATGAAAATTTAGAATATAACACAAAACATCCTATTGTGTTATGCCACAACTCCTTAATCACTAAAAGATTAGTGGAATAAAAACATTTGAAACTCCTACACGCAGGAAACACTCATTTAATTAATTTCATTCAAGAAAGGATTTGGGTGTTGGGAGTCAATGAACTTGTGAAACGCGTCATCAATCAATGCCTTTATTATGTTATCGGCAGAAACAAAGGGTATCTTCACAGTTAATGAGACGTCTGCCCGAAGCAAGAGTGACTATGGCGTTTCCATTTGCAAAGGTTAGAATTGACTATGCAGGGCCAATATTAATCAGCGAGCTCAATCGAAGAGGTCATCGAACGTCTAAGGCATACATCGCATTATTCGTATGCCTGTGTACAAAGGCTGCGTTCACATTGAATCAGTGAGCGATATGACTACAAAGGCGTTCCTGGCAGCGTTAAAACGTTTCACATCGCGTCAAGAGTTGTGCTCCGATATTTTTAGCGATAATGGCAGCAATTTCGTCGATATGCTAACAGAGAACTATTTTAGAGAGGTGAAATCTCAGAATCAGTTTTAGCAGGTGTATAATATTTATTTCATCTGAATGAACTCGCGACAATGCGTCCGGTACGATGTTATTGCTGCCTTTGCAGAGAGGTCTTTTGGGGACTTGAGCCATTTCAAACTAGAATGGTTATTGAGATGATGGTAAAAGGAACCCCCTCGATATATGGGCAAACAATTTTCTTGATCACAGCAGCCAAACAATTCGAGTTTGGCAATCGAACAATTGCGCTGGGATTCTCAACATCATCATCACCCCGTTGAAACAGGACACTCCTTACACCCGTCGTCCTAGCATCGTAATGATACTTGATCGCATAGGAATCTCCTGATATGCCGTACAGTCTTATGGACGAGGAAATTCTGATATTGCACGAATTTTATCGGGATTAACTTTTAAGAAGCCACCACAACACACCCTAAATAGTCAATTTCTTTCAAACAAAATTTACTCTTTTCTACGTTAATAGTTAGTCCTGCTGAGCGGAAGAGAAAGATTTTCTTCAAAGGCAGAAAATTTAACCAACAGATCGTCCAGATACACAAAGATACGATCATGTAAGTGGTAGGGTATGACCTTATGCGTCAGTCCGCACATTGTTTGGGGTGAATAACACGACCCAGATGACATTAATACAAACTGATACAAAGAAAGCCCCACCACCGCAAACGCAGTTTTATCTCTTGAAGCCGGATACAGAGGAATCTGCCATAATGTATCTTTGAGTTCTATAGGCTTGATATAAAACGTGTTTTATCAAGACGAATTATCAATAAAACAATAAAACATCTATAAATGGTAGATGATAAGCATTCTTACGAATGCAAGCATTGACCTTCCGGGCATCCATACAAAGTCTCATTTTCCCATTTGACTTACGGACATGGGACATAGGAGAACACCATGTTGAGGTGCTTTCCTCAATGACTCTTAAATGAAACATTCGATTCAATTCGGCATATATTTCGGCTTGAAAAGCTGGAGAAACAGAATAATGTCGTTGTTTTGCAGGTTTCGAGCTGCCAAAATTAATATTGTGCGAGATTATATGATAGTTAAATCTTGTACATCACCAGGACCAGTAATAATATTTATTGTTACAAGGTTACAGGTTCCAATCCAAATTCGTTCCAAAAGTCGATGTCTAAATAGAGAGATTGTTGTAAGCTATATGAACGATTAACAACTTCATTTTTCTCTCTGTATTAAGATATTTAATAGAAGCGTACACATATCCGATGATGCTTTGTTTGGATCCATTTGCTGTTAGAACATGAGAGGAAAAAGAATGCACTCGAACTTTCGATTCAGCTAAAAATCTGTCCACACCAGCACCAAGTATGCTACTTGAAGCCCCACTATCCAACAATCAACAAAATTTAGCTCCACATATATCCACCTCAGCATAAGGCCTAACATGATCTGCTGTACGTATAATTGACTCGGTAATCTTAGTGCGCAATTGACACAAGGTTTTAAAATATTTTAATGCTTGGAAAATCCTGGCAGATGATTTATTTGGAATAGGATCAATTTGTTTAACAGGCACTGCCGACATCCAATCAATTTTATGATTGAAACTGTGTTGAAATCTTACTGCCGTGAATGATTTATCAACTTCGGACAAGTATTGCTGACAACCTCCGATGTATTTGCTGTGTAGACACGATTGAGTATCCCGCGGAAATGGGCGTCCTCGGTTCTCACTCTCGTATTGGAGTTTCCCGGTGTACATTTACCACAGTTTGGTTTCAATACATTTGGATATCCACATTCCAAACAAAACATATGATGTAATGGGACCGAGCAATTGGCGCAGTGGGTTAAACTGCGGTGTTTGGGACGGGAAGTACCGGGTTCGAATCCCAACGGAGGAGGGTTGCAAAAGGGATTATTCATCACCTGATTACGATCGGTGATGACCATGAACACAACTATGACCCCCTGTTAGAGAGCAGAATCCATGAGCCGAACCATCGTCCATGTGAGTGCAGGCTGGCTGGAGCAATGCAATGTGCCGATGGATTTATAATCGAACCTGTATTCGTGCGTCCTCGATTTGACTGGTGAGGTAGGACGTTATAAATTAACCGTGAAAGAGTTGGGAGAGCTTCGGCCTCAGAAAAGATTGCAGGATTCAGACACAAAAAAACAAAAAAAAAAGAGCAATGGGCAATCCATAAATACAATTTACACCTTCGAGTATGAAATCTAGGAGGCATATTTTGCATTAATATGTTTATTAACTTGGAATCTGGTAGAGGAGTTTGAAGAGACATTGGTAATGTGATCATATCGTTATAATATTCGATCGTTATAATAGTCTCTGGGCGCTTTTTGTTTACGCATATCCAGTTGTCGTCTAATATCTGTATCAGTACATTGGTTTTTAAATCTGTATCTTTTAGTGCTGTTCTCAGCTTTATCCAAGTTGTTTCTCTTGATCTTTCGAGATAATACCAAAATAATTTGCGTGCCACTCCCTTCAATAAAAACCATAAATCGTTTACAAGTCTATCAACCATTATATTATGAGATTGTGTTAGATGTTGAACTCTAAAGATAAAGCGTTCTATATTAATTCCACTAACCCACATTAATACCCATCAAACTGTTTGTTCCACTTATCAACTGCTATTGGCACCGTTTTTAAAATTAGGATACCTAATCTTTTCGGTATTGACGTAGTTTTCCTTCGGATGTTCTTTTAACCTCTTCTAACACATCTGGTATTTTACGCTGAACCTCCCTCGACAACAGCGCCTTCGGTGATAGTTGTTTCATCCGTTTAACCAAATCCTCCAAAACCATCGAGAGTTCATTTCTATTTCGGATAAAAGTTAATAGTTATTGGTCGGAGAGCTCGCTGGATCACGGTTTTACTACATCTTGATAGTTGATTTTTATTTGCTGCATCTTTAGTCCCATCATCAAACGAAAAACTCTCTTCACCTGCACTTTTATCCATATTTTCCCACTGCATATCTTGAATTTATTTCCGAGATTTGTCTAAGTCGACATCTATCTGTTTTAGCTCGTCTACCACTTTTAGGAGTTTATCAGATTACACGGGGAGTTTTGTTGACTGTGATTCGATTGATTTAAATGTATGTGGCAATTCGTTGTAATCGTCTCTTTACGTTAATACACGTGTACTCATAATATATAGATGTTCTATACGCATTTCACGCACAAGTGTAGTTGCATCTTCCACTACTACGATATCTTCCAATGTTCCTCGAATGTGGATAAGTTTATTTGGGCATGTAGATATTTCCCTCCGAGGGTTTTTCGCGGCCCTTGGAAGAGGTGCGAACCCAATTTAGCGCGATAATTCTAGTTCCTTAGGTAGAGTTTCTTTAAGTTCCTTCATCTGATATATTAGAGATCCACCGACTTTGCGAACTTCCCACTCTATCCTAACATTATAAAATAATGCGTTAAAGTTACTCTCTATATGGATTTTCCGTCAAAAATCGATGTAGAGTTGCCAATTGGCTCCCTCTTTTGATTGAACCATGTCTTTGTAGCTCGAGTACTTCATCTTTAAAGTAGCCACGTTGGGTCCATTCGATGACGATATGCTCAGCTTTTTTCAGATGCTCACACGTAACGAGGGATGTTTTTATTTTACGACAGTGTTGTCGGTGAAAGAGTAAGCCAGAATTCCCAAAATCGACCAGTAAGAAGCAAATTTCTTGACCACATATTCCACTGGAGATGTTAATTTTTCGGCAACATTCTCAATTTTGGTTAGCAATGTAGTTTTTCTCCTTTCGACGGTGGTATAGGTTCACTTGGGATATCTTTGAAGTTTAGCCACTTTTGTAGATGGATTTTGCAGAAAATCCGGACCATTCCACGAAATTGAGTGCTACCACTCAATGGTTTCTCAATGCTACCAATGGTTTCTCGGTAGCTTATCTCATTATGAAACTGGTCGATATTAGAGTCGGTCCAGGCGTAACATGAATTCATTGGTGCTTGAAGTATCCCATTCTATTTGCGTTAATCACAGAGATTGCAGTATTATTTTAAGCGATTCGGTTGCTGCTGAAAGCCATTCAAGAGGATCAAATATCTTGCCACATTCTGATAACAGGATTCGCTTTGTTGGTGTATTGAAAGAAAGTTCTGGTATACGTTAAATGTGAATGCGTCTTCGTTTGTCAGCCAAGAAATGCCCAATGTCTTAACGATTGCTTTAGGATCTGTAAATAGAATAAAATCCATAACATGCTATATATTTAAATATCAAGACTATTCAAACTCCATTGTCGTAAACTGAATCCAGCATGAGCCAAAGCGATTGTTAAGGTTGTACAATTTAATGGCTTGGTCGATGGAATCACAGCCAGTCAGTAAATCATCCACATAAAAATTAGATTTAAGAACATTGAATAATCGTGGGGATATGCCATTGTTATCGATAGCTGCTTGGTGTAATGATCGGATAGCCAAATACGACGAACAAGTTAGCTTAGAACTCACTGCATTTAGTCTGTAATATGATGCAACTTATCATAAACATGATATGACCCTTTCTGGTCATATACCTTAAAAACCTTATTTTTCTGAAATTTTCTCTCTATAGAATGCAATCTACTCACTGCCACGTGAAAAGATGAACCTACTGTGCCATGTGGTTCACAAAATGGTAATCTTGCACTGAATTATTTGTCTGCACCTTTGGGCGTAGTTGCTTTATAAAGTTCCTAGCATGTGTCTTTTTCTTCTTCTGTTGATTTTTTAGAAGTGGCTTGTATTTCCTCGACTTCTGAAAATTGTCTAAGACTCCGATCGATATCGATTCAAATGTGGAAGTTAGCAGTTTCTGGTTAATTGTGGCTGCTGGTTCCGGCTATTAACCATCCAGACGCAGTCTTCATTGCAATTAGTCCACTACTTAGTTCAAGCGCCTGACCTTGCATGGCCCTTGCAACTATGTCGAATCCTAGAAGTACGTCTATATTTTTTGGTTCAATGAATGTAGGGTCGGCTAGTTTAGTGACTATGACTTAAGTTCATTTCTACATCGTTGTAAATGGTATATCGGTTTAATTTGGTGGCAATTTTGGATACTTTGAATGTTTCGGTTTTCCATACTAAAATGGTATGGTGTTGCGAGTCGGAGCTATGTATAATCCTGTTTTTCTGTTGTTTGGCTAATTGTAGTTTCACCGATTCCTCATATATCAACACTCGCCCATGGTGCCGCTCTAATGCTAAGTTTTGGGCACATGATTCCGAGATGAAAGAGGATTGGGATGCCGGATCTAACAGAGCGTTAAATGGATCGACTTCTCCGTGTCGATTTCTTATGTTTACCATGGCTGTTGGCAATATAGACTTGTTGGTGGTTTTTTAAGTTTTGGCTCACGCTTTTGTGGAAGTTTCTATATCCTTTGGCTTCTCTACTTCTGTAGTTGCTCCGTTGCGAGGATCATAGCTGAATTGGTCTAACACTGATTCATGTAGCATGAAATGTTGCTTTCGATGACACTTTTGGCACCGTCCTTTTGACTTACATTCATACACTCGATGATTCTTACTTAGACAATTAAAGCAGTGAAACAATGATTTTATAAGAGTAGAACGTTATTCAGCGGTCATACTTATGAATTTCTTTCTGTGATGAATTAAGTGTTCACCTTGATTGCATATTGAACACTCAGGAAACATAGTTATTCTGTTATCAATGTTCCTAGTTTCATTATTCGACTTAGTTGTTTAATTTCGTAAACGCTTCGTTATAATTTGCGTCTGTAACGGGAAAGTGTCGGATCAACGCCACTGGCTCACCGTGAATCAAACTTTTTATATATTGAAATGTATTGTTAGATTGTCTTTGTCATGGATAGTAGACGTGTAAATATCGAAAAATGGCTGCCGCTCTTAGTAGTCACTGTTGAAATTAAGGAAGGAAATTTTTTTTGTACATAAATACACTAAACAATGAACATAATTCCTGTTGGAATCATCTCGTACAACAACAAATTTAAAACAAGAAAAAAATCATGGCCGCCTATCATGTTCATTCAACCTGTTGCTTTAAATATAATATTTTTTTACGTTAGATTTAGTATTTTTTTCCTGTCTTATTTTGCGCTATTTTGTTGATTTGTAATATTTTATGTTTTCCGTTTGACACAAAATGTTTTAAAGAACAATATACAAAAAATCTTCCGGCAATAGTTGGTACTGTATACTTAAATCCATCCGTATTTTTCGGAAATCATAGCCAACTACATAGTTTGATCGTGCTGCCTCTTGCGAGTAACATGGTATACTAAATATGTAGATCGTGGCGCCTCTTTAAGAAAACATGATCTATGTTTTTATAAAAAATTAAATTAAATCAATTTAAATACAGAATAAATAAGTTATGTCCTCATCAATAAATAAGTTATGTCATTTGTCCAGTAATTCTCTTATTAATACAAAATCAATAGAGACTGTAATCTATTTAATAACACATTAATATATTGTAATTTATATTACATGTAACAAAATTATGATTTTGGCTATCCTATCAAACCTGAAAACTTTTGCCTTCAATCGAAAAGTTCATCATACGACGATCAGCACCGGTTTTTGTACTCATGAAGTACCAAATTCGATTTAATTTAAATTTTCATTTAACCATTTTCCCTCGCGTTTTATTTTTTGCTACATTTTTATTCCGCTACATAGTTGAAAGTTACATTATTCATTAGCCGTGTGCGGTTATTTACGAATGTGTACTCTTCACATAAATATATTTTTTTCATATTCAGCGCGTCTATATCATTGCCATGTTCACAAGTATTTTTTATTTTATTGAGTGGTTAAATGCTCTAAAGAATTCTCGTGTTTTTTGATTTGTATATTTTGGTATCTACAAAAAAAATATATATATATATTTTAATAACAATCAAAAAAAAAAAAAAAAATGAAAATGAAAATGAAAATGTATGTGTATATTTAGGGAATATTTCCCGGCAATTTATTTATTTTAATGTATGCAAATCAACATACAAAAACAATATTTTTACAATTGTAAGTGGTAACAACAGCGAGACTTTTATCCTACATTTAAATTTATTTTTTGTTGGGAAATTCGATTGTGGTTTTCCAATTCGAGTACACATGCTATATATATGTATATAAACATGAATTCTAACAAAAGGAATCGAATCAATTCACACACACATATACATCCACAAACTTTACCAATAAATAGTTCAACAGCACTCGGTACATGAATTCACATCCATTATTGAATGGTGAAATTTTACGAGTAATTTAGTCAATCCGTACACGCCAAAAAAAAAAGAAAAACAATTTTTCCCATAAAACACTTGAAGTAATGAATCTCTGTACGTACCACCACAAAAAAAACTATTCACGTTTTTTATATTCAGTTAAGTTTTCATATAAAAGTTTAACAGATCAGAAATTATCCAACTTTTTTTTGATTTTTTTTTTTTGGTTACGTGGTAATAAAAATTTTTTCGTTTCTTTAAAAAAAATATTTCTAGTTAAACTTTTTTGATGTTCATTAAAAAAAGAAAAGTTTAAAATTTATTACAAAAAATATTATTTGAAATAGTTTGATGGTTTGTAAAATTTACTTAAAACTTTGTGATAATAGGATTAGACGAGTGCATAATAAAATATATTGACCTTTGGTTCGTTACATTATATGGAATTCACAATATAAAAGGTTCACAAATCGTAACTTGTTGATATATGTCGTGTTGTCGGAAAACAAGTTCCTGAGCTTTTAACAAAAAATTTCTCAACAAAAATTTCTAAAACCTCAAAAAGTTTATTATATTAGGTGAGCTTTTTAATGAGCTTTGTACGTTTTATAAAATGGGTTTTTTGGATATTGCGATATTGTAACCTTATAGTTTAAGGCTTTGGCAGGTGAGACTCATAGAGAGCTTTTTTTGTCCCATTAACAACTTAAAACTTGAGTGGTTTTGGAAAAAGGATAACTATCCTCGTATTGCGTGAATGTCCTACTACTCAAAATAACGGCATAACACTCCAATTCGGTGATACTGTAGTAGAGGAAAAGAGAGCTTTTACCTCTCATTTCTGAGTAATATCATTCGAGTCAAACATCCGATTTTTCTTCAAGAAATTGGTCAGTGGTGTTGTTAATTCTAAGTAGCGATGAATAAATGGTCGGAACCAACCTGGCATGCCCAATAATTTGTTGAGTTGTTATACAGTTTTATGGATAGGGTATAGAAAGAGATAGATTTCG
The DNA here is from genome assembly GCA_963556175.1 of Tipula confusa. NCBI lineage: Eukaryota > Metazoa > Arthropoda > Insecta > Diptera > Tipulidae > Tipula > Tipula confusa. Next base: position 104,100,333 of record OY744475.1, read on the forward strand.
GTAAAATCTACCTTAAATACACCATATTAAGCAATGTATCAAAGATAGCAGATTTTTTTTTTAAATCTGCCTTAATTACGATTAGATCATTCACCTCAAATCTTCCACTATTAATTATTCTACAACAAATACAATTTAAAGTATACATTAAGAATCAAATGACCCATACCAAATGCCATATCCGATAAATGTATATGTACAAAAATAAACATTTTAGGGGAGTGAAAAGTTCAAACACATAAACATAAATTTTCCAAAAAAAAAATTTTAACGTTTTTTCTCTAAAAAGCTCTAAAAACTCCCTAATCGCATTGTGATATTAGCTTTCATTATTCATTTACACCATAAATTATTTTTTATTATATGCATATATGTATATATGTATATACATATTATATATATATATATATATATATATATATATATATATATATATATATATATATATATATATATATATATATATATATAAATTACAGCCTTCTAATAGGGGTTTGCAATCTCTGACATTTTGTTGTGTCAATGCTACCAATCTGCTATGAACATTTTGTGACATTAATTGCCAAAATAGTGCTTAAAAGAGAAAAAAATTAAAAAAGTCAAGTTTAAGAAGCCATTGTACCATTTTTTGGTATTTGAAAACAGCTACTTCTTGTAATTACAATTTTACAAGATAAAACTATTAGTGTTATTAAGTTATTGTGCTGCGGCAACAGCGGACAACTAATTAAATTTAATCTTTGAAATACAGTCGGGAAGTGTCTATTCTTTAAAACCGCGTGGTAAACTCTTTATATATATATATATATATATATATATATATATATATATATATATATATATATATATATATATATATATATATATATATATATATATATATATATATAAAATATTTTTATTACAAATAAATTTAAAATTTGTTTGTAACAATATTTTAGTTTTGAAAATTTTCAATAGCTCGAACATATTTTCCCAACATAATAACATAATCAAAATTTAATTTTAATTTTATTATGCCGCGTATGATCGAAAATTTCGATACACATAAACTGTACACTACACGACAAAAATGCATAGCACTAAGTAAACTTTTTTCGGTGAATAATTATTTAAGGACATCTACCTGTTATCGGGCTTAAATTAAAATTTGTACATTAATCATTGGATATTCGCTAGAAAATTTAGAAACCAGCCTATCGATAAAATTTTAGGTTATCGTGTTTTTGGTTCGAGTATTGTACACAATAAATAAAATCTTCATGTACATAATTCACTTTTGCGTAGTAAAAGAAAACTCGTGAACATACTATGAGACGAGCATAAAATTTTCCCATATTTAAATTTTTACTAATTCCACCAAACCCTCCGACAGGCAACAATTGCACACAGCAATAAATTGGGAAAATTATTGGGTTTAATTATTTTCAATGTAACCTAGATTTAAATATGGTGAAAAAATTTAAGTTTTGAGAGTTCTGTGAACCAATGTTCAAATGACTGGTGGGAACTAATACCACAAGACAAATATTTTAATAATCAACTGCTCTGAATTCTACAATATCAGTAGCTCTAGTCTGTAATCATTCGTCTGTAATGCGCATTGTTTCTCTTAAATATTATAATATTATAATATTATAATATTATAATATTATAATATTATAATATTATAATATTATAATATTATAATATTATAATATTATAATACTATAATATTATAATATTATAATATTAGACTTTACTGGAAAGGTAAAAGTTATTATTTTATAAATTTTATTATTTTCTGTCAAATTAAAACAATGATTTAAAAAAAGTTTTTTGTTTCCTAAAATTTTTTATTCAGAAATAAAACAAAATTATATTTTATTTTTTATTTTTTTTATTTTAAAAATTTATTTGCCATAATACATAATTGAAATTGCCTAATAAAATTTATTTTAATCCGTCAGAACGGCAGCTCGTTATATTAAATAATATTTGTCCCTTCGATTCTTCGTTGTCGAATCTTCTGCTTGGTCTAGTTTCCTCGTTCATATAGACCAGCTCTTTAAAATAACTCCACAGAAAAGATTAAAGCATTTAGATCAGAGGGGCTCCATCGTATATTTTGTTGCATATTTCAACGAGATTATTATATACGACACGTCACCAAGTAGTCCATTTTAATTATTTTGTAGGAATTTTAGATAAACCGGCTCGGTGATCCGACGTGGTAGTTCAAATGGCCCAATCAATTTTTCAATAACTATATCCGCCCAAATGTTCACTCACACAACTTTTGCGTTTACTCGGGCCCAATAATGCAAATTGTGGATGTTGAATATTTCCCTCCGATGTCCAGGGATTTCACCTTCACTGTACATTCGATTCACGTTTTGAAATGCTCTATGATTGGGAATGCGAACTCAATTGAGGAATCGTATCTGGTATTCTTTTGCAGCAGCTCAAGCGGTACCATTACAAACATCATAAATGAACTGCCTTTCTTCATATTCACTAAAGAATAAGCAGCAATATGTTTTTTTATGCAACAAATTTTGTTTAATTCGGACTACTAGATTTAAACATTTTAGTTATACTGTAAAACTTAAGCTTAGGTCAGGCGATTTGTGTATACACAAATATTTGTGTATAAATTGGTTTATATATGACATAAAATACACAAATTTGTTTACCACAAATGGCATACACAAATGATTTTTGTATGATTTGTGTATTGCACACACAAATGAAATTTGTGTAATACACAAATAGTCTGATCGGACACACAAATGAATTTGTGACTATTTGTGTACCATTTGTGTAAGTCACATTTGTAGATTCATGAAATTAGTGCATACTCAAATTTCGTTCACATATACAGATGGTTTGGATAGTTGCATTTGTTCAGTTGAATATTCAATATCGTGTAGTTCGCACACTTTGATTTAATTTAAATTTTGGTGAGGATATTATTATTTTTTTTTGTTTGCTGTATATTTATTCATTTGTTTTGTTTTTGTCATAAATACACAGCTAAATGAGTACCGTCGAAGATAATTTATCCGATGAATTAGTGGGCGAATCGTTGTTAAACGATACTAACAATTCAGTTTTCGTTTTGATTACCAAACCAACAGCGAAAACGCGAAATTATGTAAAAAAAAGGTTGAGCTTGATTGGTCTCATGACGAAATCCTGCGATTGATTGTGGCGGTCAAAGAGCGGCGAGTGTTGTGGGATTTCAGCCTGCCAGAATATAAACTATCAAAAACAACCTGGAAGGAGGTGGCAGATAAGATTGGCAACACCACAGTGGATGACGCCAAAGTCAAGTGGATTACTCTGATCATTACTTTTTAAAATAACTTGACCAAATATCGTTTGAAAAAGTCGACGCAGGGCACAGCGGAATCGGTTGTCATCCAATTGCGCTATTCCAATCAATGATGTTCTTGGAGGGGAATGACGTCCAGCAATCAATTGAATCGACGTCATCATTTTCATTGGTAGTATTTACACTTCAATAGTTCGATTTTGCATTGTGCTTTTGTTTGTCATTTGATTGTGTATTGTTCAGGCTTCCGCTGATACCGATGCGTCGGTTCTGAAAGATTTTTCAGAAGCACTTCCACCGCCATCCGGCAATGTACCCTGGAAACGCAAACGTTGTGAAACTTCAAGATCTACACCATCCTCATCACATACACCTACACCTATCAATAATTCGATGAGAGAAATGGCGTTCAATGCACTGAATTCACTCAGAGAACACGACAACAGATTCAGTGCTTTTGGTTATTATTTTGCTAGCGAAATGCGAACACTTTTGCCTGACGGAGGAGCATTCATGCAACTTAGATTAAATCATGAACTGCTGAGATTGTTGGAAGAAATACCAGCGACACCGCCGATTTATCAATCGCCTGTTCAATTTGTCGATGAAAATGGCCGTTATATCGACCCATCCACGCAATTACCTCACCATTCGGCCCAAACGAGGTTGCTATGGCTGTCGTACTAGTCGAATGAGTGGGCTGGTGCGTACGTGGCTTTATTTGCGGTCAACAAATAATTGTGAAGCACGCAAGCACCACTTTCTTCATTGTTTCTGCGTCCAAATGGATTGGTTTCCGCAGAACGCGACAACGTGCCGACATAATGCCAAATACGTTTTTGATTATGTGACATGCACGGCTAAGGTGGTAATTGAAGACACTGCATCATTGTGAGACCACGTTGGCAGTACGGTTTTGAGAGGTTCGGACAAAAAACAAATGCATCGTCTGTGACGAGACCATATGGAACAGGTGTTTCACGACCGGGCAGTGCTTTTGGTGGTGGCAAATAAATCTGATGGCTGACAATCGCTTGTGCAAAAGTGCAGCAATTGAACACGCCGCCATCAGAAAATCGACCGTTGCGGTCAACGTCGACGTAAAGCAATTTATAATTGGCGTCCACAATACCCATTAATATGATACTATGCGTGCCTTTATAATTATAAAAGAGGCTACCCGCATTTGGAGACGACTTGCTTTCCGTCGACAGCACCGATGCAGTTGGGAAATAGCCGTAACTCATTGAATTGCTGCGATATGGTTTAGTCAACTGGCCGTGGTCGGCACCTGTTGACAAAAAGTAATAAGGAAAATAATGTCATGCATTTAAATAGTAAAATGCTGATGTAAACACTCGCCTTTAGCTAGTCGCCTACAGAACTTTGTAGATTACATTCAGCACTTCCGTAATAATGGTGGAGAAGGTATTGTGCGGAATATGGAAAAGATGAACCGATCGGAAATTGTCACCAAATGCCATGAAGCGCAGCGTCAAGACCAGATGCGCCGATGCCGGAATGTTGGGGCGCATAATTGTATCGGTTTTCTGAATGTAAGGCGTTACCAAAGCAAGCAAATGATCGAATTGTGTGGCTGACATTCGGACAAAATTCCGATACAATTGTGGCTTTTCGGCACGCAATTCAATAAGCAATTTTGCACAAAATCCCTCCGCCTCACGGTGGCCAAACCATTGCTTTCTCAAACAAATTTGTGTATATTTTGTGTATGTTATATACAAATGAAATTTGTGTATAACACAAATCGTCTGACCTTAGCTTTAGTTTAATGTTATTTGGATCACTTTGTTTTATTTCATACAGCTAGTTTATCACTCGAAATTTTGTTAAGTGCATTCTTTAATCAACATGGCTTACTTTGTAAAACAATTCATAAAAAACATTTATTTTAATTTTACTATTTGTGATCATTTACGAACTTGCATTTATGTTTTTGAAGTTTTTCTGATAGTTAGTCTGTAGTAAATTGTTATTCCACCAGAGTAACTTAAAAATCAAACAAATTTCTAAATGAATCAAAAGAACTCTTATTTTTTTTTTAAATTAATATTTTAGTGGCTGCCACTAAAAATACTAAAATAGGAATAACTTTTGAACCATCAACAATTCGATAAAACTTAATTGCCATATTTTGGTTGGAAATAGTCTCCGCTATCACTATTTGTACTAATAGTTCTGGGACACCCTATATAAATAACAATTTAAAAAAAATATTTTGCACGAAAATTAAATGAAATAACCGTTAAAATTAATAAAATCCAATTGTTATACTAGTGTAATATAATACACGCTGGACAATTCAACCACATTGGTGCCCGATTGTTGCACACTGTAAAAAATGTGCTGTTGGTGTGGAGTAATGTTAGAAATGTCAAATAGACATTTGTTGGTGGAAGTAACATTTCGCCCTGTAAACGAGTATTGTTATTTTAAGTCGAACAAAATGGTGGTTACAAAATGTCAAAACATGCATACGCTGGACGACAAGTTGTCAAAAATGTAATTTTTTTTGCTCTTGGAACGGGTAGATACCCACTTCTCATTTTTGAATTAAAGATATATGTTATGAGTTTTTGTACTTTTTTGCGGTAATAAAATCATATCGTGGAGCCTCCCGCGTTAAGTTTGATTTTAATACTTTTACCGTTAAATTTTATAGAATCATTCTTTGTACAATCCAGTATACGAATATTAATTGGCTCATTTGGTGTGAATCTATACTTTTTTAGGGGTAAGAGAAAACATTAGCTTTCTCATATTTTTGGCTAATTTTAGTTGAAATATTTTTAATTTATTTTGTAGCTACAACATTTGTTCGTAAACTTAAATTGGTAAATTGTCATCTCAAGTCATATCTACTAACAATAAAACTATATACCTATACTCAGTTAAATAAAAATTAACACTTTCGTTGACATTTCTACGATAAATCAGTACAGTTGGCATAGAAAAGCCAAACGACGATGGTAACTAAATTGGTGGTAGATTCTTCATACTTTGAGTTAGATACTTTAGAGATATGAAGTCAATATTACTATGTAAAGTATTAAGGGTGGTTTATGGTTATCGGACAGTACCTAATGCCGCAGCTCTTGTTGTTGCTGAAGACCCTTGAGTGCGAGTAGAACTCTGGAGGCATATCAGAGAAGATAGGAGAAAAGAAATAACAGGCAAATGGACGGCGAGGTTGTAAGTGAGTTTTTGACAAGGCATGGCTCATTCGGAACCGTTCTCCGCCGATTCTGTGGAGTAGATTAGAGCATAGAGAATAGTGATAGTTTTAACGAGCAAAAAAGATGGCTTATTTGTGCAGTAGGTCAGGTTACTTCTGATACCATTGCAGAAGTAGTGCTTCGATCTGAAGAAGCATGGTGAGCGGTTGCATGCCATGTTGAAAGTATATTAAAATCAAAGAGGGAAGCTCAGTGTAGAAGATTCGTAGTCACAAATAGGGTTACATAGATGAGGGGCCTGATATTGGCCAGTAACACGGACTAGACTAAATTCAAGAGAAGGCGGTACTAGTCAAGATCTCACGATTTCATATTAGCTTTAAAAATGAGGTTTGCTCACTTTGAATGTTGATATTGATTGGCATATATCTGAGTCTAAAAAGATTATTCATTTCTCTTTGTTTTGTTTTTTTTGTTTTGACCTAGGCCAAGTTTATCATCAGCTTGGTTCGGGAACCACGCCCACTTTCACTGTTATTTTCCGTGTTTATTTTAGCGTATTTCTCGAACCTTGCTAGTGGTTGATGCTGGTTCGGGTCAATTCATACCCACCTATCATATGTCTTACTGTGGTTTACACTTGCCTCTCGGTTGGTAGGGTCACGTGCGTGGGGCGTGGGGCATTAAGCTCGGGGGTAAGTATACATACTCTCCCACTTTTCTATCCTTACTTTCCTTGCGTTTATTTTATCTTCGGTCTATGCTTGGTACATCCATGCTCACATTTCACTGAATGTAACCAGCTCAAACACCGCAATCCTTTGGTCTTTGCGATCTCTTTTGACAGACCACATTTAGGCACTTGAAATCATGTTCTAAAGCTCTGATTTTATCTCAATATCAATTTAAATTAGAGTTTATAAGGATTTTTCACTGTAAAGACATTAAGCCAAGAATACTGAAGGTATGAAAATATATTCCGCATTGGTTGTAATAGTATAATTGTAATTAATGGTGAAACCGAAGCAAATAGAACTTGTATGATTCTAATAATCAATAGCATTAGTCAAACCTGTGTGCTTAGTTTGGATTAGCCATACATGGTTGTTTTATTTTTTCTACTGGGTGATAAAAAGTGCAATGTTGTTCCACCATTTAATAACGTTTTCTGGTTTAAAGTCAAGTCGTAGGAGTACATCACTGCTGCTTTTGCGACTTCGGAAGCATTACAGAATCTGTGTAGCTCTCCTAGGAGAGTTAAGTTGAAATTGACCCACCTTAGAATTTGTATCACTTGTAGTTTCAGCAGAGAGATAATAGGTTTGACATTTGTTTTTGATGTCTTCTGAGAGGGGTTGATTTTAGGTACCGTTTAGAGATCCAAAGAGTTTGCATTAAGCTTTTGGCTTGTATCAGGTTTGGAGATAGCCCCCAAAAAGGTCAACCCTAATGACTTTACTGTTTCATCGTTAAATATTACGAGGATGATGAGAACTCTATTTTCTTAGGCTAAACCCTTCAACTCCATGTAAGCGGATCGGTTGGTTTTGTTTCTCTTGAAAATCTTCCAGGTTGTTACTTCCAGATAATAAGTCATCTATATAGAAATCGCTGCTAATTAATTTTGTAAAAGGGTATAGATTTATATTACCGAAAATAATCAATCCAACCACTGCCTATTGTGCCGATTGGTTTACCTAGATTTCCATTTACAACGAGGTTCATCAGAATATTTGAATAGTAATCGGCCTCAATAAGATATCGCTTTTGGTTTTTTGATTTTAGTTCAGATCGGTCTACAATAGGTTATTTAAATGATTCTACTTTCAACTATCGAAAAATTGTTTCGGGAGGGAACGTGTTATATTTGGCACTAATACTGCTTCCGTTTTCAGAAACTCGTCGAAAATCAGGCTGAAATAAATTGGTGGGCATTAATTTTGTTTCTCCTATAAATAAAAATAATGTTTGCAAAGCTTGCTTCTAGCGCTTTGAATACTGTGCCATCTCTTTTATTAAACCTTGCGTAAGGACATGTGGAAATATATTTGAACTCTGATTAAATATGATATTATTGTAGCCTATTAGGAAGATTTGAGTAAATATATGAAAGAAATAGTCAGAATTCAGCAATGCCATCAAAAGTATCAATATGAAAAGAATGTTACCACCATTTTTAGGTTTTCCCGACCTTTACAAATGAACCTTTTTTATGGAACCAGAAGTGTTTAAAAAATACTTTTTGATGTATATATCAGGGTTGGGTAAATGTTCAGTGGCATTGTCAGTGAAGAAATTCGAAAAATAGTACTTGAAAAACCATCTTCCCTAAATTGTTTATTTGTCACCATTAATTATGTTTCGCAAACCTTTTTAAAATGTTCGGTACAATAAATTTAATTTAATGTTTTTTGTGTTTTTCTTAAGGCAGTCCAAATGCAATTTATTTACAAATTACAAAATATAAATAAAACGAAAATAAAAAATAAAATTTATCGAAAATTTTATTTAATTTCCAGTATTTGTACATAAATAAAATATACGATGGCAAAATAATAAATAAGACATTTCCTTATTTTCAATCATTTTCCATTGAAATTTTATACATTCAATTGTTTCGAATTATTTCGAATTATATAAATTAATTTAATTTTGTTGCTGTTCGAATTTGTTTTTTTTTTATGTAAATACGAAGAAAATATATTTGTATCTATTTCTTATTTCTTAAATTTTAATATAATTTTAATATTTTATTTACGCTCGTACCATAATATGACTTCTGTTTAATTAGCAAATTTCGTGTACTAATATTATTTGTTCGTGAAAATTATTTTTATGTAAATATACGCGCTTTTGTTTATTTATTATAATTAAATTTTAATTTCGTTATATACGAAACGAAATAATTACGTTGGTTGAATTTTAGAAATGTTTTACGGATGGTATAATTATAAAATGGATCGTTAAGGTACGATCGATTTAACAAAAAATGCTGACAAAAACTGTCTTTTAATGTCTAAACTAAATACGATTTTAAAACCGTTCGCTAATACACCTTTTCCATTGTAGAAAAAATTACCAGATTTGATGAGTGAACCATTATGATTTTCAGGATTTTGGGAAAAAAGTTGGATGCAAAAATTTCAAAACCCTCTCTATCACAAGACGTCTTCTAACTTTCGTTCACACAGACAAAAAAACCGATATGAAAAATTGCGTGTAGTAGTGCGTTCGAAATCCATATAAAAATAATATTTTTTTCCTCATCTTTTCTGTTTCTATAGTATGCGAATAGGCTTGCCATCCGTCCTTCTTTGTGGAGGGCAGTCCTCCTTTCACAAGAAATTGCCTCCATCCTCCACGAACACAAAAATGTCTTCCACCAGAAAAATTAATATCATATTTTCTAGAGTGTGACTTGGGAATTTAAAAAACAAAGAGTAGGATTGGAAGAGAACGACAGTACGGTGGTGAATGTGAACGAGTAAAGATGGTCGAATGATTATGTTAAATGAAAATTAATAATAATTAAAAGAAAACAGGAGAGAAAAACATGTGAGTAGATTATCAACAAGTAAACGTTATAATGGTGAAACACCAATCTCTTTTAGCGATTATGGAAGATCTACTTCCTTTTTTGGATACCATCAGGATATTACCAGGTAACCAGGTAGCGATGAATTTAGAATACTCCAAATTCAATACCCATAGCCGCTTTTGTTACTGCTGATGGATATTATTAGTTTCTAAAGGTGTCGTTTGGGTAGGCTGATTCGCTGCTATTTTCAAGAACATTATGAATTGAATAGTTGACGAGACTAATGGAAAATAGTGGTATATTTATAGATGGTATGGGAAAATTAGAGCAGTTGTTAGATGTAATAAAGTGCCACGGTCCATTTCTTAATTTGGAAAATAGTCATCTCTTCAAACGCAAGGTAGGATTTTAAGGGCGATCGAGAGTTACACCCGGAAGATTAAAATCACATACCGATGTAAATTTTTCACAGCCGAAGAACAGAACCTAGTTACGACTACAGTTTATGGGTTTGGCAGGATTCTTTCGAAAGTTCATGAAAAGCTTTAATATTGTTGGTAAAATTATTGGAAGCGGTACAGCGTTTATATTTTAAATTAGGAAATCGCAAAACGTTATCAATATAAGACCTTAATTTAGAACATAAATTGGTTACCGGTGCTTAATCGAAATGGTTAGATGGAAGTTTGTTGCAAGTTAATCAGTATAAAACAAAGTCGACCTGTGGCTTATTGAAACTGACAGACCAGCCAATGTGAACAAAAGTAATATCCATACGAATTGGTAGTCTTAGCCTTTGTCGCGATGATAACCGATTGTGCGTCATTACAAACTTGTTCAACAAAAAAAATGTAATATCAAGAATTTCAATATGGTGACTAAAATTATCAGATTACGAATTTGTCATGGACTATCGACCAGGAATTCAAATGAAGCATGTGGTGGTACTGAGTCGGAAAACAAACCGTAAGGAAGAACTAATGCATCCGGCCAGTTTACTTGTTCGTAAGACTATCGCAGGACGAATAAATTAGTCGTTCCTAGAATGATCAAGTGGAGATTTGCCTTACTAAAGCGAGACTATATGGGATATGTGTAGTTTAGAAGGCATCTACATGCTCCAGAGAAATGTTTCGATTCCAGAAATGTAAATTTATGGCAGTTTGCATCGGGAAAAAAGCACTATCAGAATAAAAGAAAGGGGAATTACATCCGATACCAATACCGTACAATACTGTGCATATCGACCAGCTTGGACCATTTCCTACTACGCTTATACGTGTAAGTTGTTTCAAAGGTATTGTGGTGACAATGATATAAAGTATGTGCAAAACGCAACCAAAACGAAAGATATGCCTGTTAAGGAAATGATTCGAGCTGCGATTAACAATAAAGAGATGTTTGATAGTAAACACTGGAAACTAAGGAGCTATAACGAGGGTGATATTGAACTATCATGAGGGAGCGAAGATCGATTTTTAATGAAAGTTTATTTTTATGAAACATTTTTATTGCCACCCCGATGTTTTTAACTTCGACCAAAATAGATTGAATTTTGTAATTACTCGAAAATTAAATTTAAAGAAAGTTTTGCGAATTTAAAGAAATTCTTATAGACGAGATGGATATTGCCTGCTAAAGTTAGAACTATAATTATTTATCAAGATAATTCTTAGCGAAGATTTGCCATAATGGATGTAACGATGTTTTCGACTTACAAAATGGAAAAATGTTTTTGATGCTAGCAGTGTTTAAAACAAAAGTTTAACTGTCCTCCTCGGGCATTTCCCAAAGGTGGCAAGCCCATATGCGAATGTTTATTTTATGTTACACTATATTCGACACTTTTTTTACTTACATTACATTTTTATGTTCATATGATGAATACGGCTTGTAATAAAAAGGGCTTTGATATATTTGCATAAGGTTGCAAGGTTTTGTCAAAATCCCGAAAAATCATCATTATTAGCCCAACATGAATTTTCAGGTTTTGGAAAAGTTCATGAAATATTAAGTTTTAATGAGCTAATTGCTAAGTTTATATAAAGATGTCGAAAGCTTTTGATTAAGGTATCATTCATCAAAATCAGACTACTATTACGTGTGATATTGAGTATTCATTGATTTTTTGGTTCTCAATTTTGTTTGTTGAATTCTTATTCTGGTTTGAGTAGCGAAGACAGAAAGACGTGTTTACAAGCTAAAAAATAAAAAAGAAAGCAAATAAGTTATTTTCCAATTATGAAAGTTTATTGTTACAAATATTAGTGAAAGTTTACTTAAAAAGTTTAAAGACTAGATACTTCTGATTTATTTGTGATAGTCGGTGTTTCTATGAAAATTATATTCAACTGAGGTAACGCTTGTTTTCTGCACCATTGTTTCGTATCGTCAACCATGCCGTTCGTTGAGAAAACTGAAGATTATTTTGCTACAAACAATTATTTCCTGCAGTTTTTACTACAAAATGTACCACTTACAATGCAAAGAGATAATTGACTCCTGAGCAAACAAGTACCTCATCTCCATCAAATGTAAATACCAGTGGTCCCAGTCTCTAGTGTAAACATGAAATACAAATGTTGATGAAAGACATGAATGAACAATTCACAATTTTAAAATCTATGATTTCCAATATTAAGGATTCTCAAGAGTTTATTTGTAATGAATTCGAGGAAATGAAAATTAACCTTACAAATATTATAGCTGAGAATAAAATATTAATCAAAAAATGTGATTCTCTCGAATGAGCTTGAGTATAAGATGAATGGCTATCAACAACGAGAACTATATCCAAATATGAATATGGTCTCCATGAAAGTTCTTTATAACCATTGGCAGTAACTAAGATAATTCTAAATCTACTGCAGTGCCCGGACTTTTTAAATGATAATTTGAGCTGCGAATACATGTCTGCAAAAAACAATAACACAACGCATGTAACCAACAGGTTGACAAGAGGTCCTCAGTATGGGGAGAGTAAACTAATCATCAAATTTAAATATAAAATTTAGTGAAAAATAAGGTGATACAACAAAAAAAGAAAATAAAGCCTAAACTCTTCTAATGACATGGAATTTGACATGCAACATAATAACACCGCGAAGCAATTAAAATTAAAAAATCATATAATTATAAATACCTGTGGATCCAAGAGAGCAATATACTTATCGGCATGTTGGGATCCATCATCACCAGGATTAAGTCACAAGCGGACATCAATAAACTTGCAGCATCAAACTAAAATATGATACACAAAATGTACATCACAATTAAGTATTATCATAAACTAAATAATTATATAGACGTAGCATACGGGAAACAAAAAATGAATTAAAAAAATCATTTGTTTATGTGAAACTTCTGAAAAATGATGAAACAAAAAATCGTAAAAAGTTTTAATTCTATGCATTGGTTTGCTATGTTCAACTTTTCGGATAATTAATACCCAAAATCTAAATTAGCGTACCCCTCGTTTATTTTATTTCCTTTCTATGTTATGAGACGTCTTAGTATTATATAGTTTTTGGTATTATCTTTTTCTTTTATGTATAATAGTTCTAACTTTATAATAGGTAATACAATACAAATATATTAAGTATTATAAGTAATTAACTATTTTTTACGATATTATTTGATTTGTGTGATTTAAAAAAAAAAATTGATTCGTTTTCCTTTGTTTTAAAACAAATTGTACTATTTCTTTGAGTTTTGAATTCAGTGTGCATTCAATTTTCGCTAAAGTCGTTGTGTAACATAATAGGTTATTATTCGTTTTAATGGTTAATGAAAAAATTACATAGTTTTAATTTAGCCCTTAAATTTTATCTAAAATTAAATATTAAAAATTATTTATATTTCGCACATATCCACTTTTACTGACGAAACAGGCCGCGGAAAACATTGCTTCGAAAGTCAAAGGGATTTGATTGAAAAATTTTGAGCTGAGGGCAGAGCATTACAGAAAATTGCCAGTTTTGTAGGCCGCTCCATAAATATGGTAGCAAACGTGTTAAAACCCTTTAAGCGGGTTTGTGAACCGAATTGTGGCCGTAAAAGAAAAACAAGCGAAAGGACTTGTTAAAAAAAATTCTTTTGTTATTTTTAATGACATTAAGAAGCAACTAGGCCTAGAAATTAATACTTCTACAATCCGAAGACGAGTAATTGAAAAGAAAATGGAAGCTTGTATATCAAAAAAGGTTCCATTTTTATCAAACCATAATATGTTAGCAAGAAAAAAATTCGCTAAAGATCACGTGAAGTGGCCCATAACAAAATGGCGAAACATATTATGGTCTGATGAAACAAAAATTAATTTGTTTGGATCAGATTGTATCAACCAGTATGTCCGACGAAAGGAAAAAAATACGATCCGCGCTGTACAGTAAAAACTGTTAAACATGGCGGAGGAAACATTAAGCCATAGAAAAAATTAATATAGACAGAAGTAAACCCACGAAGAAGATTTTTTCTGTGTTTTGAATTGGTGATTTTACAAAAACAACAATCAAACAAAAATTAAATGAGAATTTAAAATTTTTTACGCTTTTCCACAGTTTCTTATTACATTTTCGTTACATTGTGTGTGTTATCTAATACCTTGATAGATATTACAAATGATCATGAAATGCATGTAACAATTTATTTTCTTTATCATTTGTTGCTTTTTATCAAAACTAGCAACAATGTGCTCGTAAACAGTATTTGTAGTATTTTATGTACATAATTAATTGTTGTTGTTGGATTTCTTTATGTTCATTATTAAATGTAACATTACTAGAGAAAATGCGTTTTGAGAAAATGGGATTTTTAAAATTGTTTTAGTAGGTAATAAATAAATTAAAATAAAACTCATTACTGGGTTAAATTCGAAATATGTTTGAAAGATTTAGTTTTTAGAATGATAATTGATAGTGAAGATTAAATAATTAAACTAATTATAATTATATTTATTCCATAAATTTAATGACTCATAGAGAAAGGAGATTAATTCGTAACCAAATGTGTACCTAATAAATGATTTAAATAAGTACAAACTATTTTCCTAAAACAATGATTTTCAGGATTCATTGTTTGCTGGGTTTACTGTAATTGTTACATTTTTTCTTTATCTTAAGATATTAGTGAATATCAGAATTTCTTTAAGTTTTGTGGGAAATGTTCTCCGCTGATTCCAGCATATGTTGATTATTTATTTTAGGAAGATCTAATCCATTTTTTTCTACAGCATTTTTAAGAATGGCAACTGGCTATAATTTTCTTTCATGCAAAGGATTTTTGACAAAAACCCTTTTTTTTTATTTTTAATATTAAAGAAATATTTTTCATAAATTAATAATATTTAGTTATAATTGTTAATAATCTTTTGTTTTAACTAAGAATGTGTTTATTTTACAACTATTTTTAAACTTTAACTCAAGAGTATTCTGAAAAAAGAAACAAATGTGTACAATGTCGCCTAGAAATTTAAATTTTTCCATAGCATTTAAGTAGGGCTGGCGAGTTGTTTTTTTCATTTTTGTTAATAAAGCATTATCCATTCAAAAATGGAAAACCAGCAAGGAAAAGTAGAATTTTGCACATAAGTTGATTCCACAAATGAATACCACATTTTTCTCATCGATATGTAATAGCACAATCAAATACCACTCAACCACGTAACGGGTTATCACGTAACGGGTGATTTATTTAGAGGTTCGTTTTTCAGTAGGGATTTTATGACAGATCATGTGTGAGTCGTGTCAAACAGATATGGTATTTCTGGTCAGTATTGCTTGACATTTCATCATGGAAAGACTTAACTCGCACAGCTCTACAAATTATTCAGCCGTATTTAAAACAATTTTTGCAAAATGTTGTTCGGTGATGAGGCCCATTTCTGACTTAATGTCTACATTTATAAGCAAAATTGCCGTATTTGAGCTGAAGAGTGACCCGAAGTGGTTTACTTAAGATCTACCATTATATCTAAAAAATACAGTTTGGTGCGGTTTATGGGCTGGTGGAATCATCAGTCTATATTGTTTCAAAAATGAGGCCGGAACGTAACTGATTGGCGCCCGTTATTGCACCTTAAGAACTGAATATTTGTTATCTGAAATTGAAACCCATGATCTCGATTACATTTGGTTCTAACAAAACGGCGGCTACTTGCCACACAACGCGTGAAATCATGGCTGCGAGAACAATTCGGTAAACAGTTAATTTCACACTTCGGACTAGTGATTTGGTAACCTAGATTATGCGATATCACACCTTTATATTTTTTTCCTTTGGGGCTACGTAAAGTTCAAAGTCTACATGGATAAGCTGGTTACGATTGAGGAATTAGAAGCCAACATTACTCGCGTCATTGGCCAAATACCACTCGAAATGCTCGAATATGCATCATCGAAAATTTGAACTTCAGAATGGCCCATGGTACGGGCAACATTTGAAAGAAATAATCGTAAAAAATAAATGTAAAGAATGGTTCTTTTTTATAATAGTAAAGATTACTCGATAAAATTGAATTTAATTTTAATTTTTGAAAAAATACCTCAAAATAATTCTCCCATATTAAAATAGGGAAGTGTAAATGAAAACGCACTTATAGGATATAAACACAGTTAATGTAAAAATACTAAACTTAATTAAAACTATATTAATTACTGATAATAGTATATGATGAGCGATCGTAGGTCGTCTGGAATTGTTTGTGCAGTTCCAACCTCCTTAAAAAGTAAAAGAAACATCCCTAATTGACAGTTTCTATTGAAAATATGAAATTAAATAGTTTGTGTAATAATCCCAGCTCCAAAGACAAAGAGGGAGAGTAGGAAATCGGGGACAAATAATGTCAATTAAGTTTTTAAGAAAGTCATCCTTAAATAATTGTTATGATGACAATGATACATTTTTAAACAAGATCTGCAAGTATTCCACCATTTAAAGAACCATTAGAAATACCATTACCTAAATATGAAGACAGTGATAATGTAGATGATGTTGCAGATACATCTTTCTCGGACAACTCTGTTAAAGTGATCAAGCCAAATTTTATAATGAAATGTTGGACCAGGGTTTACATTTTACCAATTGTACTATTATTATATTACCTAGGATATGCAATATTTGAATGTTTGGCACGACGATTATGCCATTATTGCGAAAAAAATAGGTAAAACAAGAAAATGATGAATTCTGAGTATTTTTTATTTATGAAAATCTATGTTAGTAATACTAGTTTTGGCTCACTGCAAGCTCCAACGGTATTATTATTTGAATTATATAAACCGCATATTCAAATATTTGAAGAACTATTTAACGAGCATTGTAATGAGAAATTACAAGAAACAAATCATTGATCGATGATATGTATTGATTCTTCCAACGGAAATCCAAATTATACAAATTGTTTTAGTTCAACAAATCCTTCTTCTAAACATAATTATAAGTTACTAGATTTCTTAAAATTATAGTGCTTTTAAGAAAGCACACCAAATGGATGTATGACAAGTTGAAAATAAAATGAAACTTATTCAACTAAGATAAGACATAATAAATAAAATGAATTATTTTAAAAATCAATTTGTTTGTACATATTTTAGTTTTTCTATGTCCATATTATTAAGGAAAATACCACACGTTCGATTCAACAGTGTTAATTTAAAAATCGAAGAAATTTAAAAATACGGTTGATAACCCTTTCTAATTTTATTTGGTTAAATAAATATTAAATTTTAACAAATACTTAAGCAGACACATAATATTATGTTATATTATCGCAAAACCAACAACAATGCCGTCTGCAAATCTTATATATATATATATATATATATATATATATATATATATATATATATATATATATATATTTCGATCCTCGATTCTTCGCTTTTCTTTAGTTTACACCACTTTTGATTTATATTAAGTTATATTATCACATATGCATACAAAGCTGTTAAATTATATAAAATGCAAGAATTTAAAAGAGCGATCTCAAGAGTAAAACAAATAATCTAAAATTTTTAATCTCGCATTTTGCGATTATAACCCCATATGAACATCATAACACCAGAAAAAAACTATACAAAATTTTATTCGTCGGTTTCCTTCTGTATATATTATTTTTTCTGTGATTAAGCTCTGGCGTTGTTTCTCATATAGAGGTGTTGAACCTTTATGTTGGATTCATCAAAATTCTAATAAAGAAATTAATATGGAGGATATTCTAAGAGATACCATGCTTTCCTTATGCCGAAGAAGACATGCCGCTTCACTGGGTGTTTCAGCAGACAATGATCCGAAGCACACGACGAAGGTGGTAAAAGACTGGTTTATTGAAAATAATATTAATGTAACGAAACGGCCAGCACAATCTCCTGATTTAAACCCCATAGCAAACCTATGAAATGAGTTAACACGTGGTCTCAGGAATTTGCCGAGACCAAAAATTAAAGAGAGCTTTGGGAAAACGTTCTGAACGTTTGGTGGAGAATCCCAGTGGCAAAATGTCAAAATGTTTGAGGCGATCAAAAGTAAAGGGTACAACTCCAAATATCAAAATTAGAATGTTCAAATCAATTAAAAGTTAGGTTGCACACGGCTGTATATGGCTAATAAAATAACGCAGACTAGTTTTATATACCAAAATATCAGAAGCATGAGGAGAAACGGTAGCAGGTTGTTCACATATATAGAATCGTTGAGTAATAAGTCACTGATTATCAGCTTGTCGGAAATTTAGATGGCTGATGAAGAATCTAATGATTTTAGGGTAAATGGTTATAATCTATTTGTTTCCGATTTTATTGATGAGTTTGCAGTGCTCCTGAATCAAATACCATACTTCAACCTCGTGATTAGGGGTTACTATAATCTCGATTTTTCACAAACCAGTCCATTGTTGGATAAGTTCCTAGCTTTATTATCTAGTAACGGTTTAGTTGGCTTAGTATATGCTTCGACACGCATTACAAATACCTCCTCAACCTGTATAGATAACGTCTTATATTTATAACCTATATAAAAAACGCTCTATCAACAGAAGATTAAAGACATTTAGTATGAAGTTGTAAGATTTAGCAAATGCTAAAATTTGTTCAACCAAAACACAACCCTACTCCGAAACGTTTCGCCTAAATGGCAATGATGCACGCTAAAATTGGCATACGGTGAATGAAGTTATCCAGATACCGGGCATCCAAAATTCTCTGAAATAAAAGAAATCTTAGGTAATCTAGGTCACAGGATTGATGATTCAGTTGAAATGGCCAATGAGTTCAAATTGTTTTTCACGAGTGTAGAAAATAATAACACCTCGCACAACAATAGAGTAAGGCCCGGAGAACGCCTAACAACCATGAATTACCATTCAACTTCCAGTTTCTATTTCTCTTGTGAGTTATACTATGCTCCAAATGCTCTGAAAAATAGAACTGCTTCTGGCATTGATGAAATAACAAATGATATGGTAAAAAACCAGGCAACATTTTTTGTCCATTCTCGCTTCGTTCTCTCTGAATTGCAATTCGGTTTCAGAAACAATTTTATCTTCCTAGGTCAAATAATCGAGAAAATCGGTCATCCGCTCTATTTATAGACATGGCCAAGGCGTTTGATAGAGATGAGCATTCTATTCTTTTAAAAAAGTTTTACCATTGTGGTTTCCGTGGTAAAATACTGGAGTGGTTTTTTTCTTATCTATAAGAACGACCCAATGTGTAAAAGTGAATGGTAAATTAAACAATGAACTAATGAGTCATGTTGGAGTTGCCTAGGGATTCGGTTTAGGACCTTTATTTTTGTTAGTTTACCTAAATGGAATTTTTAAATTGAATTTTAATGGGATCCTTACAGGTTTTGCGGATGATTTTTCATATACATATGCCTATGCCTCTGCATTTCTAGGAAATTTCATAAAAAATAATCATGACTTGAATTTGCCGGCAGTCTGGTTAAACGGACATAATCTGCTACGAAGCGATAAAACTAAGATCATATATTTTAGGAAAAACCAACAGTTAGTTCCAGATGTCCATTATCACGATTTTATTTGCATCAATAGTAGGGTATTTACATCTACTGCTTGTTTTCCTATTGCATCAGTCAAAGATTTTAGGGATCTAGTTGTTATAATTGACAACAACTTAAACTGGAAGGAGCATACAGGAAAACTGAACTCCAAACTATTGTTGGTTGCAAGGAAAATATATATTCAATGGGTACCACTGTCTGGATTTTTAAGCTCAAAAAATGGTTGGTAACATTGTATCAATATTTTGTGATAGTATTTATACTGGTGTCACAAGCTTGTGTTAAAGGTAATTTGTTTTGTCATTCAGAGTCGTGATTTGTTTGGAGTTAACGTTGGTGGCGTTATACTTACACATCGGCTGAACGAATATTACTTGGCAAATTTTGTGTGGTTGGCTAAACCAGATAGATATTTTGATTTGTTAATTGTTATTACCATATACTAACCAGTTTCAGAGTCAACATTTCTCATTTCACCTGTAAACTAAACGCGTATCTGTAAACAATTTCTGGTATACACAGTTCGTTGAGCATTGAATATTTCTACCTCAAGTTTTAGAATTTATAATTGTTTTTTTTTTAGGTTTTTCTCCATACAATCCAAATCTTGGCTCACCCAAATCTTTTGCAAATAGTTTTTTCCTACTTAACGCCGCAACCAGCCAATTTAAGGAAGTGCGATTACAGGTTCGCTTCAAATAATCATCTGCTCATTGCATTGCTCCAGCCAGTAGTAATAGTAATAATAGTAATAGTGGTCCGATTTTGATGAATGATACCTTAATCAAAAGCTTGTGACACCATATCTTAAAGATATTGGTTTGGACGACTTATGGTTCCAGCAATATGGTGTGCCATGCCACACATCAGCCGTTACAATAGTGAAACTGCGTCAAAAATTCGATGGCCGCATTATCAGTCGAAATGGTGACGTGAATTGGCTGGTAAGGAGCTGTGATTTGACGCCTTTAGATTTTTGTTTGTGGGGTGTTATGAAGGACAAGTGTTATACGGACAATCCACAAACAATTGAGCATTTGAAAGCCAACATTGAAGCAACCATTGTCGAAATAGATCCACACACAATCCAAAATGTGCTCAGAAAATGTGCTCAAGGCCAGTCGCGGCTTCCATTTGAATGAAATCATTTTCCATAAATAACCAGGAGGATTGTACTTTGAAACAAAAAATTAATTTGGAAATATATTAAGCCGTTTTATTAAAATTTTTAATTCTGAACTTCTTACTGGGACACCCTTTATATGTTAAACTTTGAATTCTCAAGCTTTCAACTTAAATTTACCATTCGATATATTATTACGAACCTGACACATCATTGTTTTTATACTTAAATGTGAATTAGATTTATGACTACATCATTTTGGACATTTAGCACTTCCCTCGTTTCTCATAATTTAAGTGAAACTTTTTTATCTGAATAATATTGCAATAAAACATAAAATATAAGATCATAATCAAGATGGTGCGATATGAATTTTTGGGTTTGATATGAACCAAAATCTACTACTAAACAATTACCCTCTTCAAAGTACTGAAGGAAACAAAAAAACGAGGAAAATTCCCAACAAAATACTCTTGCAAATAAGAGACATGACCTAAATCGACCTAAATATATTTACCCATCTTTCACAAAAATAAAAAAACGTAATACCGAATAAATTCGTAAATTATTTCTTTAAGACGACCGTATACATTCTCGGATAAATTGTGTACGGAAGGATGGATGGTGGATAGATCTGCACAAACAAAATAAAAATTTAAGGCAAACAAATCGGTTTTGGCGGAAGTATTCACCAAAATATATGTACATAAAATCGTGAATTTTAATATTTCTGATCACAAACAATAAGACGATACAAAATTGATAAGATAAAATCTCTTGTGTATAGTTTTGTAAGGGTTCTTGTTTGTTTACCGTTTCGAGATATGTAAGCTTATATATGACTTTCTCTTACATAATACACTGTACATACATTCATAACGGAAGAATAAACCATAAACTATTAAAATGGAAAAAATTGGCTTCTTCTTACATCCCGAATTTTCATCTTGAATTAAATTTTCATTTTTATTTTGATTCAGAGTTTTTTTTCTCCAAATATGCGTGTGTGTATGTACTCTTGTGTTTTTTCGAAGAGCTTTTTGTTGTTTATTTTGTGTATGGATATGATAATACAATAAGAAATACTTAGAATAGTTTCACGTCGTTATGTATGTATCATTGTGATTGTAGTGTATAGTTAAAAAGCTTTGAAACACAAAAATAAGATGAAAGCGCAAAAACAAAAATTAAGGGAAAATCTTTGAGAAAAATGAAACGATAACATTGACTATTATTATTTGAATATGTTGAACATGATGCTGTTTGTGTGTGTATGTATGTTTGTTGTCTTTTTAAGCTTTTCAACGTTTTTATTGTCTCTTTATTTTTTTTAGTTGTAAGTTGTATGGAAAATTTATTTTCCTTTTGTTGGTGTTACGTTGCTTTTTTTTTGTCAATTTTATTATATGAAAATATGTTACACTTTTGTTATACAACACAACATAAGAAACATGAAAAAAAAAGTTAATGTTAAATGTAAAAGGGTGTCCTATTTTAAATGCCCAGAACTCGTACGAAGTTTAGCGCATAAAGTATAAAACCTAAACATTTCAAATGGAAAACTCTTTATACGAGAGAGTATAATTTACTTTTGACATTAAAGAAAGGTAATTTATGGGTCTACCGTACATAAAGTTGGTTACACGACTATCAAAAGAGATATAGTGATTTGTGTTTTCGGGTCGGCAGGTGAATTTATATAAGTACATTTAATATTCATGTACGGTAACTTTTGATCATGATATGTAATAAATAATTAGAACACTTTGTAGTCGATTTAAATACTATCATTTACAGTAAAAATTTTAATTAATTCGTTTGTCAAATTTTCAGTAGAGGAATAATTAATAAATTAATACCATTATTATTGGCCTCTAAAAACCTCCTATGCACAACATCTAATTCTGAATACTTCAAATAAAGATACAGCTGCCGTCGTTATAGATGGATTGCCCTCCAGCCGACAGTGTGAGACTTGAATCACTAAAAAATCACCTAGGGGCCACGGAAAGGCCCAAACTGGAACCGCTTTTGCATTACTTTGGTCTGGCCGTCTTTCCAATACCTCTCATTCCATGTTTTCCCCTCATATTTGTGCATAACACAGCATTCCTCCCTCTCCCGTCGTAAAACTGCCGCTACATAACGAGACGTCGCGCTCCATGCCACTTCCGATCGAAGCATTATCTCCACTTTTGTGTCCGGCGTAATTTTTTCCACTGCTGAAGTGAGCCGTCTTCGCTCTATCACGAATCTATTACACCCAAAGAATGTGTGATGTACATCATCCCACTCTTCTAGACAGTACAAACACTGAAGGGACCTCACCTTTCCCATCCTGTGGAGATATGTTATGAAATACCCATGTTCCGTCAGGAATTGGCATACAAAGAAGTTTATCTCTCCATGGGCACGATCAATCCTTGGGCGAAGGGTGCTGATCAATCTGACCTTCCATCGGCCCTTATTCGCCGTCTCCCACTTACGCTGCTATATAAATCTAAAGTTAAGTTCCGAATTCTGGTTGCCTCTCTCCCAGTGCCCACACTCTTCAAATAAATCCTATGAAGCTCCTGTGCCAGCAAGTCGATCGGTATAACTTCAGCCACGGCTAAAGTGGCCTCATCAGATACTGTTCTTTAGGGGCACGCCATCCTCAGTGCTCTTTTTCTCTGGGTCATCCCTATTTGCGTCCGATACTTTTGATGGGTCATGGCGCCAGTTTAAATCTCAGCACCATATACAAAAATCTATTGTATAACTGAGTTAAGGACTCTTTGTTTGCTAGAACGAGGTTCTCTCATGTTAGTCATCAGCCTGCTCAATAGCCTCATAACCCTCGCCACCTACTCACAGGCCCTTCGAATGTGATCTCCTTACCTCAGACGACTATTCTATGTGACGCCAAGATATCTAGCAGCTTCGCTTGGGTGAATCACCTCTATACCTACTGTCACGGGGATAATTGTGGGTATCCTACTCTTGGTAAGCAAGACTATTTCTGTTTTGAGATTACCAGTTTTTACACCAGGTGATGAGGATAATAAAGACCTATCCAGGTCTTTATTATCCTCATCACCTGGTTGAGCCTAAATTGGGCCAATTCGTTACCTCAAACCATAATAACCATGGCTATATCGTCTGCATAACCCACCAAGATGCATCCATCCTCTGGCATTTTTAACCCCACGGCAAGTTTTCATACAGGACTTTCTACAGATACGGACCGAGAACGCTGTGCTAGTACAGTAATGATCGTTTTCCTTTTATTTCCATTCGTAGTCTCGTACAACAATCTTCTGTCCTTCAGGTAGTCATGTATCACAATCAAAAGGTAACTTAGGATCTCAAGAAACCGAAGCTTTCCTAGTATATCCTCCCATCTCGCTGAGTTGAATTCATTCTTAACGTCAAGAGTAACGAGAAACACAAATGATCTTGCTTGGTAGTTTTCTCTCTCTCTGCTCTTTCTCTGCTTTCGTTACTTCATTAATGGCGTTGATGGTTGAGTGACCTTTTCAAAAGTCATGCTGCCTTGGAGAGAGTTCACCTACTGCTTAAATAACTGAATCCAACCGTAGTTACAGCAGTTTTTCAAAAAGCTTGCCCATCTTGTCAAGCTTACAAATAGGCCTTTATTTCGAAAGAGAGTCAGGATTCCATCCCTTGCCTTTATCGACCAACACGAAGAGGGCCACCTTTCAACGTAATGGGAAACTCCCGCTACCAGGTAATTGTTGTATAGAGTGAGCAGTATCTGTAGGCAACCGCCGATCACCTGCTTCAATATTTCGACGGGAATGCCATTTGGTCCCGGGGCCCTCTTATTTTTTAGGGATGTTACCGCACTGGTCAGCTTCTCCTCTGTGAATTTGAAGACAATAACGATCTGCACTGGAATATCCTCTTCAGCCCTCCAGGCATGTGTTGGGAAAAGCATGTTCACGGTGTTTTTCATTACAATTACATCCATCGAGCTGCATAAGTTCGTGGTACCCATTCTATGATTGACTATATTGTAGCCTTTGCCCCATTGGTTGACATTTACCTCGTGGCAAATATCTTGCCAACAACGATTCTTACTAGCCCGTATCGCTGTGTCGAGCTCATTTTTTGTAGCCCTGTACTCGACTGATCTGCTCGCAGCATCAAATTTTGCTCGCAGCAAAACTTCTGTTTTGCACTCGTTATGCCCTTTGCCTGAGTTCCAGTTTCTTCTTCCTGAGTTCCAGTATTTCAACCATGCACCAGTATGCCTGACGTCTTCCGTTCCATTGTTTTCTCTGAGGCGTTGATGCGTCGCAGGCTCGCTGTATAATCTGAACAATCTCATCAACCTTAGCCTCAATATCATTCCTGGATGTATTGCCCTGCAAAACCGGACGAATGTTTCCCTGGTTTGCTTCCAAAAATGTAACTAGTGTTTCTCTCTCCAACTTACTTGAGATCTAACTACGTCATTTTAGGGTTCTCATTCGATAAGGTCTATCATTGAGTACCTGAAACGTGATGTGATTATGGTCACTACCCGTGTAGTCCACCATCACCTTCCAGTTCACCGCGTTGGAATCTAGTCTTAACAATACAAATGATATGTCAGGGATGGAATTTCCAAAACCGGGCCTTCTATATGTCGGGACTAAACCCCTATTCAACACGATCCGGTTGAGTCTTGCTGACAATTCCATAACCAGCTTTCTTCTGGAGTCCTGTTGTAGCATATCCCATTCCATTGTGCGCGCATTAAAGTCACCTGCTACCACTATCTCCCCCACTGTGTCACGGAAGTGCGTCTTCTAGTTCATCAAGCTTAGAACGCAAGTTTGCGATTGCGTCATTTAGTACCTTTACCGTGGAATAAATTGTGGTTATTTGTAACTTCATACATCCTCTGATCACGCCGGTAGGAAATTTGCAAATCAATCCTTTGCTTCATGGTAAATACGGCCATGCTCTTTTTAGTTTCTCGTGACTGGCCAATTGGGACAAAATCGTCATTGGTAATCTCAAAAATGTTCTCTACTATAGAGAATTGATGCTTTTCAATATTATTTAATGCTGTAATTTTATTGCCTAATTTTAATGTTCACACTAAGAACGTTTTCTTTTCTTAAAGACCGGGTAAAAAGCTCCCCGGCATTGCTTTACTAAACTTAAACGAGCGAAAAAAACTGAATTAATGTAGCTCCTCCCAATATTAAAGGACATTGATTAATGCAATCAACCCTAGGAGATTTTTTTATGTCTTTGATGAGTTAAGTTAGTCTGATTGCTACCAGTTCTAGATTAATGTTTGATGGAACCCATAAGATTATTCAAATTTCAATAATTGATAGGTTGATAGCAAGATTTCCGTAGTCATCTGCACTATTAAGCAACTCGTAGCCTTGGGAAATATGGTTTCCACTTTGGACCATTGACTTTCTGGGAAATCAACAAGTTTTAAATGATATTTTTTCACTGCTGTATAATACCATCAAACGCGCCTATTTTGCTTCGTTACTACACAACTATTGTGCGTGGCAATCCAAGTCAGTAGCAACATCTTCGTCCACACGAATTTATGATTGTTGTCTCGATCAAATATAGTGTCAGTTTTTGTATAGTAAATCTGCTAGTGTTGCACAGCATTATTGCGTTCAAATTTCGAATGAGCATTACATGCGATTAAATGTTTAACGTGGTAGCACTCCTGGAGACTCCATCAAATTTAGAAATTCTGTTGGGTAATTGCCTATTTGTTCCTCATCCATCACTGCGTCAATTGATTTATATTTGACTGACTATCTGGTCTGTTTCAATTAAATTTGTTGAATTTGCCAAACTTAATTTTTGTAATTACTTGATAAATTTGGGAATACCTTGACTATAAAGCTTTGAATATTTGGCTGCATTTGACAAAATCTTGGCAGTAATGAAACCTCACTTGTCCATCTAAAAAATTGCCAAACCTTGCCAAAATGTTTGGCGAGGTATAATCAGCAAGATGTGTTAGGGAACCTGCCATTAGTCGGTTGTTCCCGCAAAAATTTCATAGATTTTTGTCATGCGCCTCTTACGATTTTTTATTTGTCATGGTGATTTTGGGTTTGAACAAGCCAATATTCCGGAGTAATTTTATGGCTGAGGAAATCTAATGATTTTTCTTTAAAAACGCATTTAGAACTTTAAGTATGCACATCAAACTCAATAAGACGTTGGAATAATTTTTCCCAGAGTAGTTTGTATCCTTCCTCAGTAGCGGATGTCACTAAAATTTAGCCTATATAAGCGAAAATAAAATCTAAATCACCAAAAATCTCGTTCATAAAACGTTGAAACGTTTGTGCGGCATTACCACATTAAGTCGCCTATAATCCTCACAAGGTCTCCAACCTTGGTCTTTCTTCCTGACCATATGGAGGAGTCGCTCCTGACCATATGGAGGAGCTTAATCGCTGAATTTTATGTTTAACTCACTTATAAACCAAATTTAACAAGGAAGTCGGTAACAATAATTGGCCGATTCACTTCTGCTAAAATAAAAACATGCGTAAACTTCCTTCTGAGACATAAATCTACCATAAGCAAACGAGTGCCGTAGGTACTAATTGCAGATCCGTTAGCAGCTCATAAAACTAAATTGAACTTACAAGAATTCCTAGAACAAGCCGGATTGTATGCGAAAGGCAGCATCGAAAGGTCTGCTTCTGTGTCAATTAAAAAAACAAATAATTCGATTGGTCATATATGTGCAAACAGCAGGTTTTATTTAAATTCACGTCTGCTGTTGCACAAATATTCGGCGAAAATTTCGCATTACAACTTCCATTTTCAACATATAAAATCGGGTTTTTTTTTAACGTCGAGTTACTTTTGACTAATGACGAATAAGTTACGAGTCGGAATTAGTTTTTTCCTTGGTTGATGATACACCGATGCACCATGTTACTAAAAAATGATGGTAGCAGCACGTGACATCATAATGTATCGGTTTACTTTCCGAAAAACGGCTCGGAGAAAATTTTATTTGAGGTGCTGGGCTGCCTAGCCTTATTATAATTACCGCTAAAAGATTTGTTCAAAATTCCTTCGATTCTGGACAACCTCTGGTTTACTAACATTGAGCTGGACTCAGGTGGTTTTATGCGATTATTACTGTTGCTATTCTCTGAAAACGAATTCCAAGGTCGCGATTTCAAAAATTCGCATAGCTATTGTTTAGGCATCAGGTATTCAAATATCCTGTCCACCTGTTTTTTTAGTTTCTCTAACAAAGTGGTAGTTGGTTGTTCAACAATCGCCGTCTTACTAATCGGTGGAAGACTTCGTACTCATAATAACCTAATTATTTGGTCAATAAAATTGTTACCTGGTAACGCTCTGAAGGTCGGCCATCAACTAATTCCTGACCCGATAATAGCTGCTCTAATTTTCTTCCATCCGAACGAGCTGATTGGCCCAATGGTGCGCTTTTTAATAAAACATATAAATTTTCGGTTGATGGGTTCTGTAAAAAATCATCAATCTTTCTACACGCCGACGGTGGTAGAGCCATTATTGTGGAGAGATATTTTGTTTTAACTGTTGCGCACTGCAAAGAAAATTGTATTTCTGACACCGTGAACCACGTATAGTTGGGTCATTAAACCAAAATTCCTTAATTTAATTTGGCTAGCTGCGACCTCTATCGACGGACTAGGTAAATATCTAATATTATGTTGCGGTGCGGTTGTTGGTATAATCTTGGAAGCTTGGTTTGTTTCCATGCTCTCGTCCTCGCTTTTAGACATCTTATGTTGATTCTAACCAGAAAAATGTCTCTTTTGACATAAAAATGATGGATAATCTCGAAACTATTATTTTGATATCCGAAATTGAAACAAATCAGAAAAAAAATTTGATTTATGAGGCCACTTTGCAATAAACCTAATCACCTTGTAAACATTTCGATTATGTTAGTCCCCTATATACTTTGCACGCTGGAATAATCTCAATCAGTTTAATGCCCGGGTCGAGTATGTATTTGTTATACAGTAGTCCCTAAACAAGGACGTCGAGGTCACCAATTTCGCGGATCTAATGCCGCTTTGTTGTTCTTTACTTAGCAAGTCACAATGATATTGCGGGTCTAATATCCCACCATGTTGTCACGCCAGTAAAACACTGCACCAGTTTTTGAATGGTTTGAACAGTAATTGAAAATAGAAAATGATAGTACTTTACTTTGTCAATATATTCCAAAATTAATTATTTTTGATAAAATTTCTAAATATCGGGAAAGCGACTGTGTAATTTGCACGTGATTATAAAAATCTACATATAAGCTTTTTAAAAGCTTAAATGTCAAAATTGTGATATTACATGGCACCGCTATGAATCAAACGATTCAGCTAATGACTAAAAGATGTCGCAGCCTCATGGCAAAGAACGCAAATAACTTTAATTCCGAAATCATTTCGGTGGGAGACCACCACAATAGATTCCCAAGATACACAGCACAGACAATAGAGATCATATTATCATCATGGGCGACTGGAATGATGTGGTTCGAGAAGGCTTGGGTAAAAGGGAAGTTGGAACATTTAGTTATGGTAACCTAAATTGAAAGTGGCTGGCTAGTAGATTATGCCGACAGCAAGATATGATAATTGCCAACACAATGTTCAAGGCTCACCTATGACGGCGTTACCTGGAGTATGCCAGAAGACATTAAAAGATACCAGATTGATTTTATTTTGGTTAAAA
This sequence comes from Tipula confusa, assembly GCA_963556175.1. Taxonomy (NCBI): domain Eukaryota; kingdom Metazoa; phylum Arthropoda; class Insecta; order Diptera; family Tipulidae; genus Tipula; species Tipula confusa. The sequence continues at coordinate 104,130,254 of OY744475.1, forward strand.
ATAGATTCAAAACCATGCTAAGAGCTGCGTAGCCTATCCAGGAGCTGATGCAAACAGTCATCATAATCTAGTATTAATAAATGCAACCTTATTTTTTAAAACTAAACAAACCAATTAAAGTTATAAGAAGATATGATACTAGAAAACTTAACCACCCCTCGATTGCAACAGCTTTCAATATAAACTTTCAACTAAATATGAAAGAGAAAAAACAGTGAATGAAAGATGGATCGAAACAAAGTAAATGATCTAAAAAAACAGCTAATACTACTCTAAAACCAGAAGAGAAAGAACCAAGAAAAGTATGGATCACAGAAGAAGATAAAAATAGTAATGGCCCCGTAAGACAAGAAACATAAAAAGAGCTACGTAGTAAAATCAATAGAGATGTGAAACAAGTAAAAGAAAGATGGCTAGAGAATAGATGCGAAGAAATCGAAGAATTTATTGCAAAAAAACCGGCTGGAGCAGGCATATCAGATTGTGAGATATCACAATTAACACAAATGCTGACGAGCAGGGAGAATCAATACTATATAGTGAATTTGAGATTGCACTTAAAGAATTAAAGAACGGTAAAGCTCCAGGAATTGATAATATCGCCATTGAACTCAAACAAAATAGTGGCGAAGGAATAAAGAAAGAGCTATATTGGTCGTTTATCCAAATTTACATCATAGGAGAGCTACCAAATGACTTCGTAAAAAGCATAGTAGCAACTGTACCAAAGAAAGCAAATGCAGAGCAATTCTCACAATACAGGTCTTTATGCCTCCTGACACACGCGTCGAAAATAATAAAAATTATTCACAAAAAAATGGAACGAAAAATAGAGGATCACCTGATGATCCTGACAGATACAGGAGAAACAGATTGAAAGCAGAAAGAATGCATGTCTGGCTTTTGTAGATCTAGAAAAGGCATTCGACAGCCTGAGCTATAATCAGATCTATAATAGAAAAAAATTATTTCCTATTATAGATCTGATAGGTTTTGACTTAAAAGACAAACAGCTAATATTTAATATATACAGACTACATGAAGCTGAAATCCAGATTAACAATACAAAAACCTCAGCAAACAAATAAAAAGAGATGTCAGACAGAGGTGCATATTGTCCCCATCGTTATTGAATATCTACAAAAAGTATTGGAATTCAAATACCTAGGAAGCATACTTACGAGTAGCGTAAGGGATATAAAGAGCAGAATTGCACAGGTAAAGGTGGCATTCATGAGAAAGACAAAACTACTTTGCTCACATTTGATTGGAGTGTGGCTCTATGTGGGTGTGAGGCAATAAACTTTATAAAAATATGACGTCTGGAGGCCTTTGAGATGTGGTGTTGGAAAGAAAAAATGGAAAGAATCAGCTATATAGAAATAAGGAGAAACGAGTATGTGCTAAGGCTTGTGGTAGAAGGCCGCTCTATCCTGAGAACTATTAAGAAAATAAGATGGAGGATAGTGGGCGATGCTCTTAGACATGGGAAGAGCTACTTACCGTAATCTTCGAGGACATCATTGAAGAAAAAGAGGAGCGGGGAGATCTAAGACGTTATACATGACTCAACTACAGGTGGACGCAGGATTCTCGACATATGACGAACTGAGAAGAATGACACAAAGCCAGGAGGAGTGGAAACGTTGCTCATTTTTGTGACACATTTTCATAACGCTGCAGCAAATTGGTCGAGCCTATATACCAGTTCATTGCTGTTCTCTAACATTTTTTTTAGTTTTATTATTTATGGCTTTCTTTAGATCAAGAAGGTTGATGTGTGTGTAAAATAGTCTAGCTGCATTCATGACATCATATGTCCAACAAATTTAGTTGAAACATTTCGCATAATTCATTGTGCTCTCTCTATCTCTCTCTCGAATCTTGGTTTCTTCACTTCTTTGTAAACGCCCTCGTTAGCATTCAAGACTTGACATGCAAACTGCGTTTGACCGCCGCTCAAATAATTGTAGCTAATAAAAAATAAATGACTTTGCTAAAATTAAATGACTTTGCACCATAAGCGGTGTGGGAAATAACCTGCCATCAATTTTTTTTCGACAAAATGTGATACAAAATTGGACCAATTTTATAACGTGATAAAATTTACACATTTTTAGCTTTCTCTTTGTTTGGTTTTATAGATTGAAGCCGTCTATTTCGAATGATTTTGATTCAAACATTACTTAAACTGTGAGTAAACAAAGAATGCCAAACTAACAAAAAATCCTTAAAAGCTTATAAATCTTTCAAGTATTTTATTTGTACACCACCATCGAATAGAAAATGATTTGCCTCGGAAAAATAAAATTGTATTTTGTCGGAAAATCAAAATATATATATATATATATATATATAATTTATTTCGAAATTACGTTGGCATGAAAGCAAAATAACACAAAAATCATCAACAACACCAAGCTCTATATAATTTTTCATTCATTTTCTAATTAAAACTCAACAACACCAACACACAAAAAAAAATAACTAATTTTCTATTTCATTTTCCATTTTCTAGCAATTTAATTTATTTGCTCAACTATATATGTATGTTTGCTACATTTGTTCATCTTGCAATGTAATTTATTAAACAAAACTAGATATAAAGAGGTTTCCAATAAGAGCAAATCGCGGTCTAATTTGTAAAAAAATTCAAATTTAATCGTGGAACTTGAGTCTATGGGAACCTGAAATTAGTTTCTTTTCACCATTTCTATTATAATAATGGTTTTAAAGTCACCTGTAATTGGTATGCCATGCTCCGGAAAACTATACTGGGATTTTTTTTTGTGAATTAAAGTCATTCCCTTTTTTGTAGTCTGAACATGACATGACCTCTTTGGAGCAATGCTTTACTCGATCAAACTTCCTTAATGATAGCGTAAAGACTATATCGCATATTGTCTTCTCTACATATGATAAAAAATCATAATCTTTCTCGAATAAATGTGCTGGACCAGATTAACTGTTATTAGAAATGTACACAATTAATGTTAAATGGGTATTTGTAATTTAGGTAAAATAGTTGGCTGGTGGCCATTTTAAGACTGTCAAATGGCTTAGACAAATGCTGTCTTATATCAAATATTGGTAAATATTATAGAACTATTGAAAATAAAGTCAAACCTTTGTGATCGGTATTAAATAGCAGTGATGTTAGAACTTTGGAATAAAACGGTTAATATTATTTTGTCGGTTATTTTGTATAAATTGCCTTTTTTAAAGCTGCTTTATTTTAGTTTTGAACTTAACTTTTTAACATTTTGGATCAAATATTATTTTTTGATAAAAACTTATGATAGTATGACTTTCTGAGAACACAAAGTTTATTACTACAGGGGGCAATTAAATTTTCACATCCCAGATCAACTCTTATAACACTTCCGAAATCTGCTTTGCTGGTACTTTTTTGTCACTTTCCTTATCACTTTAAAATTTTGTCATTACCACTTGTATATTTTTTTGTGAGTGTTAGCCGTGTTGTGATCCTTACAAAACTACATGCATAATTAAAACTTATAAAGTAATAATTTAAGAGGCCCATTAGTTTATTCTCGTACTTCTTAAAAGCTCTAAAGGGACAATTAAAAGCTTATTTTAGAGGCTTATTTAAAGCCGGTAAAGTTAACAGCATCTCAGTATGCATACTGCAAGGGGAAATTGGTGAAAACTGCACTACATTTTCTCTTGGGCTCTATCGAAAAATCACTCTAATATAAAGAATTTTCTTTGGTGACCTTCTGTGATATAGATGGAGCCTTTAACAATATAAAACCAGAGGCGATAATGCAGGCACCTTTAGATTTGGAGCTGGATGTGGCACTCGGATGCTGGATTGATCAAATGCTCAGGGGCAGGGTCAATTTGGGTAATCTAAATGAGGCATCCGTCTGGAAATTTGTGACTAGAAGTTTACCGCAAGGTGGTGTATTATCCCCTATTTTTTGAAATTTAGTCATAAATGACTTTTTATTAAACCTAGAAGGGTCTGGCTTTAAAGTGGTCGCTTATCCATATGATGTTGTCATCTGCGCCTGATGACGTTGCCACTAATAGGCGCGGTCTAAGTGTTAATCCACATAAAATTGAATTGGTTCTTTTTTTAGGAAGTAAAAATTGCCTTTTTTCAACCTACCTACTTGTAACGGTAAATTCTTGGGTCTTATTGTGAAAAGCAAACTATGCTGGAAACCTAATATTTTGGAAAGGGTTAGAATGCTACGATAGAGCTATACTCCTGTAAGAATGCCATTGAGAAAGAATGGGTACTAAGCCCTCGCAGTTTACATTGGCTGTACATCTCTATAGTTAGCCCTGTTGTACTATGTATTGAGTTATAGTTTGGTGACCAGCTCTAAATAGAGTGGCAAACCAAAACATGTCGATGAAGGTTCAAAAAACTTTGATTGGTAACAGGATCGGTGATGGGGTGTTCTGCAAGGAACTAAATTTAAACGCCTTCCTGATTACTGTAGTGTTTTTAGGTAGAGCTCATTGCAATAAAAGCGGCCAAAGTATAATGTAATATCTGTAAGGGATATTGGAATTTTAACGACAGTCAGGCTGTCATTAATGTTTTACAATCAGATTTGACCACATCTACCCCAGAACTCTATCTCACCTCTTAACGAGATGGCAGAACAGTTCAACATTCAGCTTACATGAGTGGCAGGGCATTTCAATATAACGGGGAATATTAAAGCCAATGTACTCGCTCAACAAGATACTTCTTGTCACATCTTGCCATGCAAAGCTGATACAGATATACCACTTGCTATTTGTAAACTGCTTTTTAAGGAATTAGCTTATAAAATCACAAACAATAGGTGGCCAAATTGTGTCTCGTGTGTAATTACTCGGCAAATTTGGCCTACACTAGACATATTCAGTTCAAACCAACTCTAATTCATGCAATGAATTAGTATCGATACTGTCTCATTGGTAAGCATGCATGTAGACTGGGTGTTCTCTCACATGATTTCTGTAGAAGTTGTAGAGATGAGAAAGAGAAGGAGACTTCAATAAATCTGCTCTGCACCTGTTTCAGCCTGGCTCGGTATATGCAAACATTTTTGGAGGCTCGCTTCCTGTGTGTTAGGTCCTGTCGAACCTGAATAGGATAATTGTTAGGGATATGAACTGCTTCGTTAGAAGCTCGAATTGGTTCCAGTAGGTATTAATTAGAATATAAATTATTGTGGTTAGGCTACGGACCAATTGTGTCTATGCCACGTCCTTTAGGGCGGCCACTTTAACCTTACCTAACCTAAGATAAAAAGAACACAACAGATAAAAATTTAGCTTGCCATGCAAAATCTTGTGCAGACCTGTAATAAATCACAGCTGCTTACGAGATTACAACAGGCTACGGGGTAAGGGTTAGATTACTATGAGTCTTTGCTAACATCAGCCTATTCAGTGGAGTCATTAAACTTGCAGGTATTATCAAATCTTCATAATGGAGGATAGCGGAAAAATTAAGTTTTTAGCAATATACTACCACCGTTATAGAAGTGGAGAAAATGATCTTTTGAGATCCATTTGCCAGGCTGCAGACAACAATATGACAACTACACGTTAGTTAGCTCTGTACCTGAAGTTTGCTAATTTTATCCCTGAACGCAATAAAGAAGTATTTTAAAACTTAACTAGGACTCTCAGTAGAAAATCTTGACTGTCGATTATTTGTTGCAGCTAATTTTGGTGTGTGTCTTCTTAATTTAGACACTTTCAAAATTAGTACCGACCAGGACCTGCGTACATAAAACAATATTAGTCAAGTGTTTGGCTTGCTTGGATTTTATGAAACTGCACTGAGAACTTAAGTGAGCCGATACTAATCGTAAGAAAATTCAAGAATTTATTTTTCGTTTAGAATCAAATCTTAAATATAACATCATTAGTTTTGCTATGACTTGCTAGTTGTCTAGATTGAAAATTAAATTTACGGCATTTGGTCGGCTTTGAATCCGTTCAAAAGCAAAGTACTCTACTCTTACATCGACTTTGTCATTTGTGCAATGTAGCACATACCAGATTTTACAACATGGTCAACGCTGTAATGTACTAGTTATTTTACAAACTTATATTGATCTAGATATAACCGCATGTATTTTGGTGATAAACTTAAGCATCCGAACAACTAAATCAACTGCTTTTTTACCTTTCATCAAAGTTTCATTGATTTATAGTTTGGAATCGCTGTCTTCTTAATAAAACGATATAGAGGTCTCGTTTTTTTAAAAGTTGCTGCAGCTCTCCTTAAAATTGTTCTCCTAAATTAAGAAACGTATCTTCATTTTGGTTGAAATTGGTTTGAACCATTACTGAAATATTGCACTGACATATTGAAGTTATGTCACATGCGAGCATCTTTGAATATCATATTTTGATAAACATCCTTAGTTGGAAACTCTTTGCAAAGTAATTCTTTGTTATTGTTTCTTATCGTGCAATAATAAAATTAAATATCAAATTAAAATAACACAACAAAATAAATTTGTTGTATCCTGTTTTATTTTATCCTTATGACTAAAAAAAAAATTTTTCTTATTTTCTTTGCAGTGTTAGAAAAAACTTGTTTTGTTTTCTCCACACCATCATCAACGATACCATAACCGAAAACAAAGTGTTGTGTTTTTGGTGCGAAGACTGAACAAGACCAGGAAAGACTAAAGTATATAACAACATTTCCTCCGGAAAAATTATTGCATTTTGCCCATATAACAAATAAACAAACCGAAAAAAATTTAACAAACAACATAATATAGACAAAAATAAAAATTAAACAAAAAACAAAAAAAAAAAAAAATTGTGGAAAATGTGAAAATAATAATGGAAAATATAAATGTGAAAAAAATTAATTCTCTTGGTGATAACGTTTAAAAACGATTTATTTTGTGAATAAAAATAGATAAATAAATAAATACACAAACAAACGGACGGGAAAACATACAACATCGTATATACAAAGTGGGAAAAGGAAAATAGAAAAAAGAGCTCTGTGTGTACTCTACGGTGAAATAATATTGCAAATATACATTGCACCGTATTATATGGTGGCAAAATTTATCCGAAAAGTATAAAGTTACCTACTCTCGAGTTTTTTTTTTTAGTTTGTAAGAAAATAACGGACATTTTTTTTTAAATTCTATACCGGAAAAACTTCTTGTTAGTTTTTCAACTAACCTAAAATAAAATCCAAAACCTGTATATAAAAAGTTTTTCCAATTTTTATGGTTTTTCTTTTGGTTTTTTTTTTACAGTGTTGAGCTTTTCAAAGTTTTTTTATTTTTATTGTTTATTTTTTATTTTTTATACAAGAAAAGTACAAAATTTATAAAAAAATAGTTTTTAATAATAAATTTAACCAAAAAATAATAGTTTTACAAAGTTAATAAAATTATATGTGGCTTTTATGAGAAACTAATTTTTACTAATATGTGGCAACAAAAGATCGTTGATATACGATTGGTGATAGTCTGTCTGCTGGTCGCTGCAGGTGAGTGATTTTTTTGTTAAATACTTTAAAATATAGTTATTAAAATTTGTGTTGAATCGTATACACTAAACAATTTATTAAGTTTTTACTTTCAATTTTTACAAAAGGATTTGTTAATAAGCATTTTACATAGATCTTCTCAATAAACTTTTTGTTGGTCAACATTTTCCCGGTTCGTTGCTTCTTAACTATATATAGTCTTCTCTTGTTCTGTTTTTAGATTCTACAGGAAAAACACTAAACATCAATATATACAAATGTTTGATGTTTCATCAAAATGGGGACAAAAAAGCTTTTATATAAATGGCATTTGTGTCCTTATGAATTAATAATTAGACATTTTCAATCAGCCTTACATGACTGTTATATGTATTTTATTATGACGAATTATTATTCGATAAAAAACAGATCATTAAGCACATGTTTATGATTGCCTAAACAAAAATAGCACACAACTCAAAATCGAATAATTTGAAACTTAGAATCAATAGAAACTAGTTCTGGGGCTGAAACTCTCCCAACTCTTTCGCGGTTAACTTATCGTCCTACTTTATGCCATTACTAGCCAAATCGATGATTTGCGATTACATGTTCGCTTTTGCATATTCATTTGCACATTAAATTGCTCCAGCTAGCCTGTTCTAGTATATTTTGTAATTTTACTTTAACTAACATTTCATATAAAGACACGTCTATTCACGACAAATAATGACAAGAAGAAACGATACATGTAAATGAAGTAGGTTACAATTAAAATTAATTGTACTTTTCAATACTCCTCCTCAGTTCATTTTAATTTGAATTGTTAATTTAATCCACATGTTTTCTTGATATTCTTCAATCTGAACCCAGATAGTGGTTTGGTTAACATTTTTTTTTTATTTTTATTTTTTTTATTTATTGAAACTAGTCTTTTCAGACTAACCATCAACTTACATCTGACTTCTTGAAAACTAAACTATAATGAGGTCACTGTTGATCCAGAGATGCTCCAGTGCTTGTTCGTTAATAGGTAGCTGCTCACATACTGACGAGCTCGAAGGATTTGGTTCTCTTTAGTCTTCTAACCAAGTGTTCATTATCCAATAGCCGAGAGGCTTCCGCATTAACATGTTGCAATAACCTTGATTCATGCTTTGTTTCAAATTTTTTTATTTCGTGTTTTACATCCGGTATCCCCAAATCTCGATACAAATCCTTATTACGAATTAGCCAGTTCAATGTCTATATTTAAGATCAAGCTCCTTTCTTTTCTTCTTCCCATGCTCTTTGAATTTGAGCTTAACGTCCAGTGTCATACCCAATTATTTGGCGGAGTTCTCGTATCGTTTATGCTGATTGGCGGCGGATTAACCAATAGTTTGTTCGTAAAGTTGACATGCGCAGATTTTAATTCATTAAGTTTGATTTTCCATCGCTTGGTCCAGTGGTGAATTTCTTCACTTGCATATTGAAGTTTATTCGAAGCCTCTTCGACAGTTTTTGCTGTTGCTAGTATAGCGGTGTTGTCAGCAAACGTTGCTATGCTTACATGATCGGACTGTGGTATATCATTTGTATAAAGTAGATATAAGAGTGGGCCCAGAACACTGCCTTGTGGGTCTCCTGCCCTTATATCTCTCAGTTCAGAATACTCATCTTCTTGTCTTACTCTGAAAAGTCTTTCAGATAAGTACGACTCCAGAAGGTCCACATTTGGTCCTGAAAGCATAACTTTTAGTTTATGTATTAATCCCTCATGTCATACCTTATCGAAAGCTGCTGCCACGTCCAGAAATAAGGTAGAACAAATTTGTTTATCTTCTAACGCCTGTTCTATAATGTCTGTAATTCTGTGAACATCGTTAATTGTTAAATGTTTACATCTGCATCCAAATTGGTGATCCGGTGTTGGTTTCTACTTTCTATTATTGGTGTCATTCTTCTCAGAATAAGTCTCTTCATTAGCTTTGAGATGATAAGAAGCAGGGATACCGGACGGTAGCATAATAACTCCTGCAACTTTGCAAGCGGAAGGAACATGCCGTAATCTAATAACAGCATTTAACAAATTGGTTAGTTGAATAGTAGCTTTCTTTGGTAGTTGCTTTACAACTTCTCCTGTTAAAAGATCATATCCAGGAACCTTTTCGGTCTTCAGATTGAATTTTATTTCCTTATTAACTTCTTTCTGGGTTATTAGAGGGATTCTGCCCCCATAGTCGTTGCTTCCATTTTCGATTATAATATCCGATTCGATCTCATTCGGTTGGAAAATACCAGCAAGGTGATCAGCAAATACTTCAGCTTTTGTTTTGTTATCCCTGGCCCACGAGCCATTACTTTGCTTAATAGGAGGGATCTGCATGATTGGGGTTTTCATACTTTTGGTTGCCTTCCATAATGAGTAGTCCATATTTTCATCAGCCGTCAACTTTTCAAGAAACGAAGAAAACGATTTTTCATTTAGCTTCTGAATTTCTCGCTTAAGCTGCTGTGATATGTTATTTAGGATCGTCTTGTCAGATGGACTCCTCGTTTGTTGCCATTTTTTTCTAACTTTCCTTTTTTCTAAGACCAGGTTCCTAATTTCTCTTGGGTAGCTTTTACCAGTAGTTTTGGATGCTGTTTCTTTATTGTTATTCCACGAGGCTAATTGAATGATATTTGTGAAGTTTTCAACCTCTTCCTCTTGCTCTGTTAACGTTTTTAATCGAGTTTGTAGGTTAATATTGCTTTCTAATTCAGATCTGAAGCTAACCAAGTCAGTTGTTTAATTGACAAGAGTTGGTCTTGTTTCCTTCATAATTATCTTGTCGCTTATGGTAGAATGATCAGAGACCATATCTGAATTATCCTCTACTTCAATAAAATTTGATGAAACTTGTTTTGATATAAAAAAATCCAGTAGATCAGGAGTTTTAACTGCGTCCGTAGGCCAATATTTCCTTGCCAGTGGAATGTATGCTACATCCCAAACTCCTATAATATAAATCTACCATTAAAATGTTGTAGGATATTCAAGTAGTTTGATTTCTTCAGGTTGTATCTAGGTGGAAAATAAACCGCTCCTATCTAAAGGCGTTGCTTGGTAGATGTAATTTCTACTAAGGTAAGCTGGGTTTCAGGTGATTGATAATGCTATGGCATTCATGGTGTTTAATATATTTTTTTATTATAACAGCAGTTCCACCTCTTTCTTGGTTATCCGGATGAATTGTTTCGTAAAGTTGGTAACCCTGAATTTTTAAGTAAGATTGTCTTGTTGAGTGGGTCTCAGATATCAGACACACATCGATATGTTGCATTTTTAAAAAGACTTTTTAAAAGTTCATGTTTTTTATTTTTAATACCGTTGGCATTCCATGTAGCAATTCTCAATTTTTCTTGGTACATCATGTTGGGAGAAATAATTAGAATAATAAGGCAGAATTGTCCTGTTCCAATCTTTGTAGCCTTTCAGAAAGGTTGCTTATGGCTTTCGAAATATTCTGCATCATTTCCATCAGACTATTCGAATGTGTACTTTTTACGTTATGACTAAAGGATTCCTTTTTTGCAGTTCTTTCGCTACCAGACATCCTCGGTAGCTTGCAAGGTGGGCCTGTGCACAGTTTGAACACTTTGCCGCGGTGGTTCTGGGTTTCTTACAAGCAACAGTTAAATGTTTTTCAGCACATTTAACACATCTAGTAAATTTTTCTTATATCTTTTTTGTTATCGAAAGTTAGCATGCATAATGGAAGAGGAATTCTTATTTCTTCATCTCTTTTCTTAGACTTTTAATTTTATTGATGACATCAAGGATTTTAAAACCCCTTTCGCACAGTTTACTTTTAATGTCTTCTGGGTTGCATGATTGGTGTAAATTTCTATCCATAACCCTTATCGGTCGCGTATGCTTATTTTCATATGAATGCCATGTTGCTGCTAACCGTTTAAATATCTGTTAGATTTCTATTATCTGTCTCGGTGTTTAAATTTATTTTCAGTTGATTTTGTTCATCATTCTAGCAATTGATGCTGTTATCCTGTAATGACTTGTTAATGACTGAATAGTTGGTCACATTGTTAAGTATTACGAGGGGAGGATTTTTCTTGGTTTTTTTAGGTTTTATAGTTGTTTGAGGTGTATGCTTTCCTGGTGTGTTATTTTTTTCAGGCTGAGATTTCGTTTTTGGATTTAGATGGTTATACGTTTTGTCCGATGCAGTACCTACTTGATTACCTTTTTCTGATGAACGCTTCCTTTTTTGGATTTTAGTAGTAGCCACGATGTTTCTTGTGCTACTATGTCTTCTTTCTCGCTCGAATCAGGTGTAGTATAATCTTTTTTTTTGTGGCTGACTCTGTTCTATCATAAGATTTGATTTTTGGATCTCATTTCGTGCTTCCTTTAATTCAGCTTATAATGTTTGGATTATTTTATCATTTGAATCACTCCCAGATAATCTGCCGAGGATCATTACTTTTTGCTAAATTTTGAACAGAGGTACTTCATGGGCTAAAAGGAGATCTCATTATTAGCTTGCCCATTTTGAATGGGTTGCCACTAGTACTTTCGCTATTGAAATTGTCTGAGCCAATAGCATCGTGTTTCTTTTGCAGTGATTGACCCTCTCCAGAATCCATGAGGTCAACCTCCGTAGAGGGTGGATTTTCTTGCAGTGCAGGTTTGCCACTTGGGGTATTATTTCCTGATGTTTTATTCATTGCTGGTTTATTTTAAGGGTGTCTTTTCCATAGCCTTTTCAGTCTACGGCCAGACTTTAGATACTGCCGACCGATTCGGTGCAGATGCAGACCGAGAATCTGCTCATTGTAAGAAAGACGTTTCTTGGATTTTATTATGCTGCTGTCGTTCGTCAACTAGGTGCCTACTACACCAGAAGTTCACCATGTTCCCATAGCTATCCTGACCGTTTGGCTCCCATAGCTGTCCAGGGTGCACCACGAGGATATTTTTCAATTAAATATTTAATTTATAATTTTCCTCTACGTAAAGGTGACAGTCAGACTCTGCGCCCCTTGGCTAACATGTCTGCAAGCTTATCTTCAGTTGGACAATATTCACAAATTATATCGTTCTTTTTAACATGATCCTTGACAAAATGAGATTTGATGTCAACATGTTTTGAACGATCATTGAACTTTCCTTCTTCGATTTCATAAATTACAGTTGGTTCGCAGCACCGTATTTCATAGTCAAATAGTATACGACGTAACCATAATGTTTCTTTACATGTTTTTCATAGTGCAATGAATTCTGTTTCAGTTGATGATAGGGCAAGTTTGTCTCTTACATCTCCAGCTTATAACTCCACCAAATAATTTGAAGATGTATCCACTATTTGATTTAAAATCCTTACGATCTTCACTCCAATTTGCATCAGCATATCTGATATTGTTTGGTCTCCGTTTCCCGCGTCAACTAATGTATTGTGAAGCACCAGATTCCAAATTCTAGCCGATTGTTTAAGCCAATAAATACTCTTCCTTTGGAAAGCTTTGCAAACTTTATTGTCATTCTTTCTGAATGAAACCTGTTGGTCATGTTAATTGTTTCGTTCAAATTTCCGTTTAAAAATTCTGTTTTAGCATCAAAATGAACCACTTTCACTTTATTTTTAGTTGAAACGGACAGTAAGTTCTGAATGTTGTTTGTTTTGCGACTGGGGCAAACACTCGATCGTAATAAGTTCCGTATTTTTGGCTGAAACTTCGAGCCACCTGGTTTTATATTGGGTAATTATTCCTGTTGAATTTTTCTTTATTTTATAAACTCATTTGCTACCTATTGCTTTCCGGTCCTTCGGGAAATTTTTTTTTCATTTAAAAGCGCTTTTGTATGAAACTGGAGTAAACTCTTCATTATTTACCATGTTCATTTTATTTATTAATCTTTTCTGGGGCTATTTCAAAACTTGGTCTCGTTGATTGTCTTGTTTGTTGTTCCATTGAATCTGAAGTTGTAATTATTGTGTCATCATCCGTAAAAATACTTGTGCTGCTTGATTCTTGATTTTCATATGGTGATAAAGTGTTAATATCTTCTGGTGATACTCTTTCAGTTGTGTCCTCATTTGAATCATCCTTCAAGTCAAAAAATGCTATTGATTCATTGCTGCTTTAAGTATTTTTCGGTTTATTGATAACTTGTCCAGCCTTTGAATTTGACGTTTTTGTTGAATTCCAATTATCGTCTTTGTTGATAAATATATCGTCACTATTTATAATTATGTTTCTTCTAAATGGAACAAAGCACCTGTATGCCTGTTTGATTGGATATCATATCCAACGATTTTCATCTGATACTTATTTTCGACGATTTTCATCTGATACTTTAACAAAGCATTTAGCACCGAAAGCTGTAAAATTTTGTAAATTAGGTTTGTTTCCATGCCAATCTTCGTATGGTGTCTTCAGTAAATTTCCTGCTAGTAATCGGTTTTAATAGTTCTTGCCAGAAGGTGTGATCGTTTCCATCGGCCCACAAACATCAATAGGTATTAGTTCCAAAACAGATTTTGTATTATGTTCAGATTTCTTTGAAAATGTAATTCCGGTAATTTTTCTTTCAAAACATATTTCAAATTTTTCTAAAGCGTTGCACTTCTACGTACATTGGCCAATTTGAACTCCATTTACAAAACCGCTTTCTGCCAAAAGATTACTTCAATGTCAGGATGGTCTTAAATTGCATGCCATTTATGTATACATTGAGTTGTACTATTGTCTGTTCAATACACTTTGTTTGAAAGGTTTAGTTTATATAGACTTCCATGTAAATCACCAACTGCGATTTGTTTTCCACTTTGTGATATTATTTCAGATTTGGCACATTTGAATGAAACTGTCATTCCTTTCTCTGTTAATTTTTTAACTGAAATTAGATTTATGCCGATTCCTGGAATATATAGCACCTCAGAAATGTTCACAATTGATTTTATATTCTTGTCGTTCAGAATTTCCAAATTAATTGTACTTTTTCCTTTTAATGTCGTCTTCTTACCATTTGCTACAGTTATTTGTTCTTTATGGTTTGGATCAAATTAATAAAGTTGCTCACACTGCCAATTTTATGACGCGTAGAACCTGAATCCACTCCTCTGAATTAGATGAAGCCACGAACAAACATTCTTCTTCGGAATCTTTCGTTAAATTAACTTGTGCAATATTTTTCTTCGTATAAGTTTTCTCTGCATTTATTCTTATAATGCCCTACTTTATTTACAATGATGTAACTTTATATTTCTGTTTGAATTTTTCTTAAAATTCGTTTCAATTTTCAATGCCGATTCTTCATTATTACTTATTCTGTTTTTGCGCCGTTTATATTCCTCAATCAACTTTGATTTAAATATAACTATAGTTAATTCGTCCTTTTTACGTATATCCAAAGCTGTAATTAAGGTATCATAGCTTGGTAGAAGTGAACCTAATAAAGTCACACATTGAAAGAATTCGGGCCTAATTTCAGTGCAAATTAAATTAAATTTCAGTTCAAAGCCTTTAATTTTTGAAATAAATCGGTCATTTTTATAATATGTGCACCAATATCACTTCCTTATTCTGGTTTAGAACGCATAATTTCCCGTAAAATATAAACTAAATTTCTTGGAGTGTCTCGTTCATGAATTTGTTTAAATGCTGTCCATGTGTCTTTGGAAGTTTGTTTGTTTCGAATGTGTTGAATTTGACTGTTTTCAATTGACATTTAACTGCATACAATGCAGTTGTAGCTTGAGCCGTTGCATCATTGCGATACCATGTATCGATTGCCCTCTGTCAAATTGTTGATGAACCCGAATCCAGCAACCGCTTTATTGCGATTTTGTCTAAAACCCATTTCTTGCCACCATATAGGTTAAGAGTGGAAGTTATAATGGATAGAATTAAAATTACAATGGATGTTCCGGAACGGCAAATTTAACAAAAAATGGAATCGGTTAGTTTTGGCAAATCCAAGGTTTGACACTCGTGCTTTTATTGACATATTATTGGGGGCTGATGTGTACTGCGATTTTCATCAGCAGTCAAATATTAGTGATGTCAGGACAAACTTAATTAGAAACCACGCCGCCATTGGTCAAGGTCAATCATGGTATGAAGATGGAAAAAAGTATGAACTGGTTTTGAGAATTAGAATATGTCCAGTTAATTAATGTTAGTCAGTCAGCAAAAGACATCTCCTGCGAATCTTTTTTTGACGCAACCACAACACGAGATCTTGATAGTTGATATGTGGTAAAAATACCAGTTTTGGGCACAACTAGGCTAATTAGGAAATTTCGAAACAATGAACTTTACAGTGCTTTAGTCAGCTTGACAAAAACCTAGAATCAAATCAGGAGTTGAGAAATCTATACATTAAAATTATGACCGAGTATGTTCACCTGGGTCACATGAAACTGGTTTCTCAACACAAAGGGGAAATACTATCTACCGGATCATGCTGCAGTAAAAATAATACCTTAATCAACCAATATTCTTGTATTTTTCGATGCATCAATAAAAACCTCGATGGGGATAAGTTTAAATGACACGTACACATTGGACTGTTACTACAAAATGAATTGTGGACCATATTTTAAATGGAGAATATATCGAGTAGTCTTCTCGGGGAGAAACAAAAATTTTAAATAATTCTATAGAGAGATAGAGAGAGAGAGAGAGAGAGAAAACAAACTTCAGTCTCCACACGAATTAACTCACCAGCCCATATGGGATATGGGCTGCACCATATTAAGGGATCCGTGCATTGTATGATCAGTTAGCTGACGATGAAATATTTAATAACGGTAAGGTTCAATAACGTATGACCGCAGTGTGTTGACCATCACTAAACGACTAGTGACTACTCGTTGTATTTACTATAGAGTATAAGCTCAATAGTTTGCCTGGTTGTGCGCAATACTTTATTGTCCTTTATTAAAACAAAGTCACCAAATTTATTACTAGTTTTTGAGGACCATTTTGTTGCAATCCAGTTACATTTGGCAGTTCTCATTTGGCAGAATCTTCCAAAAATGTTTAATAATTTGTTTCAGTGGCCTCCACCATTGGTTGTCAGAAATGTTTTTGTGCAGTAAATTAATTTCTGGAGTTGTAATTAGCGAATCACAATTAAAAAGTGTCATTAACTGTAGGAGTAAAATCATTGACAATCTCTTTGGCTTCATAAGATGTTGCAATACTATTTTTACTGAGGAGAACTCAGCGTAGAATATACTTCTGGGGTATTATAAAAGGAGAGGATCCTATCTTCTCAGCATTTTATGTTCATTAAGAAATAAATTAAGCGAAAGGAGGTTACTATTTGTTGATAATCATCTTTATTGACATGCATGAATTCATTCTGGAACTCCACATTTTGAATTATTTCAATAAGCAAGTTGCGCAGGATCTATTTTTATTTATTTTACTAATGTGGCAAGTATCATTATTAACAGTAGTTTGATTTAAGTTCGGTTGAAAATTGTAGCTGATTTGGACCAAACCCGTCCACAATATATATATATATATATATATATATATATATATATATATATATATATATATATATATATATATATATATATATATTTATATATATATATATATATATATATATATATATATATATATATATATATATATATATATATATATATATATATATATATATATATGTATATATATATATATATATATATATATATATATACATATATATATATATATATATATTTATATATATATATATATATATGTACATATATATTGATTTTATTTCTATTGAAATGGTCTCATACCCAATTTGCTGGGTTATCGATTGATCCTCCGTGATGCCATTTTGTGCTGGACTTGAATTTAAGATATCCGATTGACCATGAAAGTTTAATATTCACCAAGACGCTTTCGAATTCAACGTAGTTTAATCTCAAATCGGTCCAAAAAAACGAGGTTATTTCCGGAATTGGAATTGTTTCTATAACTTGATGCAATAGTTAAGTGAGCCACAACGAGTGAGCAAAATCAAGTTTTTAATCTGAGTTTGTATATTAAAAGCAGATGACAGCAGTATAGATTTTTTCCTGAAACATCATCAAAACCTTGCATTTCTGTATTATTATTCTTCTTAAAATTAATCCACCATTTGATAGATACAGCTTCAAGAAATGGCAGAGTATTTTTAAATGCCTGCAATTTTGTTGATATGTGTAACAAACGTTCTTCTATTCAAGAAAAACCAGCCGGTTAGATGGACCAAAAAGTTTTGCGCTATCCGAGATGTAGGTATTCTTGACTTCTTGACTATATGAAAAATTGATTTGATGGCTTTAAAGCCAATTATAGCTGTTGTTGGATTTCAGTGTAGTTCAAGAGTTCCAATTGTATCGTTAAGTTTTAACTTCATTCGGATTTAATTTCTATGATGTGCATTCTAAAAATCTAGGTTATCCATACCAGTGGATTAATTTGTTGTTAAGCTGCTGTAATAACGCTTCTAAATACGTATCTGCTATTGTATCACATATCAAAGTGGTAAGCTAAAACTCCTAAATACCTTATCCTGGAGACTGTCTTCGCAAAATGCGTTGAAGGTTCTGATCATCTTATATTGCTCCATTTCCATTTCCACTACTCGAGAGGCAACTCTGGCATATTTTGGGTTAACACTAATGCCTTTATGTCTAAATTTTATTTGGAAGGAAATTCTGGCTTCAAGGTAAATTAAACTATTAAGTTTGCCTGCCAGTCCATACTTGTAATAAAAAAATATTTTTTTACTACCATTCATCAAATCTGCAGGTTAAAATTTGGTTTCATAAGACTTTTGAAGGCGGCCACCTACTCTCAATATGCCTTTATTGTCTAGGAAAGGGGATAAGGAATTTGGAAAATTTTTTGTCGGTAAGCCTTACAGCACCCTTACTTCATCATGGAATGCTCTGGTTAGTACAGTTTTAACGATACTTTGTAGACCATTTGCAATTTCTTCAGTTGATAGAGCAACATTTGATCTTTCTTGCAACTGGCCTCGCAGTCACGGCAGCGTAAACGACAGTTAAAACTAAATCAGTTTATCCAAGCCATGATGTTGCGTAGGCTTCTAAAATTGTTTTTGTACTTTATGGAGAATCATTTCCATAATTCGTCTTCAATTCTTCATTCATGGCAACTACTAAAACTGACTTGTTTCGAAGTTTAGAAAGAGAGTGAAGGTTGTTTTAGTGTCCGATTTTGATCATCTATAGATACAAATTGAGGTTTATTGAACAACATTGAACTGTTAAGCAACTTTTCTGGCATGATTCCACGTGAAACAATATCTGCAAGATTTTTTTCGGCTTTTACATGATGCCAATTGTTAACGTTGGTAAATTTATGGATACTGGTAACTCTATTAACAACAAATGTATTCCAAGCAAATGATTCAGATTTGAGCCAATAGAGAATGATAATTGAATCAGTCCAATAAAACACATTGTTGACTTTTAAATTGATTATTGCTAGTACTCGATGGGCTAGGTCTGTGGGAAGATAGGCAGCGCAGAGCTCTTAGCGTGGAAGTGTTTTTCGTAATGAAGGTATTCTCGACTTTGAACATAAAAGTTGAACGACTACTTCGCCGTCTTGGTCAACACACCTTGCATAAATGGGCGCTCCGTATGCTCGTTCGCTTGCGTCAGCGAACCCATGCAGTTGCATGGTCACTGACGTTGTATATATATATATATATATATATATATATATATATATATATATATATATATATATATATATATATATATATATATATATATACATTTTCGACACATCTGCACAAACGACAAATTAATGCGCTCTAAATCGTATAAGGCTGCTGAAGAGAACGTTTTAAACCACTGACCCCACCATGAGAATATCATTGAGATACTTGCCTGTAGTCATCTTCGCAGATCCGTCGAATACCTTTCTCGACTTGGTACTAAAGCTGTCCGGTTATAAGACACAGTGGTGTGGTAAGAATTAGTGATCATTGAAAATCTTTGACTCTGAAACTAATTGACCTAAACTCCTATACTATTTTATGAATTGCACATAAACCTTCTGAAGTTTATGATTTTGACTTTGTTTCCTCTCATTGTTTAAGTAGCGACGCAACGTCATGATTCGAGAATCACCCAGTGTAGATGGCGAAGGCCTCAGAGGAAGCTTGACAACGAAACTTCCTTGCTCATCGCGTTTTTTATTTTACTTGAAGTGTGCTTCACATTTTACCTCATTTGGAGTAAACTTTTGAATAGCTGATGGATTCTTCAGCTTCCCAAATCTTTTGATGATATCATCACTAATCTGATCATTGATCTGATCACCCACGATAGACAAATTACAGGAATGATTTTGATTGGAAGAATTGAATTTGGTCGATATTATCCACCCTAGAAGCGTATTTTGGAGAGTAGGGAGTTCATTAACTTATCTGATTTTTCCTATAGCGAGCAGACTCCAGAAAATATCAGCTCCTATCAGTAGATTTATTTTATTTTACTGATGGATCGGCAAGCTGTATGTATGTTCTTTGGAATAGGTCAATACTCGATGTCAATTGTGGAAAGAGGTTGGTACCCCGTGATTTTTGGTAAAATAAATACATCAATAGTTGTAGAATAATTATTAATTCGAGACTGTCGACTAACTATAAATGTGATGTTCGACTTGATGTTTTTGAATCTCCTATTCCAACAACTGACAAATGGCATTTATTATGCTTTATTCCAAGTTAAATAACGAATGATTCCGCCATCAAAATAATCTGGCATGCAGAATCTAACAGTGCTCTATGCAAAACACTGGCGATCCATTTACATTGAGAAGCTTGACTAACGCTGAAGATAATATGTTATACGATTGCAATTGTGATTCAGAACTCTTCAACACAAGACTTTGCAGATACGTAGCTGGATGTAGCTGGAGACTAAAGTTTGTTCGTTTGTAGATGGGTGTTGGTTTACAAAAATATTTTTGGAAGAGTCACGGTGAATGCGAGTATGGTGCTTTCTATTGCATTTTCGACAATATTCACTACTGCTACAGGTTTCGACACTACGATCTGATCTGAGACAATTAGCATAAACCTGCTACAAAGTTTCTACTTGTTTGAAGCGATCGTCAGGTGAGAGTGTCAGAAATTGAGTGCATTTGGAGTGGTCAGGTTTTTTGCAGAATGTACACTATATTTCGTAAGTTGAGGTAAAGAAGACCCTGTGCTTATGTTTATGAGTAAACTTTGCAGTTGATCGCTGTTGATTATTTTGCTGGAGGACAGGGTCATCTTAATATCTGTGTCACGTATTTTTGAGTGAACCGCTATTAATAATGCCAGTTTAATCGCAAGACACAACTCCTTGATTTCACCACGTATTTCCTTTGTGTCCTCACTATCTAGACCTTCCATAGTTGACTGAACGGTATTAAAGTGATCCATATGATTTTATAAACTCTAGAGACAAACCAGTCTAGGCAGAGAAAATTCTCACTCATGTATTTTTTCATTGACGAATTTCTCAACACGGTGAATCTGTTCAATGACCACTAAACGTTGAGTTTTTAATTCAACTAATTTTATATAGTTCACTAATATACCGCTAATATGTTGGTATCGTGACCAATTTGAAGATTTAATGTAGATTGGAGATAACCAATCAACACTACGTGTTGTAGAAACTATGGTGTGTGAAGAAAATGCTCACAAGATGACTTGTATAGTTTGTAGGAAAACGTAGATTGTAGAAGCTGCTTGTGTGATCCAAAATGAAGAAAATCGTTCTAGTAATGAATAGAACCAGCTGAAGATCCGTCAATTTGTTGAGATTACTAGAGATATTGGGATGAGATCCCAATTCTAACACCAATAAAAATTCCAAACTTTTTTGAACTTGTAAAAATTGTAGAACACTTTGTTAATTTATTTTAATGTATTAATGTTTCTTATAAATTAAAGTTTATATTAATTGAGATCACGCAATGCATCAGTCTATCGAAATAATAATACTTTGTTTACATATTTTGTTTGACGTTCCAATAACAAATATGTGCTAGTGTGTAGACATATAGACATATAGTGTAAAGTCACAATTTTGGCTATCTGCCAAAAGGTATGTAACCTATAATTTGTGCATATTTTGTGTAAAACTGTTGTGAAGAATTGAAATTTCGTATCGAAGATTAAACAAAGGTCAAAAAACTTTTAACATTAAAGCTTTTCTCAATATGAGGGTTCATTTTGTCTTGTTTATGAAATCTATGACTTTTTCTCTAAAACCTGTAGATAATTGTTGTACAGCTAGCACAATTTCAATAAAGCTTTGTCCAGTATGTGATCAAATACGTTCATGTACCATCGCAATGAACGCAGTGAGCAAGTCTTAAATGAAAACATCTTATCTCACCATTTGTACCATTTTCTACTAATATTCTGCTTATACTAAACAGTTCGGCATTGTATTTAGTTTTCCATGCTTCATCTTTTGAAACTGAAGGCGTATTTATAAAACATAAATTTAAACTTTACAAAAATTATAATGATTAATAAAAAGCTTTATTCCACTAAAGCACTGATCACATTTACCCGCTTTTATGTATTTATTTATAAAACACCAAGAGCAGCAAAATATAGATAAAATGATAAAATTTATTACGTAAATTTTAAATACTCAAGTACATACCAAAAATGTTACTTAAAAAAAAAGTAACATTCAAAATTTATGAACAGCTACTCTTTCAAACACCAACAACAACAGTTACAAAAAAAAAACACATTTTTATTTATGTAAAGCTTTAAAGCGATCAACATAAAAATTATGTACACAATATTTTAGAACGCAGAGAGCAAAAATAACACCAAACATTTTTTTTTGTATAATTTTCAGACAGAGAGAAGTCTGTTGATTGTTTAATGTACAATTTTGTAATTTTTTTTTTTTGTAATTTTTCATAAAGCTCTTACCCTACATTTCAAAAACCCAACAGATTTTTTTTTTTTTTTTTATTTTTATTTATAAATCCAACTATTTATCTTTTTTGTTGTTGTTGTTGTTGTAGTGTTTTTGGTAATTAGTAGCAGAAAGCACAGAAAATATTGTTTATGAAAAAAAGCTCAAATATAACTTTTTTACTTTTACAGAGCGCACATACAGCAACAAAATTTAAATCTCAAAACAGCATAAAATCCTTATATTGTAACGAGATTCAGAGCACCAAGCAATATATTCAAACAGGAAAAAAATGTAATAGAGTCACTCAAAAAATACAGATTAAACAAAAGCTTTTGTAAATTATTTTGTTCTGAACATTATATAAGTCTACACCATAGAACTTTATTTGTGAACAGGCCTTTGAAATAGGGGTGTTTAAAGATCACATATTCGGCGATTTACCTTATTTACTAACTTAGAATTATAATATGCTGACTTCCTGGGATTTGTTTAGAGAGAGAGAGAGATTAATATTTAAAAATATATTGACATTTTAAATACCGCGGAAGCTTTCCTTAATGACTGTTCTTCGGTCAGTCAAAAAACAACCAGAAATAGTACAGACTGCATTCACTTTGCTTGCCAGAATCAGCCGACTTCTATATGTCATGATGAAACTGTTAATTCCTAATAGTAAGCCAATAAGCTATTTAAATATATTGGCTTCTGTTATGGTTAGCTCTATCGAGCCTCTGTTACTCACATTTCATTTTATCTTAGTCTAGGTATTTAATTCTTTCATACTGGCTTAAATTAAAATTATGGTATCTTTTACTGACCGTTTGGTGCTAATCTGTACTAATGCAGTAGGCAGCATTTGAGGACAGATACATCCTTGATACAATTTTATGCATCTGAGTTCTTCTTTGATACTCGAATGTAGGTGCTTTTCTTTTATTTGATGAAACCATGCAATGATATATATATGGCATTTTTTGGCAGTGTTGATATCTGGTACTCGATTTACAATCTTAAGCTCGGTGACCTCTATTTAAACAATTGAAACGCTTTTTATTTATTTGTATTGCTCTGACCTTTGTCCCAAAGCTATGTTTTTATAAATTTGTCATTCGTAAAATTGGTACCCATTTTGTTTAAATCATCTTACTACTGCATCCAAAGTTGCAGCCACTTTTTATGTTCGCGCAATTTATGGCTTATTTGCAATAGTTTTTTCATGATGCTCTTTACAGATTGAACCAGGTCCAATTCATTTACCCAGGTATGAGGTTATATCTTAGCAAATTTAAGGAAATCCTTTGTTTTTTAGTTTCTTGTGCCCAACATTTACTAATTTCCTGCTCTCTGTCATATCGTTGTACCAGCTTTTGAAGTGTATAATTGACAATGGTCATGTCTTTAGTTGCCCCTTTACATAATTCAACGTTTAACCGCCTTGAAATAACATAATGAGTACATTTTTGGTTAACGCCCTTTACAGGATTCTGATAAACCTGATTCTACTTGACTATCGACATTTAACATTCTCTTGGTTTTAAGGTAGCGTAATGTCCCTATGTGATAGTTTTCATACTTAAGCTTATAAAAATGAAATCAATTACTTTCATACCTGTCTGCCTTCTTCTAAGTAATGTATATTCATCTTAGATACCTCACAGTAATCAATCGACCTTCACGTAATGGAAAGCATATACATTCTGCACTCTGCTTGCTTCTTAACTCGCCATGATTTATTTATTGTGCCTGGATTTTGTTTCATACTGTTGATGCTTTTAGACACTACCGTTCTGCACAGTGATTTGCCGTTTTAACTTAAGTGTAACCCGCAAAATGGATTTAACCTAATGAGGCGAACCAGCTTTGGCTTATCCAAGAAATCTACAAGAAATACAATTGGTTTACAACTGTAAACCACTAGCTGTGAACTATAAAGAAATTTGAAGGAACCTCAAAACTTCAAATAACTGAAAAAACCAGAACATGATCATTTAGTGAATATATTAGGCAACTACGAGATTATGCGCCAATTATACTACAAAGCATCAGACAAAATATAAGAAACAATGCAGAGTTAATTGACCATTTGGTGTTAGTATTTGGTTTAGTTCCAAAATAAATTGCCATATCTGATTTGTTGATGAATCATTTGAGATTTGCCTTCCTGTTTTCTGATGCCCGCAGTGTAAATTACAAGGTTGATGATCCATCAGAATATAATTTGTTTTACTTGCTCCAATTATTAGCCATGATGGCTAACATTTCTTTTTCGATGGCCGCCTAGTTTTCCTCAGTTTTATTAACCAATAATCAAAGTAATAGAAAGTCGCAAACAAGTTGATGTGGTGTATACTGACTTTGCCAAAGCGTTTGACTCCATTAGTCATTATAAAGCACTTGCACTATAATAACTTTGTTGCATGGTTTAAGTTTTATTTAAAAAACCGTATCCAATACATTGAAACTGGAAATATGAGGTTCAATTCAGTCCAAGCTAACTCTGGTTTTCTACAAGGTTCTTATGTTGGCTCGTGGATTTTTATAAATTACATTAACAAGATCACTGAAGTCATACAACATACAAAAATCTTAATGTTTGCTGACGATCTAAAAATAAACAGAACTGTGGAGAACCTAAATAATGGTCAATGTAACGAATTGGTGTAAGTCAAATTTTTTTTTATATTGACGTTAACATAAGCGTGAGACTGCATCATTTTACCGAAAAGTAAATCCACTACAGAAAGTATCTGAGATCAATGTGTTGCTAGAGTAAATTCCATGAGGGGTTTTATTAAACAATCGACGGGAGATATATACGATCTTGAGACAATCAAGATCCTGTACGAAATTTTCGACCGGCCACAACTGGAATATGTGATAATGGTTTGGAGTCCGTTTTCTAATACAAAAATTTATAAGATAGAGAGCATTCATACAAATTCGTCCGCGACATAAGTTGGAAAGACGTTGGGGAGTATGATGATAAATTACTGTGCCAAGAAAACCTGCAAAGATTATCATCATATCAGAATGTATAAAAAACCTACAACATAACAACTCTGGCAAATAGACGCTAACTGTTAAAGTGTTTATTTGGTGGGAACCTTTTAGTGAACCTCAATGATGCACCGTCATTGCTGGAAATATACATTTATATTAATATAAATGTACCCAGCATAAACTTAAGAAGATATGAGTTCCTTCATGTTGATGTGCCTATAGAACCAACTATGGTGCAAATGAACCGGTCTACATGATGCTTTAACGAAATAGATCACCTGTTCGATTTAAATTTAAGCAAGAATAGTTTAAGACGAAGGTTTAAACATCGCTTTGCATTTTCCTAATTTTATTTTGTGTCTGACTACATAAAGTCAATTTTTAAATTTTAGGTTATATTTGTAATATTTATATATATATATATATATATATATATATATATATATATATATATATATATATATATATATATATATATATATATATATATATATATATATATATATATATATATATATATATATATATATATATATATTGATTGATTGATTGATTGATTTTGAATATACTGCCAACCATTAAACAGGATATCCCGGAAAGCGCCGGGCTCACAGTACACCCGTTTTTAAATATATTTGAAAGGATATGGAAGAATACTAGTTAAATTATTGAGATCAACCCGGTTACAGACACCTTGGCGGCCAATAGTTAGTAAATTTTTGTGGGTTAGGGAAACTTAAAGTATGTTAGTTATGACATAATTGGTCCGATTTCCCGGTAGCCAATATTCAAACTACTGTTAGTTGTAACAATGCCAACTCGGCACAGAAGAGGAGGCAAAGTAATGGTTTGGGGTGTTTTGGCTATAATGGCATAGGAGGTCTCACAATGCTGCCGGAAAAAATTACTTCGAGCACATATTTGGAGGCCCTCAATAAATATGCAATGGTTTCTGGGTGAAAATTGATAAGAACAGACTTCTTATTACAGCAAGATAATGCTCCAATCTATAAAAGTAAATTTATAACTGAATTTCTAATAGATGTGGGTCAAGCAACTATAGACTGGTCACTATAAATACTCGATCTTAATCCTATAGAGAATCTATTACCTTAAACAAAAATAACAACAACTTCAACAACATTGCAATTATGCTATGCAACAAAATCATTCAATCTTATTGACTACCCTGTCACCTATATCCCAATTATTTATATGTTGTGACTCCACTCCTTATGCAACACCAGAACATAATTCCATATTTTGTGCAGCGGACAAATTAAAGTGAAACCGGGTGACTCTTTGTATTTGGTGCACATTCATATTTCTCTGCGTTTGGGCAATATACAAATCGAAATAAAAGGCATCATCCGTTTTTTTTATATTGCGCTCATTGGCTATGGCAGTAAAACCGCGAAAGTCAAAAATACAACAATAAACGATTAAAATCAATATTTGTTATGATAAGAATTAACAGTGGTACACCCTCGTCCCCATATACAAGTTTCAAAATCAAATCAAATCAACACCAAAAAAATGGCGTAACTCTTGACCACTCAAAAACAACCACCAACTTTACAAATCAAAATACACAAAATGTCCATCCTTGTAAATAAGCAACCATATTTTGCAAACACCCATCGAACCAGCCGCACCTAAACCAACACGACTCTGGAAAATCACATTGTCATAAAAAATGATATTATTTTGCTTCAATGCTTCTTAATACCAACAAATGTCACCTTCACCAAATTTCTAAGTCGTGAACAGAAACAGCATCATGAAATCACAAAACAAATGCAACGAAGTCTAGAACAAAGACGTTATGTAAAGAAACAAAAATACAACCATTCCTAGTTACCGAGCAATTGGCGCAGTGGTTAAAGCTGCGGTGTTTGGGACGGGAGGTACCGGGTTCGAATCCCAACGGGGGAGGGTTGCAAAAGGGATTTTTCATCACTTGATTACGATCGGTGATGACGATGAACACACCTATGACTCCCCCGTTGGAGTGCAGAATTCATGGGCCAAACCATCGTCCAGAACAGGCTGGCTGGAGCAAGGCAATGTGCAGATGGATATTTGAAACGCGAACCTGTATTCGCGCGTCCTCGATTTGGCTAGTAATGGCGTAAAGTAGGACGTTAATTAACCGCGAAAGAGTGGGGTAAGCTTCGGCCCCAAAACAGATTGCATAGAAATAAACCATTCCTAGTCGCCAAAGCGCGTTATATCTAACCCGTTCACACATACACACAGTTGTAAAAAAACTACTACTACATAACACCTATTAACTGTAAATTATGTAAACCGCCTTCCCTCGGCAATCTCGTTGAGATACCGTTACAGAATGGACCACAATATCAACAAGGCTTTCTATGACGACTCCAGGCCGAACATCCTGAGCAAATTAAATATACATATATATATATATATATATATATATATATATATATATATATATATCAGGGCTGGGACCTCTGGAAATATTAAGGATGGTATATGTGCTAAAACTCACCGAGTTTTCAACATGGGTTAATTAACTACGGCGATAATATAAATATAGTATAGTAAATTTAAAACAACAACAAAGTTTTCCTATTTCATAAAATAGCTTTGTTGTCAACTATTTTATCTTGTATTTTTATTATTACATTTTATCATATTGTATTCATATTTCATGATAAAAACTATATATAAGCTGTATAAAATTGAATAAGGAGAGAAATAAAAAGACACTCAAGGTTTTAACATTTCTTAATAATAACTTACAGTTGTTTAGAATTAGTGGACAAGCTCCGACCCACGATAGGCGCACTAATTACTAAACAACAGTGTCACTAGCTCAAATAAGTTTAGAGAATTTTCATGGTTCTTCGAGCCGTTAAAACAACCGGCAAATAAATCCTGAGAAGTTTTCAAGCTTTAATCAAACGCGAGAAGAGAACGAGATGACCAACTACAAAACTGTTAAGTCCAGATAGTGCCACAACAACTGCAGCCAAATAACAACATGGATGGGTTTATCAAAGCCCAGGAGGAAACTGATGAAAAAATAATCCAGCTGGACCGAAACTATCATAAAGATCCAACAGAGAGGAAAACAACAAAATATCTGAAACAAAGGATAGCAACATTAAAATCGCTATACAACGACTATGTAAGAGTGGATGACCAAATTCGTGACTTCAGACCACCGCTGCACGCCAGTCACGAATATTACAACAAAAGGGCATCTATTGTGGACAAGTATCAAACGACCATTGACGACATGCGTCAACGGCTAAATAACTTTCCGCCACTCACTTCAATACCAGAAACAAGATAAACCAAGCCGCCATCAACCGACAACGTATTTGAACTACCTTCAACACATGAAGAAGGCAGGATATTTTGATTCGTCAGATGTATAAAAATCTGGCATCAATAAAGTATTCATTAGATACCAACAACATATCTAAAGAGTATATAAACCTCAAAATAAGGCAATTGGAGAAAGAACTGGAAGTAGTCACAGAGCAGCATACAGCAATACTAGTAGAGCTAGAAGATTATTTTGGGAATCTTCAAACCCAAGTTGAATCAACAATCATAAAATTACAGCAGCATAAAGACGAGACAATAACAACCACAGCCGAAGCATCCCAAATGAGACTGCCCAATGTAGAAATTCCGGTTTTTTTACAGTGAATACAAACGATGGGAAACCTTTAATGATATGTTTACCAAGTTCGCAAAAGTAGCGAACTTGCTCAACTTTAAAAAGAAGAAAACATATGTCACCACCTCTGGAATCAGTGGAGCTAAAGCAGGCGTTGGCAAACACAACGTCAATATACAATTATCACCAAATTTTGATGGAGAGTTCCAATTAAACATCGAAGCTTTAATATTCGACAAACTCAATCAACAGCTGCCTGAAAAAAACTTTAAAACAGACAACTGGGTGCATCTACAACAATTACAACTTGCTGACCCACATTTCAACCAGTCACAGCCAACTGATCTCATCCTTGGTGCAGATTATTATCCAGCAATAATAAAAAACAACATAATCAAAGGAGGTCAGCTGGAGCCAATGGCCCAAGATACAGAATTTGGTTATATAATAATTGGAAGCAGAAGTGACAGAGGCATGCAGCATAAACCCACTATGGTATCTACCAAAATAATTGAGGATCAATTAAAATTATTGATAGAAAATGACTCAATACCAGAAGAAAGAACAAAAACTGAAGAAGAAATCAAGATCGAAGAACATTTCCAGTCAACAGTAGAAAAGGGATTGGACGGCAGATATACAGTAAAAATCCCGTTGAAGGATACACATAATTACTGGGAAGAGATCGAAATTTTTAAGCAAGCCCAGACAGAATTGCAGGCAGTTTGTAAGGAGCTTCCTAAAGTAAATTGCAACATAATCATTCAACAACTACAATGGCGTCTTAACAACCTAACAGCTGATAATGTACTATTGCTAGAAAGCAACAAGGAACGAAAAAGAGTTAAATGTGGCTTCGGAGATACAACAGGTATTGTGCTTAGTGATATGTTTGGACTTCTATCGCAGCAAGAAGCACACGAGTACGAAACCCACTTTGAAACAATAAGTAAGAACGAAAACCACTTACTGATGCTGATAAAGAACCAAACCAGCGTAATTGACAATACTATTAAACTAGTGAGGCACAATACAAATCTCACTATGACATCTTTGAACAACTTAATCAAGGATCAGTAGCGGCTACGGCAGGAAATGGTTCAATTATAAGAGTATGAAACATACGAGGAAAGAGTTAAGTCAGTGTTAGTGACCATACTGGAGTTGACTCTAGTACTAAACAACCTAGATGATACACAACGAGGGTTATTGGACGTAATGTATCCCATTATTGCCCATCAGGGCAACTTACATTTAACGTTTAAAAGCAAGATCTAAGATCTTGAAACACATTAGAAATGATTGGGTTCTACCAAAAACCTCCCCCCATCTCATAAATTTCTGCTTTTTCTTAAATTATTTATTATTTTGTACCATCCTTTTTTATGACTTAACATCTTACTTTAAATTTTATTATTACCTATATTTTATTATTTTATTGGCTTACCGCGACACATATCTTGTGAAACATATTTTGTGACCATAAATGTATTATTTTTAAAAAGGAACGAAAATTACGCGCCATATGCAAAATGCACGATAGTACATTCCATTGAAAAAACCAAAAATCATGCACAAAAAAAAAAAAAAATTTGGAAAGTTAAAAAAAATGTGGGTCAAGGTACGGGTATATGGTATTAGGAATTGGAAATTAGGGTAACGGTTTAGGGACAAGGCTTCAAAATATCTGATACCGGGTGGTCAGCCCTGATATATATATATATATATATATATATATATATATATATATATATATATATATATATATATATATATATATATATATAAATAATTAATATATATTGTTGGGGGCATTTAAGGACCCCAACATGTTTCAACATTTTGACTTCCAAACAGAGCATTATATCTTCAATACCGACAAATCAACAAGAAGTAGTTAAGCACAGTTGGTGGATATCAGAATCACTCATCGCTGTGGAAAAATGAGTTGACGTCTTCCGATTGTTTTGGACAATAATAATATGAATTAATTAATTTTAATTCTTGTTAAGGAGCCCCTATTATTAAACCCTTTATACATAAAATATCCACACTCATACACAATTTGTGCTTTATTTTAATTCTATGTATATATATATCAAAAGCTCATCTACTATTATCCATGTAATCCTTTAATTGCATTTATAAAAATTTAAAAAAAGTTTGCTCAATTTTTCCTTGAATTTTTTTTTTTTTTATTAAAACTTTAAATTAAGCTTTTTGTAGTCGTTGTTGTTTGTGTTACCAGCATAGTTTGGGTTTTCATATAAATCTGTTGTGTATATAATGCATACAGAGACAGACGTTACAAATTATAATAAATAATAACATTTTACATTTTATATGTGTGCAGTTTGCATCATTTATACATAATTTTTATGTATTTATTTACTCGAAGCATAAATAATTTAATGTATATGTATATTATATGTATATTATATATGTATAAAAAAAGCATATCTATTTAATTAAAAACTAACTTCAATTTTAATTTTGCATTCACAAAGATGAAGCCAACTTTTGTTTTACTGTGCTCGGTTTTGTGTGTAGGGTGCACATTTCCGTATTTTTTATTTTTTTTTAAATTTTGTTGGTATGATTTAGTGATGGTTGAGCTTTATTAACATTTGCAAAATAAGTTGAACAAGCTAAAGAATTAATTTAATTTAATTTTATAACATTCAACAAATTTTAAATTGGCGATGCTGTTCGTCTTGGTTTCAGATGAATGGGAAAACTTTATTGAGTTTAATTTTATATATACAAGGAGACTAAGTTGACATTTTTAGTTTTGTGACAAAAGAAGCAAAATGGAAGTAAATTAATATTATATATATATATATTATATATATATATATATATATATATATATATAAATAATATTATATATATATATATATATATATATATATATATATATATATATATATATATATATATATATATATATATATATATATATATATATATATTTCTAGGTTACTATTCAACGAGAGGTTGGATTAGTTTAAACTACCAAAACCACCTTTCCCATTAATAAACTCAAAACGAAGTTTTTCCAATTTGTCATGCTAGTGCTTCTTGGTTTAAGCGATATTGAGAGAAAGCCAATTGAAGTTAAATTTTTGGGTTTAGTTGAACCTATAAGTAATTTACATAAAATTGTTCGATGAAACTTTAGGCATAATAGCTGTCAAATATTTCCAATTTAAAATTTATCCAGAAAACTGCCCATTTCTTTAGAAAATTGGAAAATATAAATATAATTTTTAGATAAGTTTATGTATGTCCTCCAAGTGAAAATACTTTGTGAACTTACACTAAAATATAGAACTTACACTAAAAACTAATTTTGATTTTTTGCATGAAAAATTGTTCAATATCCACCTTCAATGACGGTTAATTTAAGTTTTTGTGAAGTTGCTTGTTCATAAACCATCGAATTTTAAAATAAATTAAACAAACAATTATATTAGTATAATAGTAACAATTATATTAGTATAATACTAATTATATTAGTATATTAGTGTTACTTAAAGTAAACCAATTAATCAATTGAAATAATTAATTCAGTATATAGCCAGTAATCACCATTAATTTAGTATATTAAAAAGGGTGTTCAAATTTGAAGTATCTTTAATGAATTTTAAATAAAATACATAAATTATGAGAAATCTTAATTTATTTTTAAGTCACATTGTTTGTATTACAATGCCCTGGATACGTTGGCTTTCGGTAAAGAAAAAACGGTTCGCAGGTTGTAACAAATAACTGCTAAGGTTTCTTATTGCATTTCTCTATCAATATCGTGCTCTGATTTTGCTAGGTATGTGAAAGTCCAGGTGGCTTTTTTATACATGAACTCTACAAACCTACAGATTAATAAATGCAACAAAGTTAGAAGGGTTATTTCTAACTTTGAGATTTATTTTCACACCAAAAACCAAGATTAAGCCAACTCATAATTTTAATTTTAGACTGTACACCATCATAAGAAGGATCAAGAGGCTTTTATTTACATATGCCATCTCAATTTTTAATAGGTTCACTATGGTGTACTATATTTACTATAATATGTAATTTAACCAAAATATTTCTTTCTTTCCTACCACTTTTTATGAACCACCCTTTTACAGTCATGCAGCTGTCTCTTTAGGAGAAATAACCTTTTAAAAAAACAAGTGGTCACTGTTGGTCGGGCAATGTGAGAAAATTATTTTTGATTATTAGTTCTTATAATACTGCGATCCTTAACCAATAAAAAAAATCCTGCGGTCGATGGGTACATGTAGGATGCGTTACGTTACTATAAACCACCATGATATTAAATGGATTCTTTCACATAATCTTTGGACTGTCGTAAGTGGCAGTTTTAAATTTCAAAGAAGTCATCTGGATGGTCTGAATGAATCGGCGCAAATTAGTCGCATACCAGCCAATCAAATCAGCATATTTAAACAATGTGACAAGATTTACCAATCAAATCACTCTTTTGCGAAATAAAAAATTTAAATAAAAAAAACAAAAAAATTATAAAGTATTAAAATAAAAGAGGAAAAACTTTTTTTACTTTGTTTTTATTCTTTATATTTTTTTGTTTTTTATTTTATTTTTTTTGTTCCGCAAACGAGTGATTTGATTGGTAAATCTTATCACATTGTTTAGATGTGTTGATTTCCTTGGTTGGTATGCGACTAACATGCACTCAAGCCACATACGTGCAGCCGCTTTAAAAGAGCATTACATCAGAATAGTGATTGGTGAGTTAATCGCTAGAGATATCGTTGATACATCAGAAAATCCATGCTGTTCCATTTTAGTGTTTTAGTCAGCAACATTATCGGGATACTTTAATTTTGTAAACTTGTCATATTGTTCTTCAACTTTAACCAATTTTCTCATGTCGTTAATGGTATTTCACCGTCCCAATCCTGTTTGAAGAAGCATAGACTTTGAAATATGATTTTAAAAATTGTGAAAGTAGGCACGAGCCCTCCCATTTGATTAAAAATGTGAGCTGAAAACAACAGAATATTTCTTTTAGTTGGATTAAAATAATCAACACTGGTTAATGTGTTGTTAATATCTTGTACTTTGAAATTTCTTGCATGTCAAAAATTATAGTATGCCTCCTTAAATTGTGTCTTTTGCCTAAATCTAGCTTAAATCTAAGTTCTTATTTTTCCCGAATATTGAATTTTCAATCATGAACGAAAGTCTATAACCACGAATCGACCTCCGCTAATTGTTGTCTAATCCAGTTGCGGTAAGATTGACTGACTTCACCTCATTACATTTAAAATAGATGATATAAGTTGGTCTGAAACACAGGGCAATTTTGGTAACGATACAGGAATAATTCAAGTATTATTGGATGATTTAATCTGACCTTTACTTGATGCTTTTATGCCTTCCAATGAATCACCTCTCTTATCCAGGAATTCATAAAATGTGGTAAGAGTCGAAAAATCTGTATCAGCAGATTCTCACATCCAGTATTGCTTTGATTATTCATCTAGTTAATTTAATAAAATATAAATGAGCCATATATCATTTAGAAGATGCTTAAAGTCTACTGCAGCTGTATCAGAAGTGATATAGTGGTGCCATCTATTGATTCATCTAACGATTGGTCTTTGAATATTAACTTCTTATAGTAAAATATAAATGAGCCATATGTCATTTAAAGGGAGCTTAAAGTCTCCTGCAGCTGTATGTGAAATGATATAATGGTGCCATTTATTGATTTATCTAACGAGTGGTCTTTGAAGGAAATTCTGTTCTGTCCTCTTCTTAAATAGTAAGTGACCATTTTTCTTTTTACAAAATAACTCACAAAAATAATCACCAAAAAATGGGTTATAATTATAAATAATTGAATAACTTAACCATAGATGGCAGCAATGTCACAAAAAATATGTTTTGTAATAAATTGCAGATTACTTCATTCAAGTGCAAGTGGCCGATTTATATAAACAAAAAAATACCTATTAAATGCAATCTATCGATTTTGCAAACATAAACTGCCCAGATATGCATATAGAGGACAATTCTACCGCTAAATTTTATCTTGATTGCACTTACTCTGAGCTCCTTATATATGCGAAGAGAATAATTTGTTAATGGGTGCTTTTGAATTTATTCAGTTAGTAAAGCAAAGCGAAGTAATTTTCGATGGATGGAAAGTAACCATGTAATGCCCTTATCTCCAAAAGAGAAGGTCAATCTAAATCCAAAACCCCATGATTACTATCTGAAACCGAAACAAATTGCAAGAATTTTATCTAAACCTGTCAGTCACTGGTTACGTTTTTTTTGCGGAAAACAAATTTTTCAAAATATAACGAAATCCTTCATGATTTACATCAGGTGTTCCTGGAATTTCAGGAAGCATATTGGTATTGGTATTGGTTTGCTTAATATATAGAAATTATGTGTATTTTAATAAAATGACAGTACTTCAGTCGCAACATAGAAAAATCTGGCCTCAAAATTAACAAAATATATAAGGTAAAAAAAAAGTTAAGACCCTGAATTTTACAATGGTCTTATTGTCTAGTATATACATTACGAATTTAGCTTGGGTTTTAAACCGATGGAGCATCGGTAATAGTATTAAATGTACAATTTTAGAATACATTTTATTACACGCTTCTTTCATTGTGACTGCCTCCCTTAGAATGTTATCACTAAATCCGAGGACACTTGCCTTCAAGTTTATATAAATTCTCCAGTTGGAAAATTCTGGTTTATATTCATCCAACGAATCATTAATTAATCTAATCGTTAAAAATATATTCTATTTAAGTTAAATCAAATCGTTAAAAATTTAATCCAGCATCTCTATTCAGGTCTGGAACACAAATGTAGGCGTTTGATAAGACGTTTAGGGTTAAATCTAGTATAATAAAATAATCCCATTAAACCTCGTTACAATCGTAATCCATCGTAATTACAACGTTAAACACTTTCAATCATAATATATAGCCATACCCATTCAATCGGTCCATTTTTCAATATAAACACCGAAAAAAAAATTGCCATAATATAAATCGGGGTTTTCTGTAATCTTTAATCAAAGTTATACCACGACTATATACTGGGGGATACATACTATACATATTATGAATAGCTATAAGAACATTCAAATTTTTTTTTTTCAACAACAAAAACATCATAAAACCCCATAAAATGTTATCAGTTTTGACAAAATTCCATAAAAAAATGGAAAATTTTCACAATATTCACAGAGTCTGGATAAATAGCGTCGTGTATGTTGTGAATAAAAAAAATATTGTTAAAAAATGTATTTTAATTTCCGGTACTATATGCGAATAGCAAACTACCAGCGAATAAGCACCAAATATTCATTATGCATGTATATATATATATATATATATATATATATATATATATATATATATATATATATATATATATATATATATATATATATATATATATATATACATATACATAAACATATTTACAGACACTATGATAATGATATTAAGGATGACAAAATATTAAGGATAAAACCACATTATTAGGAAGATGAACTGTATTGAACTTTATGTCTTCACATATTATGATTCCTTCGTATATATAAAGTGTTCCGTACATCTTTATGCCCTTATATAGCGTATGTATAATAGAGAGCTTTCAATTTGGTCGGTATGTTGATAAAAATCACACAAAATTTATTTAAATGAGATCCTAAAAAACGAATAGAAATGGTTATGGAGGTTGTCGCATTGTGTACATGTTACTATTTTGACACTGTTTTGGGTGTGATACGAGTAGATTCAAAACTAAACCGTATTGTGGTGTTAACTCGATGTATATGATATGTCCTTTAGAATTTTTATTTTTTTATTTTTTGTAATAACCACTTAATCTTCATTGTTCAATTTTGAAAGGTATATCTACATCGATTTCCAATTATTCTTTAAAATTAACCGTATCGTCTGTAAAAAAAACCTGATCACCATAACAATGAATTCTATTCATTTGCATGTGAATATGGACACAAAACTAGATACAATATATGGAAAAGACACAATCGGAAACAAAATGAATGGAAATAAGCTGAGATGTAGTCAGACAACTATGTATTAGAAAGAACTGATAATTTGTGTCTGCTATATTTACTGAGTATATGAGTACGTCGATGTTAACATGAAAGTTTACGTTCCGAGCCTGTCCGGTTAAGACAAAGTTTGATGATAAAATTCAGTTTAACTCTATCAAAATAATTATGTCAACAGCATTAATAGTTAAGTTCATTTGTTTCTCTATTTTAGAATTATCGGTTCTTTCATCTACAAATTCGTATAACTGTTTTTGTCTAAAGACTAAATATATTCCGCTGTTTAATAACAAGGAAACATTCATCATCAAACAAAGTGCTGTTGTGTGTTTCTATCGTAACTTGAGGCACCTAGGCGACACAAACATGCGATATTCTTAAACCTCCCAAATAGAACGGTGGTTGGCTCACACCATCAGAACGGTGGTTGGCTTTCATAAACCGTTTACGTAAACGTATCTTACACATATACGATTATAAACCGCTTTGAAATTGGAAATAGCATTTTTCAAGATTACCGCGGTCATTTACACTGTAAAGCAATGTATCTCTTTCGTGTCCACCCACAAAAAAATAACTTAATTGTAAGCCCAACCCACACAAATGTGTTGGTAAATAAAAATGTCAAAAATTGGATTTATTATATAAAATATCATCGTAACAAAAATCCAACCAACACAATTGTGTAACCTTTTGGAAATGTGATATAATATCTTATTTTAATATTGATCATTATCCAACTGATACAAATGTGTAGGTATGAAAAGGTTTTTTTAAATCAAATGGTTTTCTATTCGTATTTTTCTATAGTAAAATAATATTTATGCTTTGTGCCTCAGAAGACTTTTCGAACTAAACTTTTCAAAATTCGAAGCTTCTACTAGTGTCTCATAGGCGAAAGTTGAAAAGTCAATCTGCGAGGTTACTTTTCAAAGACTATTCATTTTATTGTGTGACGTGAATTAATGTTTTTGTTAATTTGTTTTAACGTTAGTATAAAAAAAAAACAAATGAAGAAAAATATAAAAATGGCCGGGTCGTACTCTGTTCGATGAAATTTTAATTGATTTTACTTTTTACCAAGCGCAAACATTTCATTTAGTGCATTTTATTAGCGCATTACCACATGAATAAGAAGTAAAATCTTTAAAATCTTTTAACTTTTTCTAAATTTTTAAAATCTTATTTTACAAAAGTTTAGTCGAATGTAAGGCACAGTCAAAAACTTTTGTACTAGTGACATCTGTTGGCATATTGCTTGAACAATATATTGAAAAGTTTAGTTTGAAAAGTCTTCTGAGGCACACAGCATTAATTGTAGTTTTGTAACCTACAAAAGTGACAACTTCATGATGGCCGATCCCTATAAAAGTAATTAAATATTAGTGCGTAAAAATATAATATTATTATACCTTAATTCATATTATTAAAGAAAAAATATTATATTTTGTATATAGGAATTTGGAAAATAAATTTAAATTACAATTAATGTGTAAAATATGTTCGAAAAGGAACATACACAAAAATGTAGGCTAGACACCAATGAAGATGAAAATGAAGATGAAGATAAAGATAAAAATAGCCTCACCGATCCAAAAACGACCGAAGATGATGAACCCAATGAATATGGTAGTAATGAACTGCAACCCAGAACGTTAAACGTATAACATCCAGGCCAATTTACATCACATTACCATTCAAAGATAATGAAAATCATCCATCGCACTCGAATTATGTCAAATCGCCATTAGAGTATTTTAATGCTTATTTTAGTGAAGATCATTTTGATAATGCCGCCTAAAATACTAACATATACCGTTTAAAAATGTATGGCACTACTGGTGGGTGGAATTTCATATCCACGCGCAAATATGTGTTGGAAAGCAAATTTTAGATTTGACATTTTCAAAAATTAAGGGATTCGTTAAATCAATTAATATAAACGAAACAACACCGGATTCCACAAATCTGTTCTGGAAAATAGAACCTCTGCTTAGTTCAGTAAAAAATAGGTGTAGAGTGCTGCCGAGAAAAATTGATCATTACTCTATTGACAAGCAGATGATGTGTAAAAAATAAACCAAGACCGGTTGGTTTGAAAAATTTTGTAGTAACGACATCCTGTGGACTGGTTGTAGATTTCGAAATATACTAAGGCGACAAGACCAACATTGGCGATCGATCATTGGGATTAGGCCCAGCTGTGGTCCTCCACCTGGTGAAAACTCTATCTAGGGAGAGTTTTATTTATTTCGATCGACATTTTACCACAGTGCCACTAATGTAAAAATTGCTTGATTTAGGGTACCGAGCAGCAGGTAAATATTTCTGCAAACAAATTTTTTTTTTTTTTTTGTATTAACCATTTTAATTTTAATTTTTAGAGACGATCATGGTAAATCGATTAAAAAATGTAAAATTTAAACCCGACAAAAAAATGAAGCGAGGCGAGTGCCAAGAATTTATCTTAACGAAAGGAACACATGAAATCACAGTTGTCAAATGAAAAGATGCAAAATGTGTTAGTGCCCTGTCGTCGATCGCGGGAACAATGGTCAATCGATGGGACAAAAAAGCTCACATGTATAAAAACGTTTCATGTCCCCATGTTATTGCAGAATATAACAAACATATGGGTGGAGTTGATCTACTAGATCAAATGATGGAATATTACAGATGTTTCATTAAAACGAAAATGTGGACATTGAAGGCAACGAACCATTTTATAGACTTAGCTGTAGTGAATGCATGGATGGAATATCGACTCGACTCTAAGGTTTGTAGTACGCCTAAAAAAAATTATGACCCTTTGGATTTTAAAATGGATGTTGCTAACGGCTTGATATATTTTCCTAAAAGGAAGCGACAAGATAGTAGTAACGAAAACGAGGAAATGGAACGCTCTCCTCGCCCCAGTAAACAGCGCTTCGCCTCTCCCAAGTATCACTGAACGATACGATAGATACGACCACTGGCCTATACAATCGTGTAAATCTCGCACGCGTGTACTTTGTGAAAAATGCAACGTATATTTATGTATTTCCGCAAAGAAAAATTGCTTCAAACAATTCCATGTGGAACTATAATTTTTCTGGCAGACCTATTTTAACCGCAATAACTGAATTAATGTGATTATATAGTTTATATATGATTTTGTATGTGATGTAACGAATTAAATAAATAAATTTTATTTTTTTAGTCTCTAACTAGCCTACACAAATGTGTAGGGGCCATTACACCAATAAAAAAATATTTTTTTGAAAAACCAAATCGATTTAATATTTAGGTAATTATTAACCTTTATCCAACGTTTCGTGAAAATCCACTGAGATTTAAATTTTCCGAACACCTGGGCACTTACAAAGCGACATACACAAAAGTGTTGGTGGGTTTTTAAATATGATTACGTATGTTTCGAGCATATTGGTTTGAAATGCATACACAAAAGTGTATGTTGGTTAAAACTTCATCTATAAAAACTTTCGACATACTTAACTAGAGCAATTAAAATTTACCTACACTTTTGTGTAGGCAGGACCTTGGTATTTGACAATCGAGTTTCTTGACAAGCAATTTTTTTAAAATCTAATTTATATTATTTAATTTTTATAGTTTCATATTTTTATAAATGTGATAAATTAATTAATTGTAAATTTCAGGCAAAACCTACTCTAATTTATTACAGCCTGCGGCTTGCAGAACTTATATTATTATATTATGAATTAATTAATTTATAATTTCAGATTAAAAATTAATTCAATTTATTACAGCCTACGGCTAAGAGCAATTAGTTAATTAATAGATTCTGTTTTCAGGAAATTTTGCAGATAACAGATGAATGGTGGCACACTGGAGTTGCTGACAAGAGATGCCCGAGTACAGAGAAGTAAAATTGTGATTGTCTTATGCTGACAGTAGTTCAAATTTAGCTACCGGGAAACCAAAGCAATTTTGTTATTACTGACATACCTTTCCTTTCCCTCTCCCAACAAAAAGTTACTAACTATTGGCCGACATGGTGTCTGTAACCGGGTCGATCTCAATTTATTAACTAATAGCCTGCCTAATCTTTCCAAGTTTATGTAAAAACGGGTGTTTGGTGGGCCCGGCCAAATATCCGGGAGATCCTGCTTAATGCTTGGTCGTACATTCTAAATCACTCAATCACTCAATCAATCGATAGCAGAAGCTTATTATAAATTAAGAGCTAAGAGTGTCTCCCTAGAGTGTCTCTCAGTGCTTTTCCGGAATTTGAAGTTTAACTCTTCTTTCCTCTTTTTTATATGTTCCTTTCACCTTAGTTTAGCATACAAAGTCATACCTAAGTATTTAGCTGTGTTTACATACGGGAATTTTTGTGAATTGATCATTATTGGAATGTGCTCAACTCTCAGATTATTAAAATTTACATATGTTGATTTAGTTTCATTCAGTTTAATACGCCATTGTTTTGTTCAATTGCATATCTTCAATTATGTTTTGTGCTGTCGCTAATATAGCAGTATCATCAGCAAATGTTACTATCGCAGTATCAGTATTGGACATGTCTCTTGTATATAGGAGATAAAAGATAGGCTTAAGGACACTACCTTGGGGGTACTCCTGCTGTTATTCTTTTTTAATTCGGAGTATTCATTCTCATACTTTACTCAACTGTCTGAAATATACGATTTCAATTACTCATAAATTTGTTTCAGCAGATCTCGATGCAGTTTGAATGCAAGTCCTTGATGCCATACCTTATCAAACGCTTGGGGCACATCTAGGAAAATCCCAGAGCATATTTGTGATTCAAGTGATTTTTCGATTAGATCGGTAATTCTGTGAACTTGTTCTATAGTCGAGGGTTTTTCCCTGAAACCAAATTAATATGAAGGAAAAAGGTTTCTTTCGTCTATTATTAGTTGCAGTCTTTTTACAATTAACTTTTCGAATAATTTCGATAGCTTTGGAAGCAGAGATATAGGCCAATATGAAGACTTTCCATTGAGCGGTTTGTTTGGTTCTAGAATCATTGCAACCTTCAATTGCCTTGGTACGTATTTAAATCGGATAGCTGCATTCATTATGTGCAATAATTTCTTCCATCCTTTTTCTGGTAAGCTTTCAATTATTTGACTCGTTATTAAGTCATACCTTGAAGACTTTTTAACGTTTAGGTGGTTCTTTATTTCCCAATTTAGTTCATGCATTGTTATAGATATTAGTCCGTGGTTGTCAATTAAACTAGAATGGGAAATTAATTAGATTTTCGAAAGAAGAAAAAAAATAAACTAAAATGCAAGAAAAAACATTACCGCAACCAAAAGAAAGGCTACTCATCACCTGAAGTTAAATATTGTCGATTATAGTAATCAAATAGCTCCAAAAGTGCTAGATAAAGAGAAGAAGATTCTTCCACCTCCTAAATAATTTTGTCAGCTGAGGTAATATCTGAGTCCACGTATCGTTGTTTTTAATTGGAAGGACCTGTAGATAGGGTCTTTTTAGGGCCTTGGTTGCCTTTCATAGAGAATAGTCTGATTTTTTTTATGTCCTGTCAGAATGTTTAGGTATTTAATGACTGACTAATTTCTAATCTCTTTTATTAAAGCTTTTAATTTATTGGCCAAATTATTAAATAGTCTCTTCGCTTCCGGTGTTCGATTTCTTTGCCAGTTTTTACGAGTTTTCTTTTATTTTTAATCATTTTTCTCACTTCTTTGGGATATGTACCGTTTTGATCTGTTTCCCTTATATGACTAGGAGTACTATCTCAAGCGGCACTTTGTATATTTTCTATCAGTTTGTCTAGTTCATCTTCTAATTGCTCTGGATTACGTATTGGGACTTGAAGATTAGTTTTCTCCTGTATAAGGTATATCCACAAAATTTACAATATGAGGAGTTTGTGAAATGAGTTTCTGATATCAAACATATAATTATCTATGTTTTGTTGGTTTACAAATATTTGTAGCTCTTGGATATGCTGTAATAAACCATTTGCATTCCAGGCTACTATTCTCAGCGTCTTAATTTGGCACTTCTTGCACCGTGATATTAGCCTAGTAACTTTTCTCAACGGCTCAATTTTAACTTTCAGGTGGAGAATTGCATTTATGTTATAGATTGTTTTTATAGTTTCTTTACTGTCGAAGGTTAACATGTACAGTGGAAGTCCTTTTCTGATAATTTCATTGTTTTCGTCCTTGTTTTCATTTTTTTCTTCATATGTATACGATTCAAACCCATCGGTGTTTAATTGAGTAGCGAGAGCTTTATAATCTTCTGATTCTGTTGTGTTGATTTTCCAGATTTTATTATTTAATGATACTACTTTATAGTCCTTGCTTACGACCGTTTTCAGTAGTTGCTGAATGTCATTATATTCTTTCACTCCTATTATGTTAATAGAAGGTGGAAGAATCTTATTCTATTTATCTAGCCCTTTTGGAGCTATTTGATTACTAGAAGCGACAATATTTGCTGATGTTGGTTCAACTATACAGGTGATGACTAGCCAAAAGGAAGGCTAGTCATCACCTTTTGGTTGCTGTATACTCTGTTTCTTCTTTCGAGAATCCAATTAGTTTCTCCTTCTAGTTCATTTTCATCAGTACACAATTCTATGCTGAGCGGTTGAAAATGTTTTTTTTTTAACATCGCGATCTCTGCTTCATCACTGTTTTGTTTCAATGTGAAGTTATGTCACACGACTGCTTTCATTGTTACTCTTAATTTGTTAAGTTTTTTCTCTTCTGCAGTTATTTTTCAAAACTTTTGACTTTCCTTCTTCCTTGCGGGTTCCAGCCAAATGATATCTTTGCTATAATTCTTGATGGTTACGTTAGGGTATGCGTCCAATTCATCTCTGTTTCTGTTTCCTATAATTTAGGTTTCTAA
This sequence comes from Tipula confusa, assembly GCA_963556175.1. Taxonomy (NCBI): domain Eukaryota; kingdom Metazoa; phylum Arthropoda; class Insecta; order Diptera; family Tipulidae; genus Tipula; species Tipula confusa. The sequence goes on from OY744475.1 coordinate 104,174,329, forward strand.
GTACTTCGTGATTCTGTGCAATTCGATGTTTTTCATAGTGTTCTACTAGAAACACTTCAATACTCGTCGAAGGCAATTATTTACGAACACCTGCGTGTTCTGTATATGCATTTTGTCGTGTTGCTGTGTCTTACACCCATATTACCGCTGATTTTACACACGAGTAGAAAATTCGTATCTTGCACAGAGGTTTCCAAATTTTTTGCATTTATTTATTTCTACGACTACCCCCACTCGTTTTACCTCGTTCAGAATATGTTTCAGAATGTTTGCTGCTGTAATATTCTTTTCATTTCTTTAACTGTTAAATTGACCAAAACGATAGTATGTCAGTAATTTTGCTAGTGAGCTTTCTTATACAGTAGTGTAGTGCTTGCATGCTTATATTTGCTGCAACCTTCTCATCAGTTTTGAAGTTCTCTGCAGTTTTTTTTCGATCATCCCTTGCCATTATCTTTTTTGATCTACTTTATTTTAAAAGTTTTTTAAAACAACCGGTCTGGAATCGCTTGTTAAAATCAATAGTTATTTGTATTATGATTATAAGAAATCTCCGAAAATAATACCATCCGAAGCTTGGAGCTTATAATATTTAAAAACTCATCCACATTTTATGCACATGTCAAGTAGGGTTAAAAATCACAGAACAATGTCACATAAACTTACATACGAGGATCACCTCATATACATATAAATGATGATTTAATTTTACATTACGTATGCATACGTACAATGTATCGCTATTTTGTATCCATCTCATTTTCCAATATCCATACAAAAATTACATTCCATCAACAAAATTGTTAAGGCCGACAGTCAAACAAAATCAAATAACATAAAAGCTAGAAAATCAAAGAAATTTGAGATTTTTCCAAAAAAAAAAAGTTGACCAAAAATGGATACGTGAATTAAATTTCAAAAATAGGATCCATCTCTTGTATGGATATATACAATACACAATAGATATGTTGAAATCATTCGGTGTACACACACACACACACATATATACAAATATTTATGTTTGTCATATCATTATTATGGAAATTATTTTTCTTTCTGGAAAACGAACAAAAATACAATTTTTTTTGTTTCGTTTCTTCTGCTCATCGTTTCATTCTATAAACGTGCAAATTTCCATGGCAAATGGTCTTTGAGCAACGACGAACTTTTCTTGTAATACTATTTTTGATGTTGTATATTATTATAATTTCAAAGATAAGATTTTGTGTAAAGATACACATAAATGAGTATACTAATATATGCACATGACATATATGAAGATGTACAGTCATGAGCTAAAGTATTTTGAAAAATCCGGATTTTAAATTTGAATGGAGTAATCTATGAATAGATTTCTTGAATAGTGAGAAGTTGCAATAAAAGTGGTTTAGTTACAGCGTTAATCCAATGTAAAAAACATTTTTACAATTCTTTTTCAAGAAGTTTGGTCAATGTTCGTTTTGTGAGGTAATAATTACCGATCTTACAACCTATAGTTCCAACTTATTCTGCTGATCAATTGAAATAATCATTTCTTGGGTTGACGCATGATTGCGTTATTTTATGTAAACATTATATTCAGTGTTAGCATGCAGCATCGACCTAAAAGCAAAACGGACCCTGTAGTTTTTTTCAAGACTTAGAACTTTCAAATAAACCCCATAACCGAGTAGTTATGGCTAGAGACTTTAATGCATACCACCGTTTGAAATTTCACGAAGACCAACAGCTTTAAACCCGTCCTCAACTATATCATAATCGCAAGCAGTGACATTCTGGTAAATCACCCGATGAACCAACCTTGTTTGGTTCCCGGTAGAATTCGTTCAAGTATAGACTTAATTATCTATAAAAGTGATTAAAAAATCTCAAATGATTTGTGAATGGTTTGTGTGAACCGCACTATCCAGTTCTTTTTGAACTAGGTACCAGTCTAATAATTATACGTTCGGCTCCAGCTCGGGAAAAATCGTATGGAAATCATTCCGTGATTACATCAATAATAACTTTACCAATGATACTTAAATCTATTTTCCAATTCGGAATCCATAGACACTAGCATATCGTATATGGTTAATATTCAATGTTAGCAATAAATTCCTCTTCCTCAATAATCCCTTTACCGATCCCTATACACTAGATCGATTGCTTCGATAGACGTATGCGGATATAAAATATAAAAAATATCCGCATAGTAACCAATCAAATCAACACATATGAAACATCTGACTATAGCGTCACCAATCAAATCACTCGTATGCGGACAAAAATCTCCGTATTCCATTTAAAAACCCATTTAAAAATTTGTATCTTCGTTTTTACTTTGTTTTTATTTTTTTATGCATCATTATATCCGCAAACGTGTGATTTGAATGGTGAAGCTAGTCACATGGTTTATATGTGTTGCTTTGATTGGTTATTATGCGGATATTTTTTATATTTTATATCCGCTTACGTACTTTCGGAAGGATTAGGAGGGAATCAGATAGGAGAAGAAAGGAATAAAAGTTTTCAGTTTTCTACTTTTTTACTTTTGATATTAAGTTTGAATCTCTGTATTAATTGTAAATCTGTAATTCTGTACCATTTTGTAATTGGTCCAAACATTTCAAATGTGTCAAAAATAATGAAGCTAGATTTACCAGTAAAAAAAGGCGGCGAATAGCCATCAATTCGATCAGAAAAAACGCGAGATTGAAATTTGTTGGTTTTAACTTCAACCCTGTTGGCTTCACACCATTCAAGAATAGTATTGAGATCTCACATAAGTTGATCATTCATAGCCATTCTTTCTGCGGTAAATTTATTTCGCGATGAAAAATAAGCTAAACAATTAGAGGTGGAAATTGGACAGTCAGTAGCATTGAAGTATATTGGATGAGAGTTGCTGATAAAAGATCATTGATAAAAATTCGAAAAAAGGTCGGAGAAAGGGCGGATGCTTTAAGGACAACAGCGTTTAAAAAATGTGGAACAAAACTCACATCATCTACCATTCGTTGAGTTTTGCTGCAAAGAAGAAAATTCTCAATCCATGAAATTAACGAACCGTGAAAGCCCACTGACCTCAATTTGCATAGCAAACTCTTCCGATTTAATGCCTTTGAGATATCTAGTACACTAGATTTGTGATTCACGATAATTAAGTTAATGTGGCACCATTAATTAAGTCACCTGCTGAAGGCTGTCCACAAAAACCTTACTGACGATCGAAAATTAGAAGATTATCTTTTAAATATTGTATCATTTGGAAATTGATTATAGGCTCAAGTTCTTTGACGATAGCGATCGGGTGATATTTTGAAGCATCAGATTTGTTTTTTTAACACAGGTTGTATGTAAGCAGTTTTCCAGATGGTAGAGAGGATGTGAGAAAACATAGATAAACATAAAGATAATCGAGAGAGTTAGGCTAGAATCAGCTCAATTCGAGTTTGCAACCAACTTTCGGGCTAGGAAAGTTTTTTCTTGGACAGTAGAAAATATTATGTCCCCATCTTTCAGAGGTTATAAAGATGATTTCTTACTATCGAAGAGGTCTTCTTCGACTTTACAAGGAAATGATGAAAAGGTGATATGATCAAAAGATTTGGGGGCGGGGGGTCGAAGTCCTAGATTTATACCTCCTTGAGGTGCTTCCTGGGTCACGTTAAATGAATCAGGCGGTGTTGTGGAGACGAGCAGAAGAAATCTGGTTTATAGTCATGGACACATGTCAGGACGAGTCATTGGCGCCTCAAAACCAATACCAAATCATCGTCTGTTCTCCTGGTTAGGTGCGGCTGAAGTGGGCGTCTGTGTTGTATCAAGGTTTAAAGGTCTTGTATCAAGGTTATATTAGGGTTTAAAGTCATAAACCCTTATCAAAGGCCTAGGATTACCATATCGGATTCATAAAAAAATCGACCTCGGAAATTGTACATGGACTATGCTTTAAAAATGGGAACATGAAACGTGCTTAGCCTCTTGAAACCTGGAGATCTCCAGATCCTTTCGAACCAAGCAAATAGTTACACATTAGACGTGCTTGCACTACAAGAGCTTAGATGGTATGGGAGTAGGATCCATGACACCACCAATGGTTACACTGTTCATTACAGCGGCCATCAGAATGGAGGAGAACTTGAAGTTGGCATCCTTATCCATCAGCGCGCAAAGCATCGTAACTTCCGCCAACATGCGAATTTGCACGGTCAGGCTCCGCACTAAGATATTCAACATCACGATCGTTAATGTACATGCATACCCACCAAAGATAAATCTGATGACATCAAAGATTTCTTCTTTGTCGAGCTGGAGGAAGTCCTTAATAACATACCGCACCACGACGTTAAAATCATCGTGGGCGACTTTAACGCATAAACCAGTAGGAATGCAGAAAATACCCCGTACATCGCTCCTAACAGCCTGCATCTAACTAATAACAACAACGGCCAACGCGTCACTGACCTGGCAATAACGTACAACTTAGTTGTATCAACTACGTTTTTCCCACACAAGAGAATCCACAAAATAACGTGGAGATCGATTGATGGAAGAACGGAAAACCAAATCAATCACGTCATGGTGTCTAAGAGACACTCTACCAGCATATCCGACGTCAGATCTTGCAGAGGTGCAGACATGGCCAGCGATCATGTGCTTGTCATATTTTAGTATAAGTGCAAATGTCATCTACGTTCAACAGACAAGCACAAAAGACCGTTCGATGGAATTATATCGATGCTTTAAAAGATTAAGCGTCAATGCAGATTTACCAATCAGCTATCACTAATTATTTAGACCAACCCAGTAATAACGAAGAAGCTCCTTCTAATTTCTAGAAGCAGTGGCACGCTATATAGTCAGCCATAACCACCGCGGCACAAAGTTCCATCGGAAAAAGACCTCCGAGGTCCCGCAATGTTTGGTTCGATGATCAATGCCGAAGAGTTGCCGAAAATAAACGAAAGATTCGTGAAAAATGGTTGGCTCGCAACACTAGAAGCACTCTAGCAGAATAGCTCCGCACTAGGAAAGCTACGACTAAATATGTTCGACAAAAGAAGCGCGATCATATGAGATCTTGCATCAAAAATATCAGGTTTCAAGCGGAAATAGGAAACTCAAGGGACTGTTTTGCCAGAAATCTAACCAAAGATTTCCACCCAAGAAGTACAGCCATCAAAGACGGAAATGGAGAGCTGAGAACAAACGTGGCTGATGTTTTCTGAGTATGGCAAACCTACTTTCAAAATCTGCTAAATCGGAACGACGAAGTGACCCCCATTTGAGCAATAGCTCCTCCAGGTGAAGAGGTCCTTGTTGAATATCACACAGTAGAGGAAGTAGATGCAGCTATTAGCAGATCACACAATAGAAAGGCACCCGGTCTCGACGGAATCCCCCCAGAATTGATTAAGTTCGGAGGCGCTACTCTTGCAACAAATCTATAAGATCTCTTCATCTCTATTTGGGACGAAGAAGAGTTGCCGGAGAATTGGAAGACTGCACTCATATGTCCACTGAACAAAAAAGAAGATCGTCTTAAATGTGGAAACTACCGTGGTATCGCTCTGTTGAACACTGCTTACAAAGTGTTGGCTAATGTTGTACTTGCCAGACTTATCGCTCTCGCCGAAAACACCATTGAAGACTATCAATGTGGTTTTCGTCCCAACCGATCGACCACTGACCAATGTTTTACCATGAGGATGATCTTGGAAAAATGTTGGCAGTACAACAAAACCATACACCAACTGTATATAGACTTCAGACAGACATATGACAGTATAAACCGCGAAAAACCCGCTCATATGCCTAGGAATTCCAGAGAAACTCGTTTTTCTGTGCAAATTAACAACCTCTGGGTCTGTATGTAGAATCGTAATTGAGGGAGCTATGTCAGACCCCTTTGAAATAACATCTGGTGTTCGACAGGGAGATGCACTCGCGCCTGTGGTGTTAAACCTAGCGCTTAGAGAAAAAGCAACATTGAAACTTCGCGCTGTATATTTAATAAATCAGGTCAAATTCTTGGATATGAAGATGATATCATGCTTCTGGTCCGAAGACCTAGAAATGTCAAGGACAGTTTCATACAGCTCGACCACTGCGCAAGAAGACTTGGTTTGGAGGTGAACAGAAGCAAAACAAAATGATTATCAACACCCAGGAGCATCTCCATGATAAATCTCGGCATTTGCAACCATAACTTTGATAGCGTCGAAAACTCGCTAAGAGCGAAAACGCTCTTAAATACCTCGGGTCAGTTATAACATCGTCGAATGATATGCAGGCAGAAATAAAAGCGGACAGCGAGTTTTCTACGCCCAATCGAAATTATTGCGATCTAAACATATGTCGCAGTCGTGCAAGCTCGCACTTTATAAAGTACTCATAAGACCTGTGCTGGCTTTCGGAAGCGAGAGCTGGACCATGACCTCTAACGATTGTAAATTGTTATCTTACTTCGAAAGGAAGGTTATTCGCTCAATCTCTGGTCCAATCAAAGTCACGGACAACGAATATCGGATTCGTATGAACCACGAGATAAGGCAACATCTTGGAGGCTGCGATATTATCGGATTCATTAAATCCAATCGAGTTAGATGGCTCAGCCACGTTACACGATCTCCACAACAACGAATGACTAATAAAGTGTTCCATCAACAACCAGCCAGTGTTCGTCGTAAAGAAAGACCCGATTGCGCTGGCGTGTCGACGTCGAACAAGATCTACATACATTATGATATTGTAACTCGAGGACAAGAGCAATGGACCGAGATGGATGAAGCACCTTAGTGCGGGCGGCAAAATCCAACAAAACAAAGCCAATGGATTTAAAGTTATAAAAATTCAAATAACCGTTCAACGCTATTAGAGATTTAACGACAATGTTCAAGGAAGTTTATTAACCTTTGAAAGTACCTTTAAATATTGCAATAATTATATTGAACTATATAGAAAATGGCAACCTACTTCATTATCGCAAAAAAAACATCGCAACAAATATATGGCAATACTTTTGTCGCAATACAATCATATCGCAAACGAAAACAAAGTAGCATCAATATTTCGCTTACACAAAAATATTTAGTCATATGTTTTCCTCATGCTACTATGATCGCAAACAACGAAATCCCAACACAAAATATCACAAACAAATATTTCGGCACAAAATTTAATTGATTTCATTATAAATTTGACTGTAAATCAGTAAAAGACCCCAAATTCTAATTTGGAGGTGTATAACTAGATGTTAGACGATATTTCGCCATTCATATCATTTACAAAATTCCCTCACATTGCGCAAAATTTCTTCCTTCTTGTTTAAAGAATTCGTCAACAAAAGCCAAACGCGCTTTGCAAGTTATTAATGTATATTTCCTAAAGATAGCAAAAAATAGATATAATTATGCGAAATTACAACCAAAATATAGTTTTTCACAAGGACTAGATAGGAACACTAAAACCATAATCGAAATTCAGGCAGGAAATAAATTTACAAAAATAAAATATTGCATATATGTCATCAAAAATGCGGATTTTTGATGACATATGCAATAATTATATATTTGTAAATTTAAAACGATTTCTGCGTTAGTTGTGGTTTGCAATATTTTTGTCTGCAGAATAATTTTTTGCGTCTTTACTTTGATGCCGCTTTCATGAAAAAATTCTGCAGAATTTTTTCAGTAATATTTCTGCGGCAAAACATGACGGAATTAAATATTGTTTATCTTTTTTAGTAAATTCCGAAAGTGTATACCAACTTAAAATTGAATTTTATTATTTATTACTAAAAAATTACTAAAAAAGATAAACAATATTTAATTTTCGTCATGTTTTGCCGAAGAAATATTACTGAAGAATTCTGCAGAATTTTTCTATGAAAGCTTCTTGAAGCGATTTTATTAACAATTGATAAAAGAGCATTCGACATTTTTGTGGTGCGGTTATTTTGCTTGCTATAATTTATCTGCCAAATTTTGGATGCGAAATTATTTTATCTGCGAAAATACGGTAGGGAGGCATAAAAATCTTCTTGCTAAACTTATTGGCAAAATATTTTTCAGTCATTTAGTTTTAAATCAAGGATAATTAATGACAAGGGTTTGTTAGTATATCATTTCCAGCAAAAAAGGTTACTCCGAACAAATTACATATAAAGAACAACTTATGATCTAGAAACTGGCATGAAAACAGAGACTTTTGCAACGACAATTTGATACTGTTAAGTATTAATTTTTTATACGAATTTTAAGGTTTCTTGATATTAAGAGGTTAGGATATATTGAATGATAAGGTTGATAAAAAAATGTATCGTAAGTTCAATTTCAGCTTTAGTCTGATGCAGTCTTGACATTTTATTTGTTTATGCTATGTACATAATATAACCAAACTTTGATAATGAAAACCTTTTTTCAAATACTTTTGCCTATTACTGTATTATATATATATATATATATATATATATATATATATATATATATATATATATATATATATATATATATATATATATATTTAAATATATATATATATATATATATATATATATATATATATATATATATATATATATATATATATATATATATATATATATTATAGATAAAACTAGGGTTCAATTTCACATTGTTTTTTTTGTGTAAATGGTATCGGATTATCATATCATTAATTTACATAAATATTTTTATGTTATTGTTTCGATAGCAAAAAAATAGATACCAATTTTTTGATCGAACTTTGTATTAATTGAAAATTAATTTTTTTACTTTTATATGTTTCGAGTTTGTATTATGCCTACATCGGGAAACATATTTTTCAAGATGAGATAAGATAAGAGAAGACACGTACCATTTTTTCGATATAATCAAGAAACCAATTTATTGGGTGGTTTGGCAAATCTGTGTTATACATTTAATGAAACATATGTTTGGCATCGATTCGAATTAATATATATATATATATATATATATATATATATATATATATATATATATATATATATATATATTTATATATATGTATATATACATATATATATATATATATATATATATATATATATATATATATATATATATATATATATATATATATATATATATATATATATATATATATATATATATATATATATATATATATATATATATATATATATATATATATATATATATATATATATATATATATATATATATATATATATATATATATATATATATATATATATATATATATATATATATATATATATATATATATATATATATATATTTATATATATATTTGAACAAATTCAGGAAACCTTGAGGCAGATCACCGGAATTTTCCGATTTTGAACTGTCAAGAAAATCGAAAAATGATTAGATAAATTGGAGAATCCTGTAACTCTAACGGCAACCACAACAACGCTGGTCACACCTAGAGATGAACAAGACGTAAAGGATAGCCGCTTACCTGATTCTGTAAAGGAATTATAGATATTTGATGGTAATCTTACTCAATATCTCATGGGTACATAATGTGAATAACATATTGGGCGATTACAACATTCTACGCAATAAACCGATAAACCGTGCTATACTTCAACTTATCCGTCAAAAAATCAGAAGCAATGCTGACTCCGCAGTAATTTCGTATAATATTTTTGATGAAGAATGGGCGTCCATTAAAAAATGCCTGTCATTGCATTACGTCGATAAAGGGGATCTACGTACACTGGAGCACCAATTCAGTACTATATATCACAAAGATATATGACAGTGGACGAATTTTATGCTTCCGCCAATTAGGGACTATTCGCAAGAAACCATTAAAGTATTGGTTGAAACGTATCGCAATCGAGCGCTGGACGTGCTCATCCACGGATTGAATGGTGACCTATCAAAAATGGTGATCAACCAAAAACCAACCACATTACCTGAAGCGTACGCAACTTGTTTGGAAATTCAGAACCTGAATTTTAGAAACATAGCCATACACAAACGAAACGTGAACATTGTAATAATGGCCCCTATCAATCAGATCACATGGCCACAACTAGCTTCTCCTAAAAATGATACCGTACTACCACTTCAACGGAGAACCCTGGCATACAATATTCAACATCAGAACACCCCATATGTCAACCAGAATTTGTGCAATTCACTATCAAGGTCGAATTATCCCAAACCACCAGTACCAATGGATGTTGATCCGTCAATTCAAATGCGGCAAGTAAACTATATCAACGATCCTATCTAAAATTACTTCAACAGTGAAACGTGAACATTCTCATCTGCATGAACAACGGAAGCAACAACGAAGTAACAATTAAGAAACGCAAATTGAAGAAGAGTATTATAACCAATTGGCATAAGACAATACCGAGAATGAGATCTCCTATAATGAACAAGATTTAAGGGATAACTCTAAGGTAAATACGATTGGCATCGTATTATAGGCGGTTCATCCGCGATTTCGCGCTTATAGCTAAGCCGTTAACCAACTTAACAAGAGGACAAAATGCCCAGATTTCTTAAACCAAAAAGAGTTCGAAGCGTTTCGCAATATCAAGGAGCTCCTGTCCTCTACGGAAATTTTAATTTTTTCAAATTTTAGCAAACCTTTTTTGCTAACTACCGACGCTTCTGCTGTTGCGATTGTATTATCTTAAAGAGATATCGAGAAGGACCGTCCGATCACCTACATCTCCAGGTCACTAAATAATACCAAAGAGAACTATGCAGCAAATGAGAAGGAAATGTTTGCCATAATATGGGCTCTGTATAATCTTCGCAACTACCTATATGGGGTCCGAAAAATCAAAATTTTGACAGAACACCAACCACTAACGTTTACATTTAGCAATAGGAACAACAATCCCAAGCTGAAGCAGTGGAAAGCTCGACTGGAGTAATACAATTATGAGCTGGTTTATAAACCCGACTGTATCAATAAAGTTGGCGACGCGCTTTCAATACTGGAACTTGAAGCTAACACATTGTCTACGATTCGAACTATTCACAGTGCAAATGAAGATTCTACCGCACTAATTCCAATCTGTAATGCGCCCATCAATGTTTTCCAGAATCAGCTGATATTTCAGAAAGGTTATGATATCTATATTCATTATGAGCCCCATACCTCCTATCACCGACACTTTATTAACCTACCGGAGCTCACCAAAGAAGGTTTATGCAGGGTCCTAAAAGAACGACTACACCCAACTATTATCAACGGAATCAAAATCGCAGAAGAGTATATTTCAATCCTACAAAAAGTATTTAAGAAAAGTTTTTCTACTGTAATATGCCTAACGCAAAGAATTATTGAAGATATAGGGAATAAAGAAAACAAATTCTCCATCATACAAGACAAACACAAATGAGCACATCGGAACCATACGGAAAACCGGAAATAGATTCTGGAATGATACTATTTTCCACAAATGGCCAGGTTGATAATGAAGAGTCAAAATGAGATAATCCGCAACAATAATCAGCAATATAAATTCAATATGGCCTTAACAAATACCGTTCAACCAATGGTAACTTAGTTCAACAAAATTACTAACCATTTGCAGGAAGAATCAGAGGAAAACATTCGCCAAGTACTTTTCAATCGACTCACTATCCTAAAAAATTATATATGGGAGATCGTCCTAGCTGCTGAACTAGCCAAAGGGAAAATCGTCAACACAAATTTATTAAGCAGAGGTCAAATTAGTCGTTTACTAACGGAAATGGAAACCCTACCCTACTCCAATGAAATAGAGGCACTCGAATATGCTGGACCGATAATGCTTGTAAAGGAATCTATCATACCTAAAACTAGCAGGTAGGACTAAAATTACATCAATCTACGTTCAACTTCCAGCCACAACAAGCATATTTACATTGAATTTAATGAACTTCTTCTCAACTAATATGAAGTATTTGGGATCATCCAGAAATGCCACATATTCGGAGAAACGACTATAGTCAACTTAAATGGACTAAAAACAATAAAAGCGAATCATTGTATCTACCAACTGATTGAGACGGTAACAATCAACAATCCCACCTTTGTAAGCAAGGAAGTAAAATCATTCCAAGTACTACCCTCCGTATTACGCACCAACATCATGAGCAAAGGCGTCGAAAATGATTTCTAATACTTACATAACCTATATCTAGATAACACTGTGCAATTACAAGAGCTTTTCATCGAACATAAAGAGGCGCCTGTCACTGACATCATCATAATAGACGTTAATCGTTCACGGGCTGAATGATATCAATACCATTCAATTTCAGCAGAAAGAATTGTGCTAGCATGTCGCGATATTGAACATCAGTAACAGTCACTTGCTTGACCAGCCTCATTTTCAAAAAATGATACCTCCAGCCTAAAATCCGCACGTGATACGTTGTGGATGTTTTTATTTTTCGACAATAGCACGTGGGTTTTTTGAACCCCAAACATGAAAATTTTGGTGATTAACAAAGCCATCGAGGTGAAAATGTGCTTCATCGCTTAAGATGATTTTGCTCGAAAAATCAGCATCCACTTGTTGATGTTCAATAATCCATTTAACGAATTCTCTTCGCGGTGCATGGTTATTAGGCTTCAGTTGTTGTGTTAATTGAATTTTGTAATCATGAAGAAACAGATCTTTTGTGATTATACACTGTAGAGAGCTTCTTAAAATTTGCAATTCTTGTTCACGCTGCCGAATTGATGTTCTGGGATTTTCACCAACACTCTCACAGACTGCTTCGATATTGTCATCTGAACGGCTTGTTTTTGTACGACCAGTGTGTTTAGCATCTCCCACTGATCCAGTCTCCCTGAATTTTCCAATTAACCTCTTCACAATTGACTAAGCTAAACACTATTTCAGCCATATTTTGTATGAAATTTTCGAAGTGTGGTTGGCGGCCACACTTCGAAAATTTTGTACAAAATATGGCTTCATTATTCTTATCATTCATTATTTTTGAGATATTATTCAATGATAAAAACACGTTGCTGTATTGTGTAACGCTCCATTTTTACTTATGTCAAACTGTCTATTTTTAGGGTTGCCAAACGGCGGCAAATTTAAATCTTGCGTTAGTTTTAGGATACCCTTTATATATATATATATATATATATATATATATATATATATATATATATATATATATATATATATATATATATATATATAAATATTTTTATTTTTTTTACTGATGCTCCTCATGGTTTTCAAGAAAAGAAACGCAGAAAGCTCAATTAGTTCTCTGGATCGCATATTTCTTGCAAGTCTTTAAATATCGTAACACGAAGTAGTTTTGTCAACTTTTATGTGTAACCATTAGTAATCCTTTTGATTTGGTAACTGATATAAGAGTTTGACCGAAAAATTTCGTAGCATCAAGGGGTAAATGCAATTTTTGGTAAGAGACTTTGGTAGAAGATAAATCGCGATTAAAAGGACAAATCAAACCACCAAAAATACGACCTTTATTTTCAAAGCATCCGTTGTATTACCATCCGATTTTTTCAAGCATTATGTCGGGACTTCGCTTTGAACAAATTTTACCATTCTTCAATGTCAATTCTGAAATAGGTGAAAAACACCTAAGCAAAATAAGTTTATTTGTAAAATTATTTGCTGGCCGATGGCAAGCATCTAATAGGCCAAACAAGCACTTGTCACTGAATGAATGTTTGTTGCTGCTTTACAGTCGCTTACATTTTAGGATGTACATCAAAATTAAAAAATCTGAGTATGGCATACAATTTTTTGAGCTATGCGATCCAAGTGGATATGTTGCTAACCTAAAAATATATGGCAGAAAACAAAATACAGATTAAATATGCTCAAAAATTAACTCTCTGGTTTTAAGATTAATGGAGCCATACCAGGAAAACGGGCATAGAGTTTTTATGAACAACTACTATAATACCGTATCGTTAAGTAACGTATTATTATCTCATAAGACCCATACTTAAAGGAGCTTATTGCAAAAAACTCAAAAAAGATGAACATGTCTGGCTACGGAAAGGAAATATCTTTGTTTCTAAATGGAAAGTTAAGAGAGACGTCCTTTGTATAAATACTGCTTATCATCCAGCCATTGCTGTAGCCACAAACAGTTAAGGTAAAAAACGAAACAAACCCATCGAAGTCGAGGAATGCAACCAAAATAAATTATGCATTAATATCAATACTACATAATTGAATAGAGCGTAAATATCAAAAATAGACCTTATTGGCATTGCCACATAACAAAGATACAAAACCATTCCACCGAGCAATTGGCGCAGTGGTTAAAGCTGCGGTGTTTGGGACGGGAGATACCGGGTTCGAATCCCAACGGAGGAGGGTTGCAAAAGAGATTTTTCATCACCTGATTACGATCGATGATGACGATGAACACAACTATGACCCCTATTGGAGTGCAGAATCCATGGGCCAAACCATCGTCCATGTCTTTACAGGATGGCTGGAGCAATACAATGTGCAGATGGATTCAAAATCGAACCTGTATTCGTGCGTCCTCGATTTGGCTGGTGACGGCGTAAGGTAGGACGTTAAAAATTAACCGCCAAAGAGTTAGGAGAGCTTCGGCCCCCAAAAAAAGATTGATTCCTACATTTGTGAGATTAAACCAAAATTAATGGGAAACCATACATATTATGGCTATTTCATCTTGAAAACAGATTGATTAGTTCCTAAAAAATCCACTGGTCATTAACATGCCGACTCGTTCTGTCGTATTCTTTCTTTAAGTTGTTACTGAGTTGCTACTGTTGGCCCATTACTTGATTTTTACAAGGATAAGTTTTATCTTTTTAAAGCAAAAAATACCCAGAGATGACTATTCATGTAAACAATTAGTTTACTATATTATGTTTTGGATCCTGAATGTACAGAATGTACAGAATTGGACCTTACACACTACCTTGTGGTACTCCTGCTAATATTTTCGTCAATGAGGAGTATTGATCTTCATATTTTATCCGAGAATGTCGATCAGCTAAGTAAAATTTTAGAATCTGATAAGACTGTTTTGGTAAATCTCGATGCAGTTTATATTTTAGTCCTCTGTGTCATACTTTATTAAAGGCTTGTGCGTATGTTACATCCAAGAAAATACTTGATCATATTTTTTTGCTTTCCAGCGCATCATCAGTTATATCTGTGATTCTGTGGACCTGTTTTACAGTCGAATGCTTTTCTCTGAAACCAAATGGGTGGGGAGGAATAAAATCTTTTTGTTCTATGATTATTTTGAGTCTCTAAAACAGAAATTTTTCGAATAATTTAGAAATAGTTGGAAACAAAGAATTCGGCTTATACGATTTTTTGACTTTAGGTGGTTTGCTTGGTTTTGCTATCATTATCACTTCTGCAACTTTCCATTATTGTGGAACATAGTTAAGTCTGAATGTGGCATAAATTATTTGAAGTAGCTCGTAATCCTTTTACAGGTACTGCTTTAACTATTCTTCCTGTAATTAGATCATACCCAGGAGATGTTTTTAAGTTTCAGTTATTGCTGATTGCAACTTTTTCATCTGTAGCTTGTCTTGGAGGAGGTTTGAATGTATCTCCAACATATGATGAAAACAAATCAGATTTGTCCGTTGCACTTCTAGCCCAAATTCCATCATCACGTTTAATTGTAGCTACTTGCGTTTTAGGCCTGTTTAGACTTTTTGTGGCTTTCTTTATGAAATAATTGGTATCTTTTTGACCAGTAAGGCCATTCACGTAATTATAAATCGATTCATTACTAGTTTCTTTAATTAAAATTTTTTATTTATTACTTAGATAATTGAGTATCGTTTTACTTTGTGCATCGTTTCGATTCTGATTTTCTTTTCTTGCTTTTCCTTTTGTTTTTTAAAACTTAATCTGTTTAGTTCTTCTTCATCAGTATAAAATCTTTCAATTGTGTCTACCTCATTGCTAGTCTGAGGAAGGTCATCAGATTATTCTTAGTTTTTTTCATAGATCATCATTATCGTTAACGTGATTAAAATGATTTTTAGTTGAAGGTGCTGATGATATTGTAAGCTTAGAGCTTCTTGAAAAGGATTACCATCCAGTAAAATAGTTAATCCACCCCAGAATCCTTTGAGCCGACCTCCGAAGAGAGTGGAAAATTCGTCTGCAAATCACCTATTAATAATCAAACTCAAAAATAAGTTCATATAAATGTGTGTTTAAAAGTAAGGCACCCGGTTGCAATGCCTCATTTTTTACTCTATTGATCAAAATCAACAATAAGTTCAAGTTTAGGGTTAATATTGACAGCCTACAAATCAATACAATTTTAAATTTAGATCGAATGCTTTTAAACGGCAAAGGATTCAGTTTTCATTAAATTATATGCCCAGAATACAAAAGATGTTTAAACCAGAGTTATACTAAAAAATTTAAAAAAACGCGGAGCTAATTATATATATATATATATATATATATATATATATATATATATATATATATATATATATATATATATATATATATATATATATATATACAAGATAAATTACAGTAATTAATCGTTTCCCAGTGAAGTTAATTAATTAGCTAAATTAAGACGAAATTCTAAAATTAGCACCCTTTCGAATTAAATTAAACGAAATTTAATATCATTACTATGTAAATAAATCCGTAAAATTAGATTTGATTGAATTTTATTTCGATTATGCGAATCATATCGGTTTAATTGTGTACTATGTACTCGTAAATATCAAATTTTATTTTTTTTGCTTTTCTTTGACACCCTAGATCCATAATATTAAAAGAGGCTAACGACTCGAACCACTCTTCATTTTTAAAGAGAGAAAATCTATTGTACATGGAAAGCATTTCTTTTTTTTCAATTAACCCATTAAAATGTAAATTTAAGATAAAAATTAAAAAAAAAAAATTTAAATTACGAAAAAGGAGGAAAAACAAAAGGGTTGAAAGCATTTTCCATTTTCTATTATGTTTTTATAAACAACATAAATTTTATTTTTCTTGTCGGTTTTGTTTTTTTCTTTTTTTTTTTTGCTTCTGCCATGGTGCGATGGTGTTATCAAAATATAAACAACAACAAAAAATTAAATTGAATTACGAAATTATATTTTCGAGCAATACCGAACAAAAAAAAAAATAATTTTATGTTATCGTTTCTGGTTAATGCATTCCGAGATGCTATATGTGTACATCTTTTGTTGCTTTGTTATTTTCCCGCAGTAATTAAAGTCGCATCAAATAAAAGCGATTTGTAATTGTAAAAACCAAGGAAATGTGAAAAAATCGAAGAAAAATTCAAAAACCATTATGGAAAATATGTAAAATGAAACATATTCCGAACATGAGAAATTTTGTCTTGGAAACGCACTCAAATCTTTTAAAATGTTTAACCTTGGGTATAGAGTTTACCACCTGTTGTAAATTTTTTTTTCTCATGTTAGCGACTCTAAAAAAAAAATGAATCAAATGAAAATTCGTAGAAATTGTTCGTATCTTGCTACACAAAAATTTCCTTTCATCATTTTTTTATTTTTATTTATTTATCTACTCATATCATCTGTTTGTCATACACTCGGTTCATACAAATACGTATACCTTCTGAACTTTGATTGCTATATACTATGTAAACGATTTTTTTCAACATCAATTTCCCAAGTCATACACTCCCGGGTCTAATAAATAAAAATTTGGTGTATAACACCGAAACCAAAAAATCAATAGGCTTGAGAGTTTGGAATGTAGAGAGGGATTTTTTTTGGTTCTCCTATATACCTGTTCAAATATAATAAACCCACGCCTGAAAAATCCCAAAAATTGGTTTTTATTTATTTATTCGTAAATATGTTATTATTGAACATATTATTATTTTCTATTACATAAAAAATTCATCGATATCGCAAACAAACAAAAAAAAAAAAAAAAATAAAAATCGGAAAATTTAATTTTTTGTTCACGTAAAAAATTAAAATGTTGCAAAAACATTTCCGGCCAAACTGAGTATTTTTTTATTGAAATCAGTAAGGGCTACAGTTTGGGTTGCGTAACGTCAGTGTTTTTTTTTATTTCGTTGGATGAGGGAATCTTCGAAAACCTTACAAGATACCATCATTACAAGAATGTCGGATTCTTACCGACTAAACCTTAATCCCAATTTCTTTTACTAATTGACCTCGGGGAACTACCGATAAGTATTAACTTCACAAAACCGGCTCAGTTCAAAGTGCCCTAATTTTTATGCCCTGTTCCTCCCCAAGTGTAGTAGTATTTTCATAATTTTTGCAAACATACTATATATGTCATTCTGCACGTTTTCGTGGACTTCAGCATATAGTCAATAATATGTGCTGGTGCTAGATTGACTCTCATAGACCTAAAAAGGTCAGATCTTTGGATGTTAAAGCGCGGATATTAAAAAATACGTGCATTCTCAGGTTTATTCAGGTAAGCACGAAAACGATCATGCCCAGTTAGAAACAAAATCAGATAGAAATCTACCTCTTCATATCTTTTATTTATCCATTTATTCATTGAAAGGGTTAGTCGATGAGTCTAATGTCCTTTCGGCGAACTATCCAATCCCACCTGCCACTCATTTAAAGTTTCTGCATGCGGATCATATTACAATTTTTCTTCTTGTTCCCATCTCTATACGGAGGGAAAACATAGTTAAACCCTCCCCAGCTAATAAATATACTGGTGGCATTTCTGTTTTGAGACTCATTGTCTCATCCGAGACCGTTCTAAATGCATAAACCTTTCTTAAGGCACTTAACCTATTAACAAAAGGCACTTGCTGCTTATATATGGATTTTTCCATACAATTCTCTAAAAACGGTGCTCATTATTCCCAATAAACCTCATTTCATTCTCCCAGCTTTCCCATACAAACTGTTCAAATGGGAAGTGATAATCTAGTATCGATTATCACTCCTACGTATTTAATAAAAAGTTTAGTCGCAATTTGTTGCCCACCTTTTTTAACCCTTAATGACTCTTACACTCCAGGTACATATCCCTGTTATTTCCTTTCTATGTTTTGCCACCACAACAACTGCCACATCATCCGCAAACAACAACTTTTTGCTTCTTCTGGTTATCGGTAGTTTAAAAATGCCGTCATGCATGTCGCTCCACAACGTAGGAGCTAGAACCGACCCTTGTGGTACTCTTTCGGTTATATGAATAACTTTTGTGCCTCCATTGCTCTTGTAATTAAAACTTTATTTTTTGGAAAATCACTTCCATCTGACACCTGTAATGGCCACTCGCGCCGTATTTACCACTAGATTATTCACGTCAATGGTAGTGCATGAATTACGAAACTCATCTGTTTTAGTGGCTTATTCAGCAAGCAAATTGAGTAATTTGATGTTGGATAGTTTAAGGTTTAGTCTATTTCGTCAGAGAAACAGCCGTTGGCCATTCACTGCATGGGAAATAACCGATGCTATAGGCAACTCTTATACATGCTAAAAAACTGCCCCGGATATGCACAGACCACAGTTTTTAATGTTTCTTTGGGAATTTTATCAGAACCGGAAGCTTTGCGGTTTCCTCATTTCCCCATGCTCTTAGTACCTCCTCCATTGACACTGGTGGAATTATGTCTTTTCGCCTCTTGGTTCAATGATTCTCACTTAGCCAGGCCGTTGTGAAAATAACGTAGTGACAATATTTTCCAACAACTCTATGCACGACGAGATAAGATTGTATGTACCCGTAAACCTTGTCATAATTTTTCTTTATGGCTTGTTCCAAGGATACTGTAATACTGTTTTACCACTTCACACAATTTTCAAAAGTATCCCTGTTTGCTTGCTTTGATGGAATACTTAAGTATTAAGCTAGAAGTACAATTTTGTTTTCGTAAATTGTATTTCGTTTCGGGTCTTTCATGTTGCAGTCCACTGGAACCTTCCAGGTATATATTAAACACTTTCTAAACAGTTTAGATCTTTCAGCGATTTTTTAGGAGCTAAACCTTTAGTTTCTTCCATCATCGATTCAATAGCCTGAAGAACTTTGTCCTACGTGGTCACTACTTCAATGTCCTTTATTTCTACAAGGAATTCCTGCTTTAAGGCTTCAACGTCAGTTTCCTGACCGATATTTTTCTCTGATTGTGATTGCAAAACACCTGTTTTCGGTGGGTTCCCAGTGCTGTCCTACTCTAGCAAAAGATCTCTCTTTATAGTTTGAAAAATAAGAAATTTTTTTGCCTCCAGACTAGTTACTTCGGAGTTCGTCTTCACTTTCCTTAGCAGTTCAGCTTCTTTTCTTATCAAAAGTGCATCTGGTTGAGTTGGTCGGTTGCGATTTATTTTTCATCTTTTTGGTGCAAGTTTTTGCCATTTTTGCAAAGGTGGTGTTTAAATAATAAAACATCAGCGTTCAATAGTCCTTCAAATAATGATGCCTACTAATGATGTTCCGATCTATATTTCCTCGTCTAAAAATGGATATAAACTGCATAATTTATTGGTTGTAGGAAGTTCTATTTTTAATTTTAATAACCAATCTTGGATGTGAACTTATAATTTTAGACCTATTTGATACTTGTAAAATGACTAAAGGTTGTGTTCTTCTTGTAACTGAATTAATTCGGTCTTTGTTGGTGGTCTCGTTATTTTTATGCAAAGAATCGAACAATTTTTCAAAGGAATATTTCTTTTTGGTTTTGATTGCGGTTGGGGATGAATACTGTAGTTTATTTTGTTTGATTAAAGATTTGTTGTAACTGTTTGGGCTATTTTGAGACATCCTTACTTAATCATAGAGGCCCGTTCCACCAATAACCTAAATTTGACTAGCTTTTAGTGCACCATGCCTCGTGATGTACAGTTAGCTTCGTTTGTAAATGATTCAACACTTCTCTACTACTGCCGAGAGCATGACGATAGAATCTCAAAAGTGCTGTTTCCGACAAAGGTACTCCATTTCCTTAAAGGAAGTGACAGCCAACCCAATACTATTTTAAAGCTTGTCCAAAAGGTGAATTTGGTTTCTTCAAATTTCATAAACATATCTTGACTATTTTTATCAGCTTAGATAGAAAACTCGGGCCACTTTGGTCTTAGAGTCTGCCAAACTGACTTTGGCCTCACCATTCAATACACCTACAATAAACGACTGTGGAATATGCCATTAAAGATGCATTACTGAAGTCATGCAGCTTAAAATCGGGATTACTTTTTTTAGCACCGCTCGCACAATTCTGATCTTCACCAAATCTTGTAATTCCTTTTTAAATTTATATTATCAAAATCGAATCGAAATAGCGGTGCTTGGTTCGTAGTTAGTTATGGTCTCGCTATTATAGGGTTTCATTCAGGAAAATGTTTGATCGAGTTTTGTACACCATGATGTGAAAATTAATAAATTCCCTTGTTTTGATTCACATTGCAAGTGGTGCGACTTCAGGTTTGCAGCTTTAATTTATGGTTTTCCATCGACAGCTTGCAAACTGGCGCTCCAAACTGGCAAATTATGATATACTTTTATTGAAATGATCTTAAAATTTTATTTCTTATTTTGTACAGTTTGCTAGCTGCAAAGATGATATAAATTATTTCACCTTCCAAAGCATCTTTGAAAAACCTGTCGGATTTTAATCGTTTATAATAATTGGACCGACGACAATTCCACCAAAAATTGTATTTTTGCTACTAATCCTGTTTGCTCTCTGGTACTCATCTTTCTCTCTCTAGTCAATAGTTTTAATAAACTACGATAATTATCAGAAAAATTCGGTTTACCGAGGAAATTTTATATTGTAGTTAAATGAATTTTGGGCGGCATTTATTGATTCACTTAACAGCATATAATATTGCTCATCTATTTCTTCCGCATTCGATTGTTCGGAAACATCCAACTCAAACATTTTATTTTCAATTTTTGTATATCTTAAAACACTTAGTTTGTTGTCAATAGGAACCGTTCAACGGAACTGCATCAAAAACTACAAGCTACCAGATGAGACCTGCTGCAAACTACCTGATGACATTTGACAAGAAAACAGAGTATTAATTTAGTTTCTACACAATAGGGAATGAAGCCGTTTGCAAATGGTACAGAATCAAAAAAAACAATAACCGTTCGACGTTTCGGTATAGGACAAAATGTCGTGGGCAATGGCACCTTGTCCTCAAATTTTAAACGAGTAAAATGCCCATATGACTGGATTCGTCTTAATAGACAGCCATCTTGTCCATCGAAAATGGACAGATATACTCTTTGTTCACTTGGTGGATATCACGATGATAAATGCGTGGGTTTTTTTTATAAACGAGCAAATCATAATTTTTCAGATTTTACCCATCTTCGTTAAAGTTAACTTTTAGATACCGTTACTGACCCGTACAAAATCAACGATATTACACCTCAGTTAATCAGGTGTAAAACGGTGCTCCTTTAAGGGTGTGCAACGTAAAAATTATACAGAAAATCACAAGCAAGTTACTTGTGACTGACAATGGTCAAAGACATCTCGCTGATCCAATTAAGTGAAAGCAAACACGACTTATGGATTGGTTCTTTCAGGTTTCCAGGTTTAGTTTCAACTATTACAACCCAAACATGATCATCGTGGCTAGGATGCGTCTCTTCAATTTTTCTAAGCACCCAGTGTGATGGGATCTAAACTATTGGGCTTCATTAGCACTATATTTTCTTGTTGTAGCTTGGAGCTTTTTTGTATATTAAGATCGATCTTGTAAAGTAGTTAGGAACGCATTTGACCAGCGCTATAAAAAAAATTTTAAAAATTTGTTTCACAAGCTTCCATCTTGTAAGTCGATTCAGGCGTACCTCCTTAAGATCGATCTCGGGTGTTTGTGTTTTAGGATGTCAAATTATGAAATACGCTCAAGTGGGTGCATCGAGATCGTCAGAAGATAAAACGCACAAGAACTTGAAATTTAGTATTGTTTCTATATAAAAGCGTTATCCTCTCTACAAATGTAGGTATGTTCTGCTAAATTACCATTTTCAAGTAAAATTTGATGGATTTCACTGTGGTCTTTCAAATTCGACCAAGATGCGAAGCAGAAGGTGGGTTAAGGTGCTCCTTGATCGTTACTTTGAGTAGACAATTACAAAGTGCGCTGTTATATTACTTGATCAATTGAAGCATAATTAGCCGCGAGCTGTCCTGTGAAAGAAAATGATACCTTTGGTCTCGACTGATTGTTCTCAATATTTGTGCATTCCTATTGGCTAAAATAAGGTTGGCAAACGCGAAGCATGTGAAGAAAGCCAGCCCCAATTTATTTTGAAATTAGACCATACATATGTTCCAACTTTTTAATTTTTGAATCATTTTTATTAGTCTCGTTAACAAAATAGCACACAATTATAGCCGTGGAATCGATATTCAGCTTAAAGTTGTTTTGCTACCTTGGTCTTAGCTGAAATTAATGGAATTTTTTCAACATTATTAGCGGTACACACTTGAAATACACTGCGGCCACGTAGGCCTGCTCTAATGCGTCAGCGAATTTATGGTGATCTGTTGATTTGTCTTGATTGGTTGATAACCAGCGTGGGGTTGTAATAAAAAATTTTATTTTTGATAATTCATTAGGATGGGTAACGTGAACCATCTTCCAGATTAAGGCCGTCTTTCAGAATATCTGGCTTTGTGCAATCTCGTATCGAAGAATTTTATGAGCGCCAGCCATAATATCATCAACATAAATATCATCCTTGATCCACTTGGCTGCTTCCTGAATTTTTTTGTTAGCTTATGCTATATAATATGTAGTAAAGCCCGAGTGGCTAAAAGAGACGCTGGACTCATTCTAAAAGTTACAAGTTTAAGCTTGTAGGTCTTTCGTCATCAGATGGGCTACTTCTCCATAAAATAATCTGGTTTTTCTGGTCTTCCGACGCTATAAGTATTTGCCGAAACATTTTTTTCGATGTCTCCGGGAAATACTATTTTATATAATAAGTTTATAATGCTATGATATTTATCATAAAATTCTGATTGTTGAACTAATTTACTTTCCATTGCCATCAATCTTTGAACTGCCATTCTGTATGATTTCCCAAGTACATTTGGCGAAGCTTTGAATGATATAAACGGACGACAAATCATCCATCTGCATTTTTTATGTTAGTTTCTACAAAGTGACTTTCACCTTTTTCTTCGTCTTGGGTAAAGTATATTGGTCTGAGAGTTTTTCTATTTCCCATAAACTTTAAAAAGCCGATCAATATTTGCTTCTATTTTTTTTAAAAACCTTTAGTGGTATGGCTACTACAACCTTAAACATTATTAATCCATTAGTATAGGGTTAACATTAGTCCTTATGAGATAAGCATAAACTTGTGTGGGTCTGCTAGATCAGTGTTCAGTTCCCTTGAGATATAATATGTATATGGTTATTTCATGTGGTTTGATTCGTTTAAGCCGCCTTACTTTGTTTGTATTGTCCAGTAGTTGTGCGGCCTCAACGTTGGTGTGGGTAAGAAGTCTTTTCTCATGTTTTATGGCACATCGCCGGATAACGTCGTCTCCCAATTGTATTTCGAGATCATTGTGTATTTTCTTGTTAGTCACAAATCGGTAGGCATTGGTGATCGGTTGCAGAAATTTGTGTTGACTACGTTGTATAATATCACTATTGGATTTATGAGTCCAAACCCATAGCTGAGCACCACACATCCATATTGGTTTAAAGTTAGTCTGGTAGACTAGTCTTTTGCAATACAGGTTCATTTTGGAATGATGCCCAATTAACCAGTACATTTGACGTTATTTTTATTTTTTTTTTACATATATAATTTAACAAACTGAAAAGACATGTGAATCATTGGATCAGATTGATCACATGACTGGAACACTGATTTTAATCGTATCTGTTCAGATTTTTGTCTCAAGTGATGTTTCCAGTTGAGCCTTGAATCTAAATGCAGACCAAGGTATTTTGCCGATTTTCCAGTCAATTGTCCATTTAGTAACATTGTTCATTGCTCGTTGAAGATTTTCCACTGCAACTGGTTGTGATCCGTCTACTGTCATAATTACAGTGTCGTCAGTAATCGTGCCGATGATTTATTCGTTGCAGGTATATCCGCATTATAGAGAATGTTTAGGATGGATCTCAATACGGTTCCCTGTGGAACTCCCGCTGGCGGTTAATTAAAGTCATAACAGGTTTCGTCATGGATGACTCTGAATTGGCGATCAGAGGCCTGGTATACATCCAGAAATATTGAGGGGTAATATTTCTCTTCTTCTAACGCTTGCTCAATTACCGTAGTTATTCGATGGACTTGATCCATTGTGGAGTGTTTATTCCTGAATCAAAAATAAAAATCAGGAACCTTTTCCATTGGCTTTAGACGTTTTAGTAGTCGTTTTTCAAACAGCTTTGGATAAGGTCGGAAGCAGTGAAATTGGTCTGTATGATGTTACTTCTTCATCTGGTTTTCGTAGTTTATTCAGCATTATTATTTGTGCCGTTTTGAAGGAGTTGGGTACATACATCAATCTCAAACAGGCATTAAATAATTATCTGTTCATGATATTGCTTTACGTGGAAAATTTGAATAGACTCGCTGATATTTCATAAATTCCTGATGCTTTTTTTTGGTTAAAACTTTTGTCACTTTTTTCAATAACTTTCACTGGCGAAACGCTCTTAAAATCCTGATTTGGTTGGTAAACAGGTGTTACGTCAATGCTGGATTGAATGTCATGAGGTTGAAACACTTTTGCTAGGTATTGAGCAAAAAGTTCCATTTTTCTTTGTCTTGTCGAACCCAACTGCCTTGAGCATTTCTTATAGTTGGAACTCGCACTATAGGTCGATTCAATTTTTTGGTCGCTTTTCATAACGAGTAGGCCTTATCCGTTCCTGGATCTAGCCTGTAGTTGTCAGCGAAATTTTTCGTGGGATGCCATGTTCTCCTTGCCTTTCTTCTTTCCTTGATTTTTTCCCTGATTTCAGCCGGGTATTTGACTTAAATATCCGCCTTGTTGTTTAATTCTGGAGTATTTAGACTGGCGGCCATACGAGTGTATTCAATGAAATCATTGGTTGTTCCAATTCTTTATTACTTTTAATACTAACTTTAAATTCATCGAGCCCTTACAATTTTTTTCTGAAGAGATCCCAATCCGTGGATCTATTAGTAAGGTTTAGCTTTTTCTTTTTATGATGGCTACAGCGCTTACTGACAATAGTACAGGAATGTCTTGAGATGCTAAGTCGTTAATTCCTTCGACTCCAGTGTAACTGGATGAAATACATTTTATAATGAAGAAGTCAAGTAAATCTGGTATTTAAAGAAAGCATTACCTTTCCCAGGAGAAATAGGCCTGGAACCCCAGGGATTTACTCCATGAATCTTGGAGTCTATTGAAGACGTTATTAAATTGTAACTTCGTTAGTGTATGCCGTGGAGGACAGTACATGCTGCCGCAATATGCGATTGAGATAACAGTTGCTTGCATGTAACTTTCACGAATATTCTATTGTTGACTATGGTTGATATTATTTTTAATTGGTATAACTGAAGCACCTCTGGTTCTTTCACTAGGATGGGTTGTCCAGTAGGAATTAATTTATCTTTATTCTGATAAAGCTTTTGTTATGGACAATGCGTTTCTGAAATAAGTGCAATATCTATGTTGTTTGTAAAAAAAGACTTCGAGTTATTGGACTCTTTGGTTTAGCCCATTAGCGTAGTTTCCAGTTTTGCCACCCTTTCTGCTAAATGACATAGTGTCTTGAATTTGACTAAGGATTTTAATAATTTCAAAATTATTAGACTGTTTATAACTGCTTTGTGTTTGTTATTTTGGTTTTATTCATCAGCAGATAATTTGGTGATTTGTGCATAGGTTTATCTAACTGTGGATGGTGTGATTGTTGTTTGTAGTTTAGCAGCTTTGATTTGTACTCGCTGTACTACGCTTATTTTATTATTTTTTTGATTTTTAATTTTGTTCTGATATAAACAGCGTCCTGTATAATTTGCAGTATGTCCTTGTTATTGACAACGAGCACATGAAGGCTTGATATCTGGGTGTTTATTGCATTTTGTCGTGTGATAATCCTCAGAACATTTAACGCATTTGGTTTGACGTTACCAAAAACTCTTGCTTTGAAACTTTGTAGTATTTGTTGTAAATCGATTAATTCAATTGGGTTGTAATGTTTAATCAATTCTTTTAAAATCTAATTTATATTATTTTTTAATTTTTATAATTTATATTTTTATAAATGTAATAAATGAATAAATTGTAAATTTTAGACAAAAATCAATCTATATTTTTTACAGCCTGCGGCTTGCCTATATTATTATATTAAGAATTAATTAATTTGTAATTTCAGATTAAAAATTAATTCAATTTATTACAGCCTTCGGCTAAAAACAATTAGCTAATTAATAATTTCTGTTTTCAGGGAAACTTTGCAGATAACAGATGAATTATGGCAGAGATCACCGAATTCAGAGCAGTTCAGTAAAATTGTGATTGTCTTATGCTAACAGTAGTTCGAATATTGGCTACCTGGAAACCGAGCCAATTCTGTCATTACTGACAAACCTTTCCTTTCGCTACCCCAACAAAAATTTACTAACTATTGGCCACCACGGTATCTGTAATCGGGTTGGTCTCAATAATTTATCTAATATCCTGCCTTATCCTTCCAAGTTTATGTAAAAACGGGTGTATGGTGTAAATATCCGGGAGATTCTGCTTAATATCCGGCCAAATATCAGGGAGATCCAGTTTAATGCTTGGTCGTAAATTCTAAATCAATCAATCAATCAATAATAAAACTAGCTTGACAATATTTTTTAAGCACCATTTAAACTTGACTAGCTTTAATTGTGCTTTTCTTTCAGTTCTATTTTTTATTGTCTTATATGGTGCTAATTATTATTATTTTTTTTACTAATTTTTTTTTACGTGTGTCAATAAAGCTTCTAATAATAAAACTACATTTACTACGAAATGTTCAGTAGCCAAATTTAAATTTTTTTAGTTCAAATAATAGGCTTATGTTGCCCAAGCCCGCATTCATATTGTTGTTTTGACAAACACAAAAAAAAACTTTCATACACATAAATAAACAACCAGAATAACAACAACATATTTTTTTTGTTTTGTATTATTATTATATTATTTTTTTGATTATTTTGGAACAAAATAAATATCAAACGCAAGTTTTCGATTAAAAAAAAAAAAAAAAAAAAAAAAAAAAATCGGAAAATGTAGCAAATCTATTAAATCACGTTCGAGAAAAATGTGTATATACGTAACGAACAAGAAACAGAATAACAAAATAAAAATCTCTTTGAAAATCATGTTAAGCGGCTTGTATCGATTTCCAGTCATGTGGAAATTTTATAAAAAAAAGGAAGCAATATCCTTACACACTATATCATAAAAAAAAAATTTAAGTGAACATAAATAGAATTTAATGAAGGAGTACCAATTTTTTTTTTTTTTGTTATAGGTGAAATTAAGTTTCAACATTTTTTTTTCTGTAAGATTGAGTTGCTACAATTTCGGCAAATCTTCTTTACTTTGATCACCAATTTCCTATATGTATATAATATTTTCGATACGTATACCAAAATTTTATGGTGGTTTCATATGTATATATAAGAGGTTTTATTACAAAATACCATTAAACCCGAAATTCTAATTTTCTATAAGATTTTCCGATTTTATAGCTTTTACCATCTACTTAGATATTTATACAAAAAAAAGAAACAGATTTGTGTAGTTTTATTACACACAAATACACATATACACATTCATCGATAGAATATTTTATGACTTTATACGTTTTCGATCAAAATCCTTTTCAATTACACTAAGTTATTTTTACCTATAAAAAGCTCTTTTTTTTCGCTTTGAAAACTTTAGAAAATATCACCAACCGTATATGAATTTTGTTTTTAGTATACAAGCTTTAATCCTACACATCAACATATTTGTTGGGTGGATTTCTTATCTCAGGTGCGCAAAATGATTCGTTTATTTTTCGTCATTTTATTGTTGGTGAGATTTTGTTTTTGGTCTTGAAAATTTAAAAAATTTTTTCAAGAAAAGGAATCTATTTACAAAGAAAGATTATTAAGCTTATTAAATTACAGGTGCCTAAACTGTGTCATAATTGCTGATATGAATTCTTTTTTTAAACATACTTAGAACATTTTAATTTTGCCCTTTCAAATAATAAAAATAAAACTTTACGGTGAATCAAGAGCTTTTAAAACTTCCAAACATGTTTGTTTATCAATATGAAAGGAAAGATACTTTTTGCAAAATGCTTTAGCTTTAAAATTTTCTTGGACTAAATTCAATCTTTTAATAACGAATGTTAAGATACAAGTTGGATCATATAATTATAAATTTAATAAATTATGAATTTAATAAATTGAAAAAATTTAAGGCTTGTTAACAAAATTCAGGCTAATTTTTAATCTTACTTCTGTTTAAAATCTTTAACTAAAAATCATCATATTTTAAAAGTATTTAAACCAAAAACTTTTACTTATCCATCTTCCTTCAAATTGTATGGAATATGCAAGAAGTTTAAGTATCTATATTACTGAGCTTTTGTTAGTTTTTGATTTATAAATTTTTAATTTAGAGTTCTATAATAAGCTTTATATGTATGTGCTTTTGATTAGAACAAAAAGCTTTTATTAAAATGGTCATAATTACAATATATTAGTTTTAAATTTTTCACCATATGCTTTTATTATTTTGAAAGCTCTTAGCTGAAAACGCGTGCTGAAACTTTTTCAGCATAAATCAAATAATTTCAGATATGTTTAAAAAAAAGAAGAGCTTTTTTAAATGGCCTTTAAAAGAAAATATTACATCATTTTTTAAATAAAAGCTTTAAAAAATTAAATCTGAACATTTCAAATTCGAAAAATTTTACTACATTATGCTAAAAAATTTCATCATGGACATACTAGAGAGTTATAAATAACTCATCTCTGAATCTATTTATTAATATAAAAATTTCATCTGTTATGAATGTAGTTTAGCATTTTAAACATCTAGTACTTTCATTTTACATATATTGTAACATATTAGAAAATTCCTAATATCTTAATAGTTAAGTGTAATTGCTTAACTTTGAAAAGCTTTCAATTTTTATTAGCACATTATTTAAGGTTACTTTTCTATTAATATATCAAACCTTTTTTTTATATTTTAAAATATTATTTTATAATTTATTTGAAATATTTAAAGCGAATGAACTAAAAATAATAAAAAAAAACTTTAATGCTTTAACATTAATTGATTTGATGCAATTAAAATTAGCAAACTTTTTTCTTTGGTGAAATATTTAGAAAAGCTTTCAATATTATAGATTAACTTTTTAGATTAGTATTATCAAAAAAGTCGGCATTAAAAGTTCAGAGCATTTTTAATATGTTGAACGACAAGTATAATATTAATCTAACTTTGTTTGTTTCGTAATGGTGTATAGTTTATATTGTGGCTTACCGCTGATAGGAGCTCACAATAGTAAAAACGAAGTTCTTAATTACGAATGATAATTTATTTAATGTTTTAGTTTATTTCTATTTAATTTTAAATCATAAATGATTAATAAGCAAACTGTCACCTTTTATTTATGATCATTAAACGTGTTGTGTGTCAACATTCTTCCCGGTCGTTGTTTCTAGTCTATAGTCTTATTTTGGTGAAGTTCTTTTTTGGATCTTAAAATTAAATATAAGGTAACCGATTATTATTACAATAAGCATTTCATATCCTAGAGTGTATTGGTGAATATCATGATGAGATATTGTGCCCATGTCAATGGACTGTTCTTCTTGTAATTGACTGATGTCATTTTCTATAGATGTATTTTCAAAATCTATTGAATGATTTGTTGTTGTGTTCATCCAAAATTGTGATAAGTTGACTGTTGGTAGATATGATGAGGCAATTACAGTTTCTTAGATTTTATGAGTTTTTAAAAAGATTGACCCTTATTTTAAGGTACATCCATTTTTAAGGGAAATAATTCCGTTACGGAGTAATTGTACTGCTACAAAGTCTCCATCACAAGCTATACTAGATCGCCGTTCTTGTCTAATTAATTTTTTTTAACTTGATTCATGTATCTAATGAGTTTCCTGATATACAATATGGCAGTTGAAAGGTTGTTGTAATGCTAATAAATTTAATTCACATATCGAATGGTTGTTGTATGCGGAATGAAATGGATGTAGCAGCATACAAATGTACTCGTTGTTGCTATGTTTGCAATGCCTAAACTCGTCCTTCGAAATAATGTAGTATTCATCACGATGTATGGACGTTACCAAATAGTTCATTGATTGTTGAATGAAGATTCCTTCGGTTGTAGGAAGAGGTATAGGTTAATAAATTAGGCACCTCGCATTGTTAATAATTGGAAGTTTCAATTTAAATATCAAATATTGTCCAGACAGTTTTTCACTCCACGATATGATTTGATATAAACTTAATAGTACATGATTTTCATTTTGTCCTGGTAGGAAAGCATCGGGTGGCATATGAGTTTTTATATCTTGAAATACGCTTTTAAGTTGATGTGGTGGTAAAATTGATGTGCTTATTGCTTTATTCTGTGAATTTAAGAAGGTGTCGATCAGTTTTTGTTGCGTATCTTTAAAATTCAGTAAAAGAAGAAGCGCGTGAAACGATAAAGTTATTAATTTTTGATTATTATTAATGTCTCCACTTGAGAATTTATTTGCTGCTTTAGAGTTTGCCAAAGAAGTCTATTTGCTTCTTCTGTTCTTTTTAAAATGTTGAGAGTAGAATCGTCAATCGATGTTTGAATTTTGACTAAAGTTACCAATTGTGCTTGGTTAAGATATATTCGGTTTATTTTTTCTTCATAGTGTTTCGCATCACGATCATCAAGGACACCAAATAAGTCACTCGCCAAACTGCCTACGATGTTAAGAATATCTGTCTTGTAGTGAAGAATTTCGTTTTTCTCTTCGATGCCGGTCAATAGATGGGTAAGTAAGTTGACTATTGATTACAGAGCACATTTCATATTTATCTACAGATGTTTCCATGCAAAGCTGATCTATGTTTTTCGCTAAGGTTCTGTATTGTGATAAATCAGAGTAATTTGTTGTGAGATTGAAGTCCATCTTCCATTGTTGGTTGGTAAACCTGAGACTTCCTGTGTTCTCCAAATAAATACCTGGTTGATGCATAAACTAAGCAATATTAAAGAGGACGTGATTTGTTAATGATACTGGATTTATAACTGCTGCCATAGTAACTAAGCTTAGTAGAAGAATTGGTAGCACTTTGAAGTTGGTAATAGCGTATGTACGAATTTTACTAGACTCAATTTCTGGTTCCTTTTGTTCGGAGTTGACAGATTTTAGAGGGAGAGCACTTAGTTTGGTAATGAATCTCTTAAATATGCAAACATCACTTCTTTTTATTGTAACTACTCTAGTTAGGTTATCTTTACCAGGGTGGAGCTCTATAATCCTTCCTAAAGGCCAGTAGGTGGGCGGCAGGATATTTTCCTTTATTAAAACGATATCATCTACCTTTACTTCTGGTTGTTTGCAGGACCGTTTATTTCTTTATTGTAATCCAGTTATGTAGTCATTTGAACAATTTTTCCAGAAATTTTGAACCATTTTTTGGATTAGCCTTCATTGATGGTTGGCAGAAATGTTTTCGTTCAGCAAATTTGATTCTGGAGTTGTAATTAATGAATCTCCAATTAAGAAGTGTCCCTGGGTTAGTATTAACGCATTTTTGAACTACTTTGTGAAGTTTTGTTTTCGTTTTTAACAAGTCGCTTTTCTACTTGTAACAGACGTGCCATTGCGCTTTTTTTGAGCATCCTAAGGGTTTGACAGAAAACAAGTCAATGTCAAAGGGAATTTTGAATACGTAATGGACATTTTTGAGATGTCTGTGGCTGGTTGCAAACATTTTTTCACATTCTAGTTCTTCTTTTTAGGAATGTTCGTTTATGAGGAACCTCTTCTTTCCCAGAAGCTTTTCAATTTAGTATCTAAATCAGCAGTTCTTGTTGTCATTGATTGTGTCACTGTTAAATTGTGACAATGACCTGAAACATGGCCTAGAAATACCCAGTCGGATGAGGCTTACTATTTTATTCATCAAAATGTCTCCATAATAATCTGCACCCAATAATAAATCTTTTGGACCAGGAGTATAAAATGATGAATCAGTCCATAACCGATTTCAGGCATGTTTCCATTTCCAGGGGTCTAAAGGCTGTTCTGATTCCACGTTAAGTTTTTGAATACTAATGCCTTTACGGTTAAGTTATATTTGGAGGGAAGTCTCGGCTTCATGTTAAATTCAACGGTTGAGTTCGCTACTCCAGCATTGGTTTTTCCCATGCCTGTTATTTCTGCATACGCTGCGCCCTTTTTTAACTTAAGTTTCTGACAGGCTTTTTCTGTAATGAAGGTTATTGGAGACTAAGGATCTATCAGCACGCGAAACAATTCATTATGACTACCTGCACGTTGTGTTCACTAAAGTGGTTCCTAGTAAGATACACTTAACTGTACGGTTGTCACTATGCAGCATACCGTAATGTGAATCCCTGCATAATTAACAACTTTTATTACATGGGAGTTTGTGTTCCTGAAGCAAGCATCTTCGGCATAGTGGTTTATAATATACTACCTTACTTCTTTCGATTTGTGAAAGATTTTGGAACTTTTTACATTCAAGTAGATTGTGATCTTCATAGCAGAAACTGCCTTGAATGGTTTTTTTAGTAATCGCTAAATTTGCAGCTTTACTGGATGAGGTTGTTTGTTGGTATGGCTCCTTTTTTATATGTTTTATCTCGAGATAGGACTCCAAGAGATTGGAACCTTACTGGCAAAAAGGCTAGAAAATCTTTCACTGTTTGAATTTATTTCGGGTTCTTGAGAGATATCTCGTACAAGCGGTGAGTTTCCTTGCCTAGCTTCTTTGTTAGAATGTTCATCAATATAGCTTCCCAAGAATCTGAATTGATTATTTGGTGTTTAATTGCATGATATTGATTTGTACGACGTTGCTTCTTATGGTGGTTTTCTAGAAATTATAACACGACGAATTATTGATATTGCTGGATTTTTTATAAAAACGGTCATCTAGAGTTTTGCTTCGTTGACTGCTTAATGGTTTAAATATGGTTTTCCAGATGTTCAGCGAACCTATAGGCTTTCTTTTTATCTTGTCTTGCTCAATTTCAATCAAGTTTTTTTTTAATTGGGAGCTGTTGGATAATAGGTCTCTTTAGAATTTTGGTTGCCTTCCATAACGAATATTCGGATAAGTGGCTGTTTGACAAATTTGAAAGATATGTACTTATAGATTTATTTTTAAATTTATGTATCTCTCTTGATAATTTTTTTGTTAAATTGTTTACTACTGTTTTATCCAGGGGAACACTGGCCTGATTCCATTTATTTTTCGCATATCTTTTCTTTCACAATTTTCGATAATTTTGCCTTATAGATTTATCTTTAACTATAGGAGTGCTTTCTCATGCTGATTGCTGAATGTCTTTAACAAATTGGTTAGCTGTAGCATCTAGTTCATCTTTGTTTTCTGTTGGAGTTTTAAGTGGTATTTTGTTATCTTAAAAATTCTAAAATAGTCCCAATTTTATTTTAGGTTCTTATTAGAAAGATAGGCCGTTTTTTCAGGTGAGTGATCTGAGTTCATTTTCTGGCATTCCGCCTGTGAAATGTAATGCTTTAAAATGTTCCTCGTTACAAAAAAATCGAAAAAATGTGTCTCTGATATAAGGCAAACATCAATGTTTTGTATATTTAAAAGAAACTGCAATTCAACTGCTGATGTTGCTGAAGCTCATTGACGTTCCAGCATAAGCTCTTAAGACATTTATACATTTTTTTTAGGGATAGCTCCCTTATTGTTATATTTAAATCTAGCCAAATGAATTGAGCTTATTTAGAATCACTTGAAACGTTTCATTAATACTTGAAGTGATATTTTTTATTTTGTTGATTCAGACTTTTGGCTGTTACTTGCGCCTATGTGAATTTTTATATACAGCTACTCTAAATGTAACTGCAGTATTTTTACTATTTTTTATGTTACTTAAGCGACGATTAGGCTGATAATTGTTTTTTTTGAGCTGTGTTTTTGCAGCTCATTCTTTTCTCTTTAATTCTCTGCAATTCAACAGCTACTCTGCAGTTTCTATAACTAGCTGGATGATCTCTGCAGTGTACATATTGCAGAGTGTTTTCTAAGAAATTTTACGCAGCGCGGTTCTTTGAAGCAGTAAGGTTGGGTATTTCCATACACGATCGACACTTTTTACATTGAGGAATGAGTTTTAATTTTCTTAGTGGCTGTATATCAAAGGCTGTAAAGTTTTTGAATATTTTCTTTTGAACTGAAAGTTAACGTGAAACCATTGAACCCACTCATTTTCTCTTGTTAATTCATCCTCATCCGTAGTACATACGATATTTTCCAGAAGTTCTGGATCAGTTTGATAGTCCATTTTTACCTTTACTTCTCTTTTGACGATTTGTATGTGCTCTTGCATCCATTTCATAGTAGCATTAAGTTCTTTATTTCCCTGTCTATATTCCGCTATAGTTATGAGTAACTCTTCAATTTGAGGGTTTTTAATATTTTCTTGGGACGATTCAGTCGTCTTTAGTTGTAGTGTAATATATTACATTTGTTGGCCGCAACGTTGAAGATCTTACAATTTTCTTAATTTTTTGAAAGATGTTAAGCAAACTTTGATTCATTTCGTTATTATCTATATCTCAGAATCTATGAAACTGATTTCCGAAGAGTGTGGATTTTCCTGACTATCCACCTGGGGTTGTTTTATTGTTAATTGATTTAATCATTGCTATTTAGTTCCGCATTTAGTAGCTCAGCCGAATATATCGTCAATATATCATTATCCGAGTGGTGCCACGTGGATGTTTACTAACACTTGGTAGATTTAGATAGTTACAATGCTGGAATATGGTTCATAACCATCAGATGCTAAAATTCAATTTTATAAAACTACATTCTTTTAAGAAACAAATGGTTAAACTTTCGCTACATTTTCTTAAGGTGTCTTATTTACAGTAGATAACATTAGATTGTATGAGCTTTTAAATAATCTTTACTATTAAAATATTACCAATAAAAAGCTTAACTCAGATGTTTGGTTAGTTCTAAATTTACGTCATATCTAAAGTGTTTGAAACATTAACCTTAAATGCTTAAATGACAGCATTTGGTGCAAAGCTTTTTGGTTGTAATATAACAATACATTTTAGAATTTTAAAGCTTTAAGTAACATAAATTTGCATTAAGTACAACATATAATAATTCTTCTCAAAAGGATTTTATATTTGTGAGCTTTCGTGTCTCTTTAATTAATTTATAGAAAATTTTCTAACAATTTAACAAAAAGCTATCATACTTTATTATAAAATAAAGCTCTTAAGAATAATGCTATTATATAAGTATTAAAAACCTTGTGGTGTATTGTTCAAAGGATTTATGTAAACAAATATTAATTTATTTAACATTTCAATCCGCTTAAATCTTAAACAACTAAAAATAATTATTTTATGGTAGCTTACATTTTGAATGCTAGTCCAATTTAAGTTGTCCTTAAATTTTATAAAAAGTTATATTTCGTAATTCACTTTCATAGTAAAAGTATGGTTAAAACTAAATTGGCATAACCCGTTTTTCAAAAATATTCCTAATTCTAGAAAATTGGATTATGGATTTGAGATGTTTAATACTATTTTTAAAAAATTTATATAATTTGCTTTTGAGTCGTTTTATGGTTAATTAGTTATTACGGTATAAAATAACAGAACTATTACAAAAAAAAAAAAAAAACCAACAACAAAATAGTAGTTTACCATTATTTTAAGCTCATTATCATAAGTTTACTATTAAAATCTAGTTTCTTATGAAGTTTTCTTCTAATATGTTCTTGTATTTTCTTTGGAACTTGGTATAAGACTGCTATAATTACATTAAGTTTATATCGAATAAACATTAAAAACTTTATTAGAAATTTTTTGGAAATTGTATGAGTTTATTCTGAGAAAGCTTTTGATGTGCTTCTCTAATTGTTAAATTAAAAGCATTCGCCAATTACCTAGCAGTAAAAATTTAATCCATGTATAAAAAAATTTGCATATACAAAAAAGGAAGAACTTGAAGTTTTTGGGCTAAAAAAATTGTTTACAAGGTTGTCTAAATATCTTTTATTACAGACATTTGAAATTGTAGTGGTACTAATGTTTTAAATATATTTAGTCATAACCATTTTTATTTTAAAAGCTTTTAAGTAATTAAAGCTTTAATAAAAGAACCTATCCATTCCTTTAAATAAAATGTGAATTTATGACGATTTCTTTCTTATTTGCAAGACTTTTGAAAACTTGGAAGTCTTAAGAAAAATTCGGCCTACACTGTTTTCAGCAGAGCCAGATTTTATTTTTATAATAATAGTATCGTAAACTAATTAATTTTAAACTTTTCTTTTACAACTCGGTTCTATGACACGTTAACCACAATTTTTTATCCCCAAATGACAAATAATAAGCTTTATAAGGTGTGTTTGCCTCCCAAAAGAAAATATGACTACATATTCAAAGTAAATTCGCCTTTTTATGACTCAGGTGCTTTGATGGCGTTATTATACTAATTTATTGGTTGTGCAGTCAAATTTCGTCTTAATAGATGCTGTGGGTATCTTGTTTTTAAGTTCAGACCTGAGTTGCTCAAAAACTTGAGTATTAAAAAATGAAGGTTTTTGAGATAATCTATAACTAGATACTTGCTACTTTTGAACAACAATTTAAAAGACAGTTCCAAAACAAAAATTTCACTGTTAAATTATAGAATTATAAGTTTATAATATTTATGGACGCATTATTTATGGATGCCCTCAATTCTCTTCCTTTAAAGGATATCTACAGTATGTCACCAAAATGAATATGGCATATATAATAGAAAAGCGTCTTTTTTATTATACAATTAAAGAAAACTTCCCCATTTAATAGTTTACAAATTTCTGTTGGTCTTTCTGTATGTTTAAATATCAAGATTATCTTTAAACTTGCGAAAAGGCCTTCACAAATACCGAACAATATTGTTTATTACCTAAGGTTTATGAAGACGTTATAATCTAACTAGATGGAGTACTTTTTTTTAAGCACACTTCTTCCTTGCATGAAAGGAGGACCAGGATCGCTACCCGATGGTAAATTTAATTTTCTCACTTTCCATCAATTGTGACAATATCTTAGCTGTCGTATCTATCTTTGGTATTTTTTAACGAATATTTGGCATGATATTCAGCATGATATTTTTACTTCGAGGCATGTAATTACTGAACCATATCATTGCACTTACCTGATTCTGGGCTTTTAATAAAGCTGTAAGCTTTATCACTGTGTATGTCTTCCGCTGTTTAGATTTTGACTTGCAAAAAAAAAGTTGTCCACTTGAAAATATTTTTATTTAGGAAAATTATGTTTTAATTTATTCAAAGAAAATATTGTCATCTAATCAATTGTATTTATCATTACTAGGGCTTGTAAACCAAAATTTAATTTTATTTCTTTGCTTTGGGAGAAATGGGGCGCGAGGACATTTACAATTGAAACAACTTTAATATTTTAGTCAATTTAATTGTAATATTAAAGCCGACAGAATTGCAAGTAAAAGAACTGAACAAAAAAGTGTTTTATCCTTATCCTTACTCGCCGCGCAAGGAATATTCATACTTATGCTTAAAATGTTACTAAAATGAATCAAAACATTACTGCTTTGGGAAAACATTTTCTATATCTTTGAAAATAATTGTTTCCAAAAGACGAAATAAGGTATTAATAACTCTGTATAAATTCTTACAAAGTTCAAAGTGGCAACGACGTTGGTTTCAACATTATCCGGTGATAATTGATTGGAGAACTTTTTGATGAAAAGAATATAGACGAAGTTGAGGTTAGAATTACAACTAGATTGGTTTTTGAATTAGAGTATTCAATTTCTACAGACTAGTGAGTCGTCCTTCCAAAATGAGTTGAAAATGTTTGAAGTTACTAAGGAAAATTCGACAAAGGAAAATAACATATACAGTGTTCTGACATTAATTTAATCTGATGGACAAATATTCTTTTTGATCACCAGTAATTTCTGTACTTTACATTACGTTCATCTATGAAATTTGACATGTTGACGAAGTTTTATTAAATATTATTTTATTAAAAACAAGATTTAGGAGGAGTGTAGAGACTGAAATGCACTTAATGCAAATTAAATACAAAGGTATCCAAGCAAGAATATATGATTTTAATCAGCTTGCACTAAGTGTTTCCCATTTAGCTCATAACTTTAATTTGCTTTTCTGTGATGCTGCACGGCAGTGAAGTTTTTGACCAATTTCGACCAATTCAAAAATATATACGTACACAAAATTTATCGAAATAACAAAAAATATATATGTATGGGTAATTTAGTGGGCAAAAGCAATTTATGTTTATATAGCGTAAAATAATATATATGAATAAATAATATAAAAAAAGAAAAAGCTTAAATTGAATAAAAATGAGCAATTTATAAACTTTGATTTCATCAATTTTTAGCGAAAGATTTGTTCTACGAGTAATAGTAGTCCGATTTTCATACGATGGGTTAACCTTTTTGTCGATGGCTTGGTAACTAAGCATTTATCAAGCAAAATATAAATAAATTGTGTGTCTACTGTGCCAAAGATTGGGCAAAAAGCAGCATACATGGGAAATTTGGGCGAGCGAATCAAATCCACACGAGTTAAACGCAACGATATAGTTTCTTCACCATACAATTTTGAAATTTTGAATTTTGGTTTTGGTATAAGTGGTTCTGGATTTTTTATAGATTTTAGTTTTTGTTCATACCTGTGCTTTAAAATATTAACTACGCGTCCTATTTTCATTTGTTTTATTTAATGAATAATGGTTTTTTACTACATGAAATCAATTTTATACGATAGCGTGTGAAATATTGACAGCAAACATGTTAGAAAAAATATTGGCCCATATATACGTAAGCCATATATTTTTTAATTAAAAATTGAACAAACTCGTCGCAGTAAAAATTATTAGGTTTCGTACTGCACGCTTTTAAAATGTCCCTTTGAACTCCCTGATAAATTAAGTGGTTTTTAGTGTAAAAAAGATTTGACAAGTCTTCTGGCCAAGTATACATATTATAAGATACAGTTACCGAGCAATTGGCGCAGTGGTAAAAGCTGCGGTGTTTGGGACAATAGGTACCGGGTTCGAATCCCAACGGGAGACGGTTGCAAAAGTGATTTTTCATCACCTGATTACGATTGGTGATGACGATGAACACAACTATGACCCCCTGTTGGAGTGCAGAATCCGTGGGCCGAACCATCGTCCATGTCAATACAGACTGGCTGGAGCAATGCAATGTGCAGATAGATTTAAAATCGAACCTGTATTCGTGCGACCTTGATTTGGCTGGTGACGGCGTAAGGTAGGACCTTAAAAATTAACTGCGAAAGAGTTGGGAGAGCTTCGGCCCAGAAAAAATTGCACACTGTCATTTGCACATCGACCATGAGGCCCTTTCAAAAGGTAAATCGCTCTAAACAGTAACTAATTGGTTGTAATTGTAGCTCATCAATTTGTCGTGGTTTCTTTGAAGCAGTTGCTTGTTTACGAAGTAAGTTAATTGTAAATGGGATTCATCGTCAATTTAAAATTTTAAGAAATTTTAAGTGCATAATCTGGAGTTTCTTTTGTTTTTTTGTGAAAATAAATGTCTAACCCAAACTGTTCAATTTATTTTGAATTAATCATACAGCAAATCAACCACCTTTCTTCCTTAGCACAATTTCCTGCGCGAACTGCATTGAAACTTGATTAATGCTTTTATCTTTTAACTGCGGATCAGATAAGTGGTACTAACTTTAGTCTACTGATGAATATGACTTACTTATTTGTAAATAATTTATTTTAAGGTTTAATCGCGCAATGAGTTTACCAGAATTTAAATTGTAGAATTATCGCTGAATCGAGTTTTAGTTTAATGTCAGCAATATC